>OZ057405.1:16072889-16219298 GCA_964056735.1 Allodiplogaster pararmata
CATCATCACTGTAACACAAGTGAAAAAGACGTTTTGATGCACCTTTAAGCTCATCTTATTTCAATTCATACTCGTTAAATAAAACAACTCATATTGGAAGTAGTCGAAGCAAGACTTATTGCAATCAATAAGACACTCTTAAACAACCTTCTGAACCTTCTGTCGTAAATTTCATCCATCCTATGTTTGAACACACTTACTTTAGAGGTATTATATAACCTATGTTTGAACACACTTACTTTAGAGGTATTAGACCATTCCCCGCAGTGAAAATATTTACTATGATCTTATTTGATTAAATACCAATACGTTCTGCATTTCATGAATTTTCAAGTCTTATTTACATTTTAGATATTGATCGTCCTATGCAAAATTTTTTCAAAACTGTACCATAGAAAATGCAGCCTGACGTTTTTATACGTTTAACCCTTTGTTTAAGGTGATAAATAATCACTTTGGTTCAATGACTTTTCGCATAACGACATTTAGCACCGCGACAACTCGCACCCGGATTTCGCAATATTTTCTTCTCCAAAGCTCTAATTATGTGGCCATTCGTTGTATAAGGCGTCGTAATAAGCCGTACGGCCTCGTTAGCGTTATCTTTACCTGAGCCTAAGCACAAATTCCAATGAAAAAATACATGGAAATGTTTCGATTGTGAAATTTAGGGTGTGAGTTGTCATGGTGCGAAATGTCGTGATACCATCACTTTAAGTGTAAAAAAATAAGATCGAGTGAAGTAACGCTCACTTTGAAACTCTATTCACCATATTTTTTGAATGAATTGAATCAACTTTTTTCTCCTGTCTATGCGTCTCTGTTTTTTTGTTCTGCGTTTTGAATAACGTACATATAAATCATATATATATATATATATATATACATATTAATATATATATACACATATATCAACAAATCAGCGTTTTCAAATTAAGCTTATTTTATTTCTCCACGAAGTAACTAACATCGGTGTTTTCCAGCTGAGCGCCAAGATGGAAGTTGATTTCCTCCACGAGTCTGGCGACATCTGCGGAGGAAGCGCCGTTCTCGAAGAAGTCTGTCTCATTCTCGATTTCAGTCTTCAGGATTCCCGCCCATATTTCCTGAAGGGAAAATCTGTTTTATAGCTCTTTTTATTCATTCAATTATACATTAATTCAATCATTCATTCATTCTTTATAACACGCACATGAAATTGTATATCAGAGATAATAAGTACAAAAGAGGCATGAACTATTCAGGAGTGACCGTGTGGGGGAGGAAGAGAAAAAAGAGAAAATTTTAGTCATCTTATTCTTCTTTCTAGCCTGATAACTTATACAGTTCTCCCACTAACATCATTAACTGGATCTTCTTAATTTTTCTACTCACGTCTTAATTATTCGGTTTTGTTTCTCCTATGTACATAGCTCTAGCTGGTGACAATCACATGAATAGCTGAAGATGTTAATGTTCGTCCGTGAGCGTGAAAGAATGAAAGAATATAAGACAGAAAAAAAGCAAACTCTCGAATCTCGCGGACTCATCAGACTCGTAAAGTTAAAACGCTTAGCGATCTACCCAGCCTCTTCAGATCAACGCCAAAGAGACAAATAATTATCTTCTCTTTTTTCAAATATATATTTCTCAGTCAGTTTAAATATATATTTCTCAGTAATTTTGGTAAGAACTCAACCAGCGTTATCTCCTGACGATAAAGCGATCAACAAGTCTTCAGAGCTCAGCCTTAACCTTGGTATCTTCTTTAGTTCACTTACTAACACAACAAGACATACAAAACTGCTTTTTTATCAATTATCTTAGTTATGCTTTCCAATCACAAAACTACAGTTACAAACAAAAATTTTTTACGATGCCAATAAAAAATTGTGAAAATGGAAAAAAATTTGATACTTTTAGCTTCCCTGCACTTTTCTGCTCTTCTTCCGAAAGAATCAGTCGCTCGCTTCTCTCTTCTACCAAACCGAACTTGGACGCGGATATCGTCTTCGTCCCTGCTTTTATCGTGTCCACATTCACCTCAAGAGAGGAATAAATGAACAAATGAAAAAATTCAGAAGAGTTAATAAAAAGAGTTGATTCATGAATAAATTATAAAAATATGTAGTTCCATTGAAAAAAATTTAGTTTACAATATTAAGCACCTCATTCAATTAATAAGCAAATTTCTTCGCTCATACAGTCAAAACTTTGAACACATTTGCTCTGTTTCATGTTAATGAACAAATTAACACATTCCAAGACCTTTTCAAAGCGGTAAAAAAAAATTTAGATGGGGTTATGCATCAAAAAAGCGTCATACTCACAAAGTTTCCATCTGTTCCAGGAAGCAGCAGTCCACCCTTGTGGGCAAACACCTTTCCTCCGGGAACCTCGGGCACCTGAGGCAGTCAAGAATTTCCGCGTAAACTGATTTTTCGTATATTGTAAGATATATACATTTGTTTTGACTTGTTCTATGATGAAGTAAGGCTGGAGTTGTATGAATGAACTTCTCTATGTTTAGTGGATTGGAATCATTTTTTGACTTGTTGCAAGTTGAAGTAAAGTTGTATTCATTTCAGTTAATTTGTTTGAGAAAGACGAAAAATATGTTTGAGAAAGTATTGAGAAAGACGATATCAATGGAGTTCCCTCATCAGATTCTTTGCTCGAGGGAACTGAAATACAGTGGACTAGCGTTTGCGCGTACGTGAGTTTACTCATAATGGATTCCTATTCAACTGACAGAGATCTCCCTGATGTCTGCAGGCAGTTTCTCTTTTTTGTATAGGGTTGAGCCGAAGAAGGTTATTTTTTCACCGTTCATTAGGCTCCATGCACCGGGCACCTCAATAACATCCTATTCTCTTTCTGAAATCCTCATTTTTCATTACTGAGTTTTTAAAAACATGTTTTTTTGTAAAGTTTAAATTGTTTTACTCTATAGAATAAGAGTTTTCCAATTTTGAATTACTGAAGTTAGCAATCTGCCTAATCATTACTATGAAATCCCATTTGTCGAAAATTTTTATAGCTAAAAAACGAGATGTTTGGTTAGATTGACTTATGAATCTTCAAGCTGCTTGCTATCTATTGATCCCTTGCTCTCTTCACATCGTGTAATTGGCGAGACTGCTCTTGAATATACGTTGAAGACCCTTTTGAAGACTTCTTGAGGACCTAAACATCTTGAAGACCCTTTCGAAGACTTTTTGAGGACCTAAACATCTTGAAGACCCTTTCGAAGACTTCTTGAGGACCTAAACATCTTAAAGACCCTTCTGAAGACTTATTGAGGACCTAAACATCTTGAAGACCCTTTTGAAGACTTATTGAGGACCTAAACATCTTGAAGACCCTTTTAGGATTTCTTGAGGACCTAAACATTTTGAAGACCCTTTTGAAGACTTCTTGAGGACCTAAACATCTTGAAGACCCTTTCGAAGACTTCTTGAGGACCTAAACATCTTGAAGACCCTTTTGAAGACTTATTGAGGACCTAAACATCTTGAAGACCCTTTTAGGATTTCTTGAGGACCTAAACATTTTGAAGACCCTTTTGAAGACTTCTTGAGGACCTAAACATCTTGAAGACCCTTTTGGAGACTTATTGAGGACCTAAACATCTTGAAGACCCTTTTGAAGACTTATTGAGGACCTAAACATCTTGAAGACCCTTTTAGGATTTCTTGAGGACCTAAACATTTTGAAGACCCTTTTGAAGACTTCTTGAGGACCTAAACATCTCGAAGACCCTTGCTACCCTTTTCACTGCGCACATAGTTCCAACGTACTAGTTTGAATGATGACTTTAATTGTTCTAGTAGTACGTAAGAAAAATTGGAAATTTAAAGCTTTTACTTATTCAAACCTTGTCGTTTCCACGAATAAAGTTATGAAGTTCCCTCTGCGTCTTGGTCTTCCAAGGAATCTCCGCCAGTTCAGGCTTCGCAGTGATGTGAGGATCGTATGTTCCACCCTCGGGTTGGGTGATGACTGGAGCGATGCCTGAGGCGATCAGACGAACCGCCTCTGCCTAATGCAGACGTGGCTTTGATATCTAGCAAGTGCTCCAATCCAGAAGCTTTGATATCTATCAAGTGCTCCAATCCAGAAGCTTGATATCTAGCAAGTGCTCCAATCCAGAAGCTTTGATATCTAGCAAGTGCTCCAATCCAGAAGCTAGTCAACATGAGCGAGGTAAAGCAATCTTCGAAAATTTATTTCTTGTGATTTTTTTTCGAATTAGTTTTTTTTATCATAAGCAGGTGTGTATAGTTAATGCGCGCAATGAATCATGTGGCAGTGATATATGTATATAAGCCTAAATAGCCTTTTACTCTCAGTATATCACGAGTATCAAATAAACGCGAATCGGTACGAAAAAGTGATATTGATCGTGAATCGAACCATTCCATCGACGCCCTCTGGGTATAGGAATCTCTTGTAGAGCGTGTTTAGTGTGTCATTCTCTTCGACCTTTAAAATTATTAAAATATTAAAAACTCAAAAATTTTTCAAATAAGAAGGCCATACTTGAAAAAAGTCTTGTTTTTACTCAAGTTTTTTCTTCACAATTTATACTTCCGCATTTTAATCATAATCATATAACTAGAATTAGATGATCAGTTAGTTCATCACAGCTCTTAGAAGTGCGTATTCCCACAGCTGCTCAATCGTAGTTCCAAGGTTGTTTTTTTTTTTGCCTCACATTCCATTTTTTTCCATGTGTAAAATAAATCTGAGAAATAGTTATTCTTTGGCATCGAAGCCACGACACAATAATCGAATCGCATGAAATCTTCGAATTTCAAGAAAACTTTCTAGAGTTAAAATGTCTTCCATTTTATTTTTAAGGTAGTCTTTGTTAGTCATTAAGTTCAGCTCAACTGCATTCCACCAATTTTCTTTTGAACTCTACCTTAATTTGCTCATTGTTGTCGGTTTCTTAGTATTTTTGCCAAAAAGCTCTCTCTTTTTCTTTTCTTATGTTTTGAAAAAGCTTTATCTATCTTTCTCTCTCTCTTTTGTACTCTTCCTCAACCTAACATCTTTTTTGACCTACCGCGTTCATCTAACTCTAACACTTCCTTTACACCTTGCACTTCCTCTGCAGCAGAATGGGCCCAGTGTCAAGTCCATCATCTGGCCAGAAGATCGTGAACCCTCCTTCGGAGTCCCCATCGATGATCGTCCAGTTTATCGCGGATGCACCTCTACAAGAATTACGATTCAGTTTCGAAGACAGTAGTTTCAGTTAAATCCGTCCGGAGGTCTTTATGTAGATCCATTCGAGCACTTCGAGAGTTTTCTCTCTCATTAGTCTTTTGTTGTTGCTGAAAACTTATCAGTGATCTGAAAAGGCTGTTAAGCGTACACTTACAAGAAGATACACTGCCTTCATCTCTGTCACATCTCTTTTGAATAAACCTTTTTTTCATCTTTTACAGTTATAAACACTCTGATAACTCTCATTCTGAAGCCAGCCTCTGGCAGTAATTAAACCTCTTGAAATCGTTTCGTCAACGTTATCTCAAAATCTATCCCTTTTTTCCTACCAATACTATGAAATGCTGCAACATAAAGTAACACATGTTTCTTAAGTGATCTCGCTCCTTACCTATGCTTTGGGAGGATTGACGGGTGATATACTATGCTTTTGTGCACTGGCGCGTCTGTTACCTGGACATTAAAATCATGATTTTTGTAACACATGATTATTACTAATCATAAAAGGAATTTCTTGCCAGCACGAGAGTATAAACACAATTTTCAAAAAAAAATCAAAATATTTTTTTCCTACCAGTGAGTGCGACTCAGAATTTCAAAGCTCTAGAAAGCAATGAGTAGAGACTATCTAGTAATTTCCACTTCTTCATATAGTACTAATTCTTCTTCTCCGCGTTTGAACGTGCATCAAGGCATAGTACACTATTCTCAATTACAAATCCCCACATAACCTTGTCTAATTACTGGCTTCTCGATCGGTCCCTGCTGGAGTGTGTACTAGGGATGGGTAAAGATGAGAGTGTGTACTAGGGATGGGTAAAGATGAGAGTGTGTACTAGGGATGGGTAAAGATAAGAGTGAGAGAATTCAAGCCCTACCGAACTTTCTTAATCTGTCTGTCAAAATGGATTAGTCTTGAAAGGACTCAGAATTTGGGAACTTTTGCTTATAAGTCCGACCAGCTCCCATTACGGCACACGTACTGCTATTTTTAAACAAAAATTTAAACTCTCTAATCTGCATTAAACTTTTTTTTAAAGTTTAAAACTTTTTTAAACAGTTATTCTTATTAAATATTTTCAACAGATTATGAAAGTTATTAAGTAAGCCAAAAAGTATCGGCGTATCTTCACCAAAATTCAATAAGTGAAAGTTAACCTCAAGTGGAATGAATTGCGAACAGAATGGCAACACGTTCAGCTCAGCACCGTAACTTTTGTACTTTTTCAACAAGTCCGGAATGACCTTCAAGTAAATAATCAAATTCCACTTTTAAACTACGAAAAATTTGATGGAGTAATATTTGTTCGCTACTTTAAATAACCATTCTATTGGTATCAAACTGATTGCAGACTGCTTGGAGCGGTAGAATCAAAATAAGATCCATACATTTTTGTTCTACTCATACAAAGATATTAGTAGAATTGCAGAAAGGTTTTTGTAAATTCGTTTCGAATGATTTTTTTTACAAAACCTTTTTGTGTTAAATTCTTTCTGCAGAAAATGTTTTTTTGTTAATCAAAAACAAACTTCCAGTTTTCCACTGGCATTCTTCTGCCTCCACCGGGGAGGCTTCTCTACAGGAACGTTATCCTTTTTCGCTTCTAGTGCTGAAAAAATATCAGGGTAGCCATAAAATCAAACTTGGAATCTTGTATCACTACAAAAATTATCTACTGAAACAGTGGAATTCGGAGTAGTTCGTTGAAAATTCCGGAAGCAGTAAATTTTAAAAACTCGTATAATTTTTATTGAGGTCTTGCTGTTGAATTTTACTATTTGATTATTCACTAGAATGTTTTTAAGTTAATAAATTTTGAGATGTTGTTGCTGCCCATCTCAATACTACTTTGTCATGAGGCGGAAATGACTGCGATGCAAAAGAAGACATCTAACAGCACACCTAAAACGCGGACTCGTATTCATTGTTCAGATAAGCCTTGCTTGTAGATTCCCCCACAAACCAAGCAGGTCTTCTCTGCCATTCTTGTCGGGAATGGTGAAGACGACGACAATCTGATGGCCGTCGTCTCGGAGAGCCTTGTAGACGTCCACGCCAAAGGCAGACTGCCCGATAACAGCTATCTTCATCTGTACCGAGATCTCTTTACAGCTTGAAAAAATAGAGAGATAGAGAGATACAGAGAGTAATTAAAAAGACAAAATGAGAGAGAGATTAAAAATAACGAGAATCAGAGTGAGGACAGAGAGAAGAAGCAATATAACGAGATAGAGAGAAAGAAAGAAAAAGCGTGAAAGGATAAAGTCTCCCGGAGTCGACTTATCTGACTTGTAGCTGAATTATGGCTCGTACCAAAAAGTTAGTGTATTTGACAGTGGTAATAAAGATCGAATTCATTAGTTGGTGAGAAAAATTGAATAATATTGAAGAAAATTCATATGAAGACGGATTTTACGAGGATATGAAGCATTCTAAATTCGAGTAAAACTGTAACTTCTAGCTGAGACCGGAAGGAAAAATTTCGGATTGATTTTTGTTATTGACTTGAAAAACGTAGAGCGAACCGTGAGAGACAACTTGCGTTGCAAGCAGATGAGCAGGTTTGGGGCGGTGGTCAGTGGTGGATGGGTTCTTTCTTTGATATTGAGCACTAAGGTACGGAAGATGGAGAGAGAGAGAGAGAGAGAGAGAGAGAGAGAGAGAGAGAGAGAGAGAGAGAGAGAGAGAGAGAGAGAGAGAAGAGATAGAGAGCGTTTCTGTGATAGAAAGAGAAAAAGTGATAGGAGACATAGAGATTACGAGAAAATACACAGAGACAGAGAAAGAAAACAGAGTGAGAAATAGGAAGATTGAGGGAGAGAAGAAGAGGTAAGAAGAGGAAGATAGAGAGAGAGAGAGATGAAGGTAAGAAGAGGAAGATAGAGAGAGAGAGATGAAGCTACATATAAAAATTAATTTTAAAAAAGGAAAGGAAAGTGCAGGAGAGCAAACATTTTAAAACAAGGGAAACTTTTTCAAAGATAATAATATGAAAGCAGCGATATCAATCTGTTTCACATAGAAAGGATTGGGCAGAACAAGAGGGGAAGTATGAATGTATAGATATGGAGAGCAAGTAATTGTTGTGGACAGGGAGTTTGGGAAGAGACTCCATAAGATAAGAAGACGACGTGGAATGTATAAATAGTAAGACTATTGTGCAGAAATTCAACAAGAGAAAAGAGGCAAAGATCGAAAGAAAAGAGAGAGTAATAGAGAAAAGAAAGAAAAAGGAACTGATAAGTTAAAAAAAAGAGAGAGAGAGGGTAGAGAGAGTAAATTGGCTATAATTGTATCCTCAGGTGTGCCGTGCCACCCAATCGAGAACGGCAGACGTTTAGAGCCCAAATTACGAGTTTATACTCCCTTTAGACTAAAGAAAGATACATTATTTATGATGGATGTTGTTTTTCATAAAAATTTTCAATAATAGTTTTAATCATATTCCAAAATATTGTTTTAGAATCACTTTTCGATTACAACGTCTTTCATTGACTGTGAATGTATAAATAGTATGGACCACCAAATTCGAAACATTTATCCATTTTCAAGCACTCTGATCTGTAACTTCTACATGGAGAAGTGGTTTAAAGAGTTCAAATGACTTTGGAATTAGCTTGTTTTTTTCCGCCGGATGAATTTCCTCTTAGACTATTTCGCCGATCTAAGAGAAAAGAAACTGGCTTTTTCACACTGAGGCCCATCTCATCTCATCTCATCCAACCATTCTGTCATTTCGAAAAAATCACTGTCCCAGAACTGGTTTTTCATCTGATCGCTCAAGTATAAAAGCATCTCCTGCATGTTTCTACTACGTATTTTATCTTCCATGTTCTGTTATCTTCATCCGCCATCTTGAATATTCTCCAATTTTTTCTTCAATCTTCCTTTACTCTTCAACATACTATTATTCTTTTTCGCCACATTCTTGTTACTCCCTATTATTCTGTTTTTCTCTCCCTTGATTTACTTACTCCTTCTCTCTCTCTCTCTCTCTCTCTCTCTCTCTCTCTCTCTCTCTCTCTCCACAATCCGGTATGCCAACGCTATCGTCCTCTCCTCCTCCATTTACCCCAGCTTGCAGTTTATATCAAACTATATTCACGCTCTTCTTCCAACAGTTTATTCCAACTAGTCGCATGTAAATAACAACAGCTCCAACGCACTGCCCCAAACTTATCAACACTGCACTGACCAACCTTCTATTGACATTGCAAAACTAACACCTAAAGTGAACATAACTTATCAACTTAACAAACTACCAACTAATTATTATTGTGAACAAAATTGTGAGCCTTTCTCTGTAGAAAATCAGCGCAAATTTGAAATAGGATTTGTAAAGTCTTATATAAATCTGAATCTCTCAGAGCTCCTGAATATTTCAATTGAAGTTCTTGACAGCCGCTACAATATGACGGGCTGAGATGCCGAACAGGTCAAGGAGCTCGTCAGGCTGACCGGAGCGTGGAAGATCCTTCACGAAGAGAGAGTGCACTCTGACACTGCCTTCTCCGCAGACTGCCGAGCTAACCTGAAGAATTTTAATTCAATAACAAAACCAGACAGAAAGAGAGAGGGAGAGAGAGAGAGAGAGAGAGAAATATACTTTTAAAGAGCACTATGATTTGCGATGTGTTCCGGATAGCGCTGTGATAACGCGCTCATTCTCGCTAAGAAAAACTGGAGGAGAGAGAGAAAAGAGAGAGAGAGTGAGAGTAAGAGAAAGAGAGGAAGACCGCTGGGTTGATTTCTGCCTGCATACTGTTTTTTCAGTGCAATAATTCTTTTAAATTTAGAAAATACTAAAATATAAACAAATCTTTCCTTACTACCCCAGGTATTTTCAATACTGTCTCCTACCCGGAACTGCCTCTCACCTGATCACTCGGTACAACACACCAACTTGATTCTCACCACATGCCTTATCAGGAGAAACCTACACAAACATTCTCTGCATTCAATTCACTTCTTTTGCTGATAAAAAATTTAAACAATGGGATTTCCCCGACTCAGTCTTCATAAAGTCATACAGCCCATCAAAATACTCATCAATTCTCTTGATACCACACACAAATTTAATCAAAAATTTCAAAACTACAATGATTAAACAACATTTTAATCTTAAATAGTCGAAACAATACAAACATCAACGCTACACACGTATTCTGCGAACAGAACTCATCGGTAGCAGAACTAGTAGTCAATCTTGCGGTGAGAAGTCAATCAAAAACCCAGAAAACCCTATCTTAAAAATTAAGAAAACCCAAAAACTCTTATAAGTCCCAAACTTTATATTTTACTTATTGCTAATAAAAAACGTTTCGCTTTGAAATCTTTATTTTTTTCGCTCTAGTACTCTTTTCCTGCTACTGATTTTACCAGATCAAATCTGAATCTCAACTCAAAGGAGCGCGTACCTCGAAGATTAAGCACCAAAATGATTAGAAGAATTTTTTCAACCATTTTTTTTTTGCGAATGAGAAGAAAAGACCAGCAAAATGAGCCTCTGAGAATGAAAAGCTTTGCTGCTTTAAAGTTTTTATTACGCAAATATTTTCTAAAAACATTGCGTAGAAGGAAAATTAAGGAAGATGCCAGAAGGATCAAGGGAAAAGGGGAACTGAAGGGGTTCAGAATTAAGGAAGATGCCAGAAGGATCAAGGGAAAAGGGGAACTGAAGGGGTTCAGAATTAAGGAAGATGCCAGAAGGATCAAGGGAAAAGGGGAACTGAAGGGGTTCAGAATTAAGGAAGATGCCAGAAGGATCAAGGGAAAAGGGGAACTGAAGGGGTTCAGAATTAAGGAAGATGCCAGAAGGATCAAGGGAAAAGGGGAACTGAAGGGGTTCAGAATTAAGGAAGATGCCAGAAGGATCAAGGGAAAAGGGGAACTGAAGGGGTTCAGAAGCGCAACTTCATGGGATTTCTCTTCAAAGGAATTAGAGAACGAAAATGAAGAGTTGAGATATTCATCACATAACAGCCGCTCTGGTGAAAGGGGGTTAAAAATGAAAAAAAGGGTTAAATGATTTATTACTATTATAGTGGTAAGTAATAATAGTACGGTTTTATGAAATTTTGCACCGACAACTCGCGCCCAAAACTGTAATTTTTCAAAAGCAGTATTCAAGTAAAGGGTCGTAGTACGAGGGGTCTTTCTCTAACCCGCACTGCGGGGGAAAATCTATGCGAAAAACTATGCACTACGCAAAAGCTAGTGACCTTAATTCTATGATTTTATGCGTTTTCTATTAGAAACGTTTTCTATTCCCTCGTGATATAATAATAATCTTCCTCGCGCTTGTTTCCGCCTCGTGCAGGGTACGTCTTCCCCTGAGATGCGGAATAGACCTTTCCTGGTAGAAACAGTGGCTTCCCGCTAGATCACTGCTAGTGTGAATAGCAGCAGTGGAGAGAGTCGAATTCGTGCATGAGTACTACCAACATTTCTTAACCCTTGGTTTGGGTGGATCTATCGTAATATATCTCTCTGACATATCACGAGGGATCCACATGTTGTTGTTGATGTTTGCCCACAGGTCCTGTCGAGGAGAGTCTTTTGAGATAGTTTGTTGAGGATCCTTTTGAGTTCGGAAAAATTTTCTCCGTCTACACTCGCCCCGCAGTCGGCGATCCTCTCAGCGAGACCCATTCGTTAACCGAAGAAAGGCAAGAGGCTATTTTACTGGCGCCTCGACTCGCCATTACTAAGCATAGGAGAGTATCGGCTGATGTTTTATTCGGTGGCATGCCCAGGACAGTCCGGCATCGCCCTCCTTTGACGAACTATACTATCCAATTTTGGTCCGCTACGGGCAAGCCCGCTATCTCCAATGCACTTGTGCAGATACAACCCTCTATCCACCACCCGAGGATGCGCTCGATACCGGTGAGGATGAACTGGTCCCTAGCGATGGTGTGAATTCGTGGGCTGTAGCATCATCGAAGACGAGGACGGATCCACATGATAATAGGCGTCTACTAATAAACAGGCCGTCTCGTTCTATGTCGCTCTGTCTTGTTATCGCGAGCTCAACGAAGCACATGCAGAAATTTTGATAAAAATTATACATGACAACATATAGTTTGCGTAATTTCGGGTTCGAAATTTTTTCTTCAACTTATGTAACCTAAAAGGCCGTATACATACATACACTTACTATTCTGCAGTGAATCAATGAAGAAAACTCATTGTAATTTTAAAACGTTGAATTTAAAAAAAGCACACACCTTTCGGCTCTATGGAACAATCCCTTAACTTCATTCAACAGTCTACCTACCAAAGGTCTACAAAACTGCATTGATCTTAAACCTTTTCTTAGTAAACATATTTCAAGCGTGTACTTGCATGCGGCCTCTGGAGAGAAGGGTCATGCCTCAGTCTCAACTTCATTCGGAACCACCTCTTCTTCGAATATTATACATAAAACAGAGGAAGGAGAAACTTTCTTTCTGAATTACCCCCGTCCTTCTCTCAGGGCAACTCTAACCGCTTCTCCGATGCCTCCGGCTTGGTAGTGATCCTCCACCGTGAGAATTCTTCCTCCGACTCTCTTCGCTTGACTGATAATCAGCTCTGCATCCAATGGCTTGATCGTGAACGGATCGATGATTGTTGCGTGGATTCCATCCGATGCCAACAGATCAGCTGCCTTCAATCAACTTGACTACTTTTTTTCTGTATTCATCTTTCTACGTTTTTCTTTCAATCTTTATCTTTAATGAAAACATTCCTGTTCATCGTTTTGACTAAACACATAAGTATTTTCACTAACCCAAATGACTATCATAAGAAGAGAAATCACCGCGTGAAATTTCATGGATATAATGTTGTTTGTTGTTTGCCCGTAGGTCCTGTCGAGGGGAGTCCTTTGGGATAGATTGGTTGTTGTTGTTGTTGCCGGATGTAGCCGGCTTCGAAGAACGTCGGGATAGGTTGGTGAGGACTCTTTTGAGTCCGGAGAAATTTTCTCCGTCTACACTCGCACCGCAGTCGGCGATCCTCTTCGCGAGACCCATTCGTTAACCGGAGAAGGGCAAGAAGCTATTTTACTGGCGCCTCGACTCGCCATTACAAAGTATAGGGGAGTTTCGGCTGATGTTTTATCCGGTGGAATGCCCAGGTCAGTCTGGCATCTCCCTCCTTTGACGAACTATACCATCCTATACTATGGATATAATCGTCTGAATGAATAGATTATAAAGTATTTAGTCGGTTTCGGAGTGTCTTTGCACATTGATCAATCAATAAAGCAACCTTGATGGCCTCGTAGATGGTAACACCAGCGCCGATGAGAACGATACTGTCCGCTGCAGATTCCCGCAGCACCTGATGACATCGAATGCTTCAGAAGTCATCTTTCCGGCTATTTCTTGGAAATAACAAGAAGGGGAAAGAAAAGAGCGAAAGACAAAAAAAAGAGGAAGAGTGAGACAACGGAAATGGAGAGACGTCTAAAACATGAAATTCGGGAGAGTGATAGAGAGAGTAGATATTGAGAGAGGGATGAAAAGGAAGGGAGCTTGATAAAAAGATAAAATAATGGAGATTAAGACAGAGAGAAAAAGCTAGAGAATAAATATGAGAGATAAGAAAGGAAAGATGAACCAAAAAAAGTACGAACTTTGCCCTTGCCAACATGGAACTCCTCCTCATTCTTGTATAACACCGGTGCAGCTGGTCGGCCCGTTCTGATGAAGACTATTCCCTTCAGATTCGCCGCCAACTCAGTCGCTCTTTCCGCGGCGACAGCGTCTGTTGGGTAGAAGACCGTCGATCCCATTATCGATCGGAACAGTGCCAGGTCCTAAAGACACACGCACTCACACTCGGTTTTGGGCGAATCACAGATTATCGAGTGGTTTTTCTCGGAAAGTACCTCATCAGATTCTAGTCGTACGCTTCATCGCTAAACAATACGAAACATGTATAGTTTATCGAACTTCCTTAAATTTTTTTTCAAAACAGAGTTACACATTTGTGTAGATTTTATTGAATGCGCATAAGATAAAGCATTATTAGTATTATATTATTATGTTGTTGTTGTTGTTGTCTTGCCCATAGGTCCTGTCGAGGGGAGTCCTTTTGGGATAAGTTGGTGGTGAGGATCCTTTTGAGTCCGGAGAGAGTTTCTCCGTCTACACTCGCACCGCAGTCGGTGATCCTCTTGGCGAGACCCATTCGTTAACCGGAGAAGGGCAAGAGGTTATTATTTTATTATTATCGTCAATTATACTAGTGATTTCATTGTTTACTGTATCTTTAGCATACGCATGGTAGATTATTAGATAAAAGCCATCAGTCTTCATCAAGACTCACCCCTCCATCGATTCATGACTAACCCTTTCATCGATTCATGACTCACCCCTCCATCGATTCATGACTAACCCTTCCATCGATTCATGACTCACCCCTCCATCGATTCAAGACTCACCCCTCCATCGATTCATGACTAACCCTTCCATCGATTCATGACTCAGCCCTCCATCGATTCATGACTAACCCTTCCATCGATTCATGACTCACCCTTCCATCGATTCATGACTCACCCCTCCATCGATTCATGACTAACCCTTCCATCGATTCATGACTCACCCCTCCATCGATTCATGGCTCACCCCTCCATCGATTCATGACTCACCCCTCCATCGATTCATGGCTCACCCCTCCATCGATTCATGACTAACCCCTCCATCGATTCATGACTAACCCTTCCATCGATTCATGACTAACCCTTCCATCGATTCATGACTCACCCCTCCATCGATTCATGGCTCACCCCTCCATCGATTCATGACTCACCCCTCCATCGATTCATGACTAACCCTTCCATCGATTCATGACTCAGCCCTCCATCAATTCATGACTAACCCTTCCATCGATTCATGACTCACCCTTCCATCGATTCATGACTCACCCCTCCATCGATTCATGACTAACCCTTCCATCGATTCATGACTCACCCCTCCATCGATTCATGGCTCACCCCTCCATCGATTCATGACTCACCCCTCCATCGATTCATGACTCTACCGTAGTACCTACTCTGACAAATCATGAGAAAGCGTCCTTTAAGAAACTATTCTTTATATTATTATCCTTTAATTTTTATCGGTGGCGGTCACAAAAACTTCCCTTTGGCTAATAATACATTATATATCATCAGTATTATTCATCATTGTTAAAATATAACTAACTAATAATAATAATAATGATAATAATATTTTTCGCGCTTGCTCCTGCCTTGCGGCAGGGTACGCGCTCGCCTGAGATTGACAGATCTATCCTGGTAGAACTAGTGGCTGTCCGCTAGATCACTGCTAGAGTGAATAGCAGCAACGGGGAAAGTCAAATTCGCGCATGAGCACTACCAAAATTTCTTAACCCCCTTGGTTTGGGTGGATCTGTCCGGGTTGGGAGTCGAACTCGGGACTCTTCGCACAAAAGTCGAACACACTACCATTATGCCACGCCCGGACTGTTACATTATTGATATCATTATTATTGATGACAAATGATTCAATTATCGCACAGAAAAAAGCTAGTCCACCGGGCGGGATCGAACCCAGACAATCTCGACTCAAACCGGGAGCGCGTGTTACCATTACACCACGGGGACACATTGCTATTCCGTGCGATATTGTTATATGAAAGGCTCATATGCCTTGTTCTCTTAGTCACGCATGCTTATCAAGCGATTGCGTCATGAATGGATCGTAACTCCAGAGTTCACGATTAAGACAGAAGAGAGATGGAAGATGGATGATAAATCTTCAAATTCTAAGTTACACAGTTCAAAGGCAATGACGCCTGGTTAAGATGACAAATGATTGAACTATCGCACAGAAAAATTTGAAGGTTTATCATTATTAATATTATTGTTATGACTTTTATTATTATTATTATTATTATTATTATTACTATTATTATTATATGAAAAAGTACCTCGAGCGCCATTTGACTCGGTCCATCTTCTCCAATGCTCACACCAGCATGAGACCCAACACACCGTAGATTAGCGAAAGAGATCGACGCCATTCTCAACTGGTCAGCTGCTCTAGTGAAGAAAGCAGCGAATGTCGAGGCGAATGGAACCACTCGGTCTCTGCATTGAGTTCCAACACCCACGCCCACCTGATATTATCTAGGTTTTTTTTCATTTTGAGGGACTTAAACCCGGGTCATAGAAAAAACCTCAAGTACAACAAAACACAACGGCACGAATCAGCTACTTGCCCCGTCAGTTCGAAATAACACTTTTTGATCTACATGTTACATCTACATAGACCTTTTAAGAAGAAAGTTTATCTGAAAAAAGATCTGAATATTGAACAAAAAAAGATCCCTCCAAAAATTGTGATATACTCATTCCACTTGGAAAAAATTCCAATACCGAAACTTCATACTTCAAATATAGATCCGTTAATAAGAGTGATCTACATATTAAAACTTGAATCTCTTGGAAGAAGTGATCTACACTTCTCCTTTACTTGCCATGTTCTGCTCCGCAATGAAGCACTCAATGAACTGCTGCGGTCGCAATTTGAGAAGCTTTTCAGAGAAGGTCGAATTTTTGGTGTCTCCATCCAGGCCGATGACGCGCGGGTTCGCCTCGCCTAGCTTCGCGAGTGCCGTTCCATAAGCAGCTCTCGTTGCTACCTGTCGTAGCGAACCATTATTTATTCATATCTGATTGCTTTCTTTCGTAGCGAACAATTCAGAAACAATCGTATTCTGCAATAGCAAACAATCTATTCTTCATCTTCAAATGCTCAGTTACACAGTTTTAAGGCAGTGACGCCTGGTAGAGAAGACAAATTGATCAAACCATTGCACGGAAAAAAGCTAGTCACCGGGGGGACTCGAACCCATGCAACCATCTCTCCTCTAACCGGGAGCGAGCGTGTTAACCATTACACCACGGTGACACATTGCTATTCCGTGCGATAGTGCTTATTAAAGGCTCAATTGCCTCGTTCTCTTAGTCTCTCAATTCTTCACCTTGCGAGTACTGTAGCAGTCTATCGAAACTACCAATACCGAGCTTTTCTGTAAATCTTCATATGTTTTCTTTCTTCATGAGCCTTTAATTTTTGAATACAGTATGGAAAAAAGAAAGAAAAAAACAAGAACAGCCATAAAGATAATACCAGTGAACAAAAATATGACGAAATAAGAGAACACATAGCAGAATGGAATGTTGTTTACTGCCAAAAACCCCCAACACTCAAAATGTCAAAACTAGAAACATGACCATGCTTTTGAATACCCTCTTAGGTATTTCTATCACTTTGCTGAGATGTGCTAGAAAAAAACAATAATAAAGGAATAAATGAATGTATACATAGAGGAATGATTGAAAAAAATTACGAATTAGGGAATGATTGAGAAATGTATGAATGAATGAAAAAATAAAAAAAGTTTCTATATCCTGAGCGCACCTTCTCGCCCATCTTATATCCGGGCGGTGAGCTCATCTTGATGGCAGACAGGTCCACTTTCGACGCGTCCGCAATGATAGGCAAAGGCTGCAGGCGGGCACCGTCAGCTGCGACGTGCAGCCGTGAACGAATTCCCGCCAGCTGTAAACCATGTCTCACTCCATATCCGCTGACTTCTCAGTAATCTTTTGATCAAGTGACTCTCAGTAGTCATCTATATCGCGCTTAGTCCCGCCTCGCTGCAGGGTATGCGCTCAACAGACTAATATGGTATAACCAATGTTTTCACCTCACTTACCGCTAGTGCGTATAAAAGTATTGGGAAAAAGGTATGGGGATAGGGAAACTAACATGGGTGTGTACTAACTCATCATTTCACTGGTTACAGGCTGTTTCTTACTATTTGCTAAAATGGGTGTATATAAAGACCAATCACGGGGAAGCGGCCAACTTTCGAGAGAGAGAGAGAGAGAGAGAGAGAGAGAGAGAGAGAGAGAGAGAGAGAGAGAGAGAGAGACAAAGAGTGTGCTATGAGACAAAAAGGACGCATACGAAGCATTTGGATCATTAGACTTTTTTTGAACATTACATTGCTTCGGGCGCAGATCAAACCCAAAGTGCGGGTTAAAGAGACCCGCTGTTGGGTATTTCTTTGATGCAAGTCACATCTGCTACACATCTGCTACACCAGGTAGCAATCATGAAACCCTCGTTCATAATGAAATAAAGCACATAAACAGATATAATCTTTCAGATTTTTCCGAAACTACCCCCCCCCCTCAAAGGTAAAGAGAGCCAACTTTGTCAGCCGGCACCGGTTTGCCGTGCCAGTTCTCCAGATCCTCGACACCCTCGATTCCTTTGCCCTTGAGGGTTTTGGCGATGATCGCGGTAGGTTTGCCCTTCGTGTTTCGTGCCTTGAAAACATTCCCAAGCTTATATTATAATTTCCTATATTGAGATCATTTCACTTTCAGTGCAGAGAACTTGCTCATAAGTTAGAAAACTCTTCTTTTTTTTAAAAAAAAAACTCTACAAATAAAATATTTTTAAAATGTTAATAAATTTATTTTCACAACCGAAACATGATATCGAATAACACGTTTGAATCCAATTACGTTATTTTCGAAAACAGCTTGTTGTCGCCATATGAAAGGTTTTTTGTTGTTAAAAGTCTCAAAAAGTGGTCCAGATATGCTCAGCAGACCCTTGAATTCTTTCAACCATAGCTCAGCAGACCCTTGAGTTCTTTCAACCATAGCTCAGCAGACCCTTGAATTCTTTCAACCATAGCTCAGCAGACCCTTGGATTCTTTCAACCATAGCTCAGCAGACCCTTGAATTCTTTCAACCATAGCTCAGCAGACCCTTGGATTCTTTCAACCATAGCTCAGCAGACCCTTGAATTCTTTCAACCATAGCTCAGCAGACCCTTGAATTCTTTCAACCATAGCTCAGCAGACCCTTGAATTCTTTCAACCATAGCTCAGCAGACCCTTGGATTCTTTCAACCATAGCTCAGCAGACCCTTGGATTCTTTCAACCATAGCTCAGCAGACCCTTGAATTCTTTCAACCATAGCTCAGCAGACCCTTGAATTCTTTCAACCATAGCTCAGCAGACCCTTGGATTCTTTCAACCATAGCTCAGCAGACCCTTGGATTCTTTCAACCATAGCTCAGCAGACCCTTGGATTCTTTCAACCATAGCTCAGCAGACCCTTGGATTCTTTCAACCATAGCTCAGCAGACCCTTGGATTCTTTCAACCATAGCTCAGCAGACCCTTGAATTCTTTCAACCATAGCTCAGCAGACCCTTGGATTCTTTCAACCATAGCTCAGCAGACCCTTGAATTCTTTCAACCATAGCTCAGCAGACCCTTGAATTCTTTCAACCATAGCTCAGCAGACCCTTGAATTCTTTCAACCATAGCTCAGCAGACCCTTGGATTCTTTCAACCATAGCTCAGCAGACCCTTGGATTCTTTCAACCATAGCTCAGCAGACCCTTGAATTCTTTCAACCATAGCTCAGCAGACCCTTGAATTCTTTCAACCATAGCTCAGCAGACCCTTGGATACTTTCAACCATAGCTCAGCAGACCCTTGGATTCTTTCAACCATAGCTCAGCAGACCCTTGGATTCTTTCAACCATAGCTCAGCAGACCCTTGGATTCTTTCAACCATAGCTCAGCAGATTTTTGAATTCTTTCAACCACAGCTCACCAGGACATGCTGGAAAATATATTTTCGGGCGGGCGACCGAGCGACCCAATAAGAAAATTTTTTAGGTTTCACCCAATTGTATATCCTGCCGTTATTACAATTCGTTGAACATTTCAAAAAAGGCAGTAATTATGCACACAAAGTTTAAACCTTGCATTTATGGGGCATTTTCTAAGCATCACACAAACGCGAAAAGAGTTAGCCCGTTTTTGGTGACTAGAGCTAAGTGAAACAAATTTCTTTCTCGGAGATCAGACGGGCGACCGGGATAAATTTAACACGTTTGGTGAGCTATGATTTCAACCCTAAAGCAGTTCTTCGTCTTCACAATCATGTACATGTGTCATCAATACCATTCGCTCACGTCCATTCTCTTATGTTTCCCTAAAGATAACATTCCAAAACTTGAATTTGAATGAACAAATAAAATCAGATATACAAGAGCGCTGCTGATAGTTAGAGCCAGAGGTTAAATGGAGCCGCTCTATTTAGGTTTGCATGTATCCGCCGCTTAAAGTTTGGAGGAAAAAAATAAGAGGGGATTAAGGAAAAAGGTAAGAAAAGAGAGGGAGTTTTTTTGTCAACCGATCCGGTCACTATTTAACCCCTGGTTAGCGCTGCCGACCTTCTCAAACGCAGCGCGAAGTTCATCTACTGAATGACCATCAACAATAATCGCTTCGAATCCGAAAGCAGCGAAACGAGCTGCGTACACCTGAGCAAACTTGTTTAGTATTCGTACATTACAAATCGGAAGACCCGTGAGAAAAAGGGAACATAAAACAAGGACAGCGTGCTGTCCTACCCAATATTGTCGCTCTAGGTCGGGCTCAAGCCGAAGGCCTTTGATAGAAAAACACCTCTAAATAATACCTCTTTTCTTTGTAAATCAGACAAAACTTTTAGGGGCGCATAATTTTCATGAAGTTTAAGTGCGACCGGCCCATCTATATTAACCTGTGTGAGCAGAATTTATATACTGCTTTGGGCCTAATAATAAGTGTACTTTATGAGAAGCGAAAGTGACATTAGAGAAATCCCTGATAAAGCCTAAGAATAAAAACCAGAGATTGACAAAGTCCCACCTCGACATTATGCCCTAGTGGGGTCGCCTGAGATTGACCAAGTCTGTTCACATCCACGACGGCTACCAGGTTGTCCAAGTTGTATGTGGACGCGAATGCTGCAAGGATTGGTCGCTCCATTTCATGTGCAACTTCCTGCCATCAAAAACCTCCCTCTCCCTTTTTACGCCTCGTGAGAGGGTACGAGCTCTCTGAGATGAGATAATGGTCTACCATGGTAGAATCATTGGCTGCTCTTTCAGTCACTGCGGCTGTATACAGCAGGGACGCAAGCATAACAATTTGTTCGACCCCTTGCTTGAGCAGATCTGTCCGGCTGATGGGTCAAACAACATGGCAAAAAATAACAAATCCAAGATTTTAGTCGCTCATGAAATACGATTTGACTCGTAATGCCGGTCAGTAAATTCCGGCCCATTGGAGAATACCATTATACCACACCCGGACTAATCACCTTCTCAAATTTCACCCTTGGTACTAACTATTCTTCTCAGGAAAAATTACTAGAAGTCAACTAATTGGTTGCTCATTGTCGCTCTGCGGCTCATATTCTTAATTTTGCGTTTTTTCTCACTTTAAACCATTCTGATTGCCTTACGGTAACTCCAGCCCTTTCCTCATGAATAATTTGTGGGAAATCTTGTCTTTTTACACAAAAAAACCAATTAGGGGTTAAATAGTCATGTCAGACCTTGTGTCGGCGGGTCTATGATTTTCCAAATCATAAGGGGGACCCTTATGTCAATTTTTTTTCGCGGGTCTCTGTTTTTTTATCATATGGAGAGGGTTGGGTGGGGCATGCTTCATGATTATTTGGCAAGCCTCTTTTCAATCTCATCAGCTCTCTCTCTGCTTCCACTTCAGACGGGATTATTGCCAGTTACTGTTTCTTGATTTATTGTTTTTATTTTAACATCGTGTAAATGTAAATCTTCTAGCTTTCCGTAGGCTTCTGTGTTCTACTCTGACACATAATTATTGCAAGGGCACCGTAACCCACCAGCTGCCTCCCACACGGATCCCTCCGCCGTTTCTCCGTCTCCGAGCAAACAGAAGGTACGGTAGCTCGCCTTGTCCACATACTTTCCCACGTAAGCCATACCAGCGGCGACACTCAGCCCTTGGCCTAGGGAACCCGTGGCTACATCGATGAAACTGAGCCTGGGCGTCGGGTGGCCTTCGATGTCCGATGACAACTAAACGGCATCTCATTATTATTCCGGCTATAATCAACTCTCCCAAAGAAAGTAAAATTTGCTCCGTCCAGGCCCCATAATAATTTTAAAGGAGTTAAGAAGACTTTTGAATTCTTTTGGAATAGCCGATATATGTAGCTCATTTCATCGTGTAAATCAAAGTCATTATTGACTCCCCCTGAGTTAAATAGTCATGACTCTTCACAAGTTTTTTTTCGAAAAAGGTATCATATTAGTATGTGAACTTGATTTGTATACATACCATAGTTCACCAAGGGGTACGGAAAACCTTCCGGCCCCCCGCACCAAAAGGAAAAAACCCCAGTGTATTAATCATTGCATTGAATTTAAAGAGAAAAAACAGTCGAAAGCTTGCTAAAGAAATTCCTTCCATTAACGCTCCACTGCAAACTGAAATTTTTCTTCCATTACTTACCTTGAAATTGAATCTTTGAAAATACAATAAGGAATCAACTGCATAATAAAACCCAAAACAAAACCTTTTCACCGTTCGGCCCCCCGCCCACGAACACTTTTTAGACAAATTTAGGTATCCTATGATACATAAATTCAAATCGCATGAAATTTGTATCATCAACTTCGGTTAC
Source organism: Allodiplogaster pararmata (assembly GCA_964056735.1). Taxonomy (NCBI): domain Eukaryota; kingdom Metazoa; phylum Nematoda; class Chromadorea; order Rhabditida; family Diplogasteridae; genus Allodiplogaster; species Allodiplogaster pararmata. The sequence goes on from OZ057405.1 coordinate 16,095,660, forward strand.
TGTAGGTTGTGTTACTGTAGGTAGGTTCGGTTACTGTAGGTTGTGTTACGCAAAGTTGGAACCCTGACTGGTGAAAAGGTTCCCGCTGTTCATTCTGTATGCGGTGGAGATAACTCGAGTTATCAAATCGATAACTTGCGGAAATGGAGAAACCTTCCTGAGCGATAGTATTTCATCCTTGGAGAGGAGGCCCGCTTCGTACCAAGCTGCGTACAGAATGGGACACGCATGACCCTGTAAACGACTCCGCTAAAACACGCTTGAAAGTGCGGAAGGTTGTTCACATTGACAGCTCAATTAACAATGGATTTTTTGAACCTTTTTCCAGGCAAAAAAAAAAAAACTCGTAAGAAACGCATTCGTGCAAAGACCTAAAGTAATAAGAAAAGAATAATAATATAGCCCTGGACATAGACCGGGCTATATCAAAAATTATCAGAACAAATTCTCATTCTCCTCTTTTTTCATCCTTCTGAGCGGCTACTATGTAAAGACTTCTCATTCTTCCTTTTCAACTCAAAGTCCTTTCGAAGTGCCTGTGAGCCCATGCACTTTTCTTCTTGGTTCTTTCCCCTCAATCCAGCTATATTCTTATGACTTCTATATTCATATAACACTATCGCATGGAATAGCAATGTGTCTCAGTGGTGTAATGGTAACACGCGCTTTCGGTTTGAGTCGAGATGGTCTGGGTTCGATCCCGCCCGGCGGACTAGCTTTTTTCTGTGCGATAGTTCAATCATTTGTCTTCTTAACCAGGCGTCACTGCCTTTAAACTGTGTAACTTAGAATTTGAAGACCTCTATATCACTCCACGCGATATTTTCAAATACTCCGCGTAGCAGTTGTAATTTCCGAATTTATGCAGTACAGGAGAACTATGGTGCCCGGAAAACAAAGACTCGGGTCCACTTTCTCTTCAAGTGTACGTGACCTATGACTCTAATCAATAAATCGGTTGACCTTGGAGAGAACGAATCGATCAGCGGATGGATGCTTGGGATCCTCGACGGAGTATCTCATCTCAGAGAAAAACAGCGTCGCCACGATCTCGGCTGCAGTTTGACTTGCTATTGAGAAGTTCTTTATATGCTTAGACTGTGTGCAGAGCAGGCGTTTAATGAAACCGGTATAAGCCATGTTTGTACGCGCCGAGCGAGTTGAAAAAGGGATGGCTTGAGGCAAAAAAGTGGAATGAGAAATAGAGGAATAGCAAAAGAGAACGGAAAAAGAAGATAATGTAGATCATTTTCGGCTCGCACATGTATGCGCCAACATAGCTGGTCTGGTAACTATTCAACTCATGGTGCAGAGGTTAAATCGTTTAACTTAGATGTGAGTTTAAAGGAATGTTTTAGGCACAACTTGAGTAGGAAAAGTGATAGGTAAAGCTTGAAAAAGTTGAATGGGAAGTGAAGAAGACATAGCTCACCAAACTTGTAAAATTACTCCCGGTCGCCCGCCTGGTCCCCCATAAATTTTTTTCGATGACGAAAATCATACGTGGTAGGACTCTGTGTAGAATTTCACAAGTTTTCAAAGTGTTTTGATGTCTGGACTTGAACGGTTACAAAACCGTTTACACCACTTACATCAGACCCCTACTTGAATATGGTACAATTATTTTCTCCCCAAAAGTTCTCAGTAATAATTCGAAAAGGTTGGAATACCCTCAAAGATTTTTTACAAAAAGAGCTTTTTCTCGTTGTGGAAGCATTATGTTGAGCTACCCCAACGTCTTGCTGAATTTAATTTGAATTCACTAATCATTCGACGAATCCGTTTTTACTTATTGATAGTTTTTCGTTTACTTTCTGATAGAGCGGATTGTCAGACGTGCAAAAAAGCGCTGAAGTTAAGAACTGAAACCAATCTCCGCATTTCAGACCGAACCTCCAAATTAACTCTTATGAACTTTAAACGATACAATGACCCACGTTCTTTCTTTTCTAGAGCAATTGCTTTATGGAACAAAGTTACAGAAAATTTCAAAGAGATTCAAGATATCGAAGCATTCGGCAAGGCTCTAGAAGAGATCGACCTCTCGGATCTCATAACCCTACCGAAGTTTATGTTTTCAACAGCAAGAGAGGACACCAACGAAAGTTGATTGTCTTATTCCCCATTCTTTCCCTTCCTATTTCATGATTCCTTACAAGCTACGGTAATAAAGAATTTCGAATTCAAAAAAATTATTTGAACTACGTACCAGAAAATAAACTAAGTGGATATAAAAAATTAACCGCCTAAAATGCACACTGGAAATTTTGTTGATGGGAAAAAAAATTGTTGACTTGCCCTTCCCCCTCTGTCGTTAAGGATGGCCCGGTAGCCCGCCCGGAAAAGTTTTTTTCAGCACATCCTGGAGAGGTATGGGAGAAGAATTGAAAGACAGTGTGAGCAGAAAAAGAGGTACCTCTTTGGACAATCGCGAGTGTTTTCAATTTATAAATAGGCTATTTAAAGAACCGTCTTGTTTTGACTGTTTATAATTACAAGCAAACACACACAGGGTGTAGATCAACAAGGCAAGTCATGAGAAAACTGCCGACATTAGCGGGCCGAGAGGAAGCGCTCAGAAATAGAGAACGCCAACCAACATAAAACTAGTATCAGAAGCTTTTTCATATTGCCCACAGATTTCACCCACAGTGCGGTTTGGAGTAACACCTTGAGTAAAACTAATCAATCTTGCTACCAGCGGGCGTCTATTGACCAGAGTCTGGTCAACGATGTTTCCGAAAAAGGTCAACGAAAAGGAGGACTTATCTTTCCTCTCTATGAGAATTTTTCGTACCCGGAAAAACAGCTAATACAGTTCCTTCTGACCCAATTGTTTCACCGAAAGGTTCCACTCGAGTTACGAATACAGGTCAATGAAACGAAATTAACCAGCGGATGTCGAAGACGTCGGATGACCCGAGTTTGATGCACATGTCATCTCGATCGCCGCGATTCTCATGCGATTCGAAGCGTCCTCCAGCTGCTCTCGAGTTGCCGTTGACATTTTCCTGGAAGTTCGGGAACTCTCTAAAGAGATCATTTGTGAACGTTTTTGGAACCTCTAACTGAAAAAGAAACACTGAGAATGAGAAAAAGGAAATGAAAACAAACAAAAAAGACAAGGGCCATTTATTACTGTCACCTAGTTGGTGAGATCAGATAGTCAACAGATAACAAAAACAATTGTCATTGTAACAAAAGTAGAATTCGAATAATGTACTCAAAAATATTAACTATTTTAAGAAACTAAAACAACTTCAACTGGTGATGGTTCGGAATGAAACGACAGGGTGAAATTCTCAAAAATTTTCGATGAATCTACTGCATGAAAAGTTCTTTTGATAAAGATAAGAAACTAAATTGTGAAGTGAATCATTCTCAACGTGGAAAAGCGCTAGAAAAACAACTTCGATAAGGCGATAGGTGCCAGCGATAAGTAAATGAAGTTGGCAACCGAGGAAGAAGAAACTTGGAGAGAAGCCTAAACACACAACGTTGTAGAGACTGTGAGGCTTGAGAGGTTTGCGACAGTGATGAATAGAAGGGACAAGAACAAGAGTATAGAATTATAGAGCTAGAAAGGCAAAATCAAGCAGAATATGGATGGAACTATTTCTTTTGATTTGCTTGTCAAGTGAGAACTACTGAGATTAGGAGATGACAATAAAAACAATTATTATAATCATTTACTATTATAGTCTACACAAAATATTTCTCAGTAGCGAAAGATTTTCAAGGTGCTGAAGGCAAGATGACGCCTCAAAAAGACCTATCAACAATTGTAGTCCGGTATGTACATACAAGTAATTGAGTAACTACTTTCGAAAAAAAATTTACAAAAAATATTCTCGTTCGTCATTATCTTTTGTAAGAAAAGTTTTGTTAGTTTCAACTTTTCTGAGAAATTTTCGCTACGCTCTTTGACTCCCTAAGCACCAACTTGTGGATTATATCAATACAATAGTAACGGACCGAAAAAAAGTTAGGATTCTATTCTACTGGCGCGAACTTATACCTTAAACACTGAACGTTGCATCTGATGATTGTCAAGTATCACGACATTTCGATCCACGACATTTCGAACCTTGGAAACTCACACCCAAAATTTCACAATCGAAATATTTCATGTATTTTTTTATTGGAATCACGGATAAGGCTCAGGTAAAGATTACGCTGAGGCCGTACGGCTAGTGCGATACCGTATACAACTACCAGCTACATGATAAGAACTTTGGCGCAGAAATGTTGCGAAATCCGGGTGCGAGATGTCGCGGCGTGAAGTGTCGTGATGCGAAAATTCATGGGACCATAATGATTGATGATTTTTTGATTCCAGACGATGAACAATTCCTTTTTGAATCCTTCGTGCACCGCTCCTTACAACGTCAACTCCCCGACGATGACCGATTCAGCTGCGAACCGACCACCGTCTTATGTTTTCGGATCTGGGGCAACCAAACGGCGCTCCATTGCGATCTCTGGCCACAATCCTTGTCAGTTTTATTAACTTTTTTCGATACTCATTTTTCGAATCTTAACTTTTTTCGAATTATAACCCACACATGGTAAATTGGATATTATTGCAACTCACAGATCATAGCAAAAATTAGTCAGTGAAAACTATCAAAAAAGGGCCGAATCCTAACAGTTTTTGTCGGGAGTAAGATGAGGTAGGCACTTTGGTACTTTTTTACCTGGTCTGGTAGAGCGCTTACTGTCGCGCGGCTCTGCTTCCCTAAAACACGGCCCAATATATCAAATTGTGGCGTTTCTGCAGTTTAAGTGGCAGCGCTCGTGGGCTTTAAACGCTTCGGTTTCGAAAAATTTCTTCATAGATGTTCATTTTTTAAATTTTTACATTAAAAACGCTTAGGCTTAGGAAAAAGTTGGCTCTAATCTACTTTAGCGTGCCCAAATTGTTTAATGTTCAATGTCATATCTTCACGCTTTCTCAGATCACCATAAATGAAAGTAACGATTTTCTCTCAGAAGCGAGTCAAGATCCGTACTTTGTATCTAAAAATGAGTATCCTTCTCCAGACGTCGGTTCACCGCTGGTACAAGCGTCTGGCCCCTCTGCTGATATCTTTGCCTCCCCAATCCCTTCCCATGTTCGAGGTAAGGTGAAAGCATCTGATAAAGCTCTTTGATGTTTAGATGTGAACCGGAATTCCGAATTTTTGATCCAAGTCGAATTAGAGATTCGAATTAGAGGTTACATTAACATCTCCAAGCGCTATTTTAGCACAATAGCAGAAGGCACAAGCTGAACGCTGGGAAAAGTAATTCCGCAACGGTGTCATTTATCTGTCGGCTTGTACAAAATTTTCGATTCTGATTACGTTTTTGATTTTGATTACAAAATTGTCGTATGTATGTTATTACCTTCCTGCTATAAAAAATACAACAAGACAACGTTTTCACCAAATCTAGGTTACATGTTTCCAAGCCACTTGAAAACTAAACGGGGCTTTAGCGATTGATTATTAGCAGTGAGAAAAATTGAATATTTAGCTTGCTCAGAAGAATCGAATTCGGAGCGCATGTTTTTTTTTGTATAAAAAAATAGTGCACGTTTTGTAAAAAAAATTGACAGATTATAAAATAAAACATTTTATTTCATCTATATTTTCCGGCCCAGCAGAAACCTCGACAAGTGGATTGTCAAATGGAAATAACAGTGGGAAGAGTGTGCATTGGTCACCGCAACTGGCAGAGGAGTACTCCACGGAGAATCGGCAGTCCGTCAGGCCGGTCTCCTCTCTCGCCACGAATGCACCGTATACTGTATCTGCGAAAGGACCACCTCTACGGCTGCTCAGGTATGAAATGGCTGCGTATTGACAGAGGTATGTTGATAACCAGGGTGTTTCTTACCACCCTAACAACTTTTTTCGAGCGCAAAGATTTTTAAAATTTCAGAGTTCAACATTAAATTTTTCCAATGACACGATAGAAAAATTTTTTCAAGCGCTTAGGTTTCAATGTTTTTCGAGGTTTTTGGAGAGCGCATAGATTTTTTTACCCGCAGTGCGGGTCAGAGAAACGCCCTGGTGCCTAATTTCTTTGTGGAATTGCAGAAACCCAGTTGATCGGATAAACACATCGTAAAAGATATCAGGGTTTCCCGCTTTATTGCATGCGAATAAATCCTTAAACTCGACAAGAATGAAACCTTTTTTTTTGGAAGCACCGAAGCAGCCGCACGCATCCTGTAAATAACGACCAAATTTTTTTTGGCAGACAGCCAAACTGTTCCTTACCACCCACGAAAGAAGGTTGCACATCAAAAAGACTAGTCATGAGGAAATAGCAGACTTTGGAGAGAGACCGAGTGCGTGCCATAAACATTGAGAACGCAAACGAACAGATCATTAGTATCCCTAGCCCTTTTTGGACAGTGCAGAGATTCTAGAGAGCGCATAGATTTGACCCGCAGTGCAAGTTAAAGAAACAGTATGCAGAAAAAAATTTCCACCACCTACTTTTAAATTTAAAACAGAAACCCGCCACAGTTCGAAACAGAATTCCTACCAAATCAGGCGTTAAATCTTCTTCTTCTTCCTTTCCCGCGATGGCAGGGTCCGCTTTGTGGATCTTCTTTCTCCACTTGTCCAGATCGAGGGCATCTTTCGGGCTTAGATGACTGGCTTTCAAGTCCGCAATGATGGTGCCTTGCCATCGCTGCTTTTTTCGCCCTCGGTGGCCGACCGTCCACTTTGAGATTGTAGGCTGTGCTGGCTACAGTTTCCGGTGATGCTCTGGTGTCATGGCTGAACCATCTCAGCCGATTTTCGCCCATCTTCTCGTCGATCGGGGGGACGCCCAATCTTCTCCTTATGGTCTAATTTGGTAGGTGATCGCGGAGAGAGATTCTTATGATCCAACGGATCATGTGCATTTCCATAGTTTGTAGACGTCGCTCAACTGTTATCGTAGTTGGCCAGCACTCGTTTCCATACAAAGCTACGGGGCGTATTACTGTCCGATATATCTTCGACTTAAGGCGCAGAGGCATCTTTCGGTCGCATAGTACGCCAGTGAGATCTCTCCATTTCATCCATGCTTCGTTGACACGTGACAGCACGTCAGAGTCGATGCCTCCGCTGGTCTGGATGTTCGATCCAAGGTAGCGGAAGCAGGTAGACTTCGTAAATTTTTCGCCGTTTACCTTGATGGTGTCTTCGGATGGTTTTGTTTACAAGTACTACGTCTTTAAGGTATTCAGACGTAGTCCAAACTGACTGAGTCGGATGCTCCAAGCCTGCACTTTTTGCTGTCATCCGCGTACATGATGGTCATCCGCGTACAGGATGGTCCATGCAGGGTCACCCTGTAGGTCACGAGTAATAGTGTCCATGACAAGAATGAAGAGGAGTGGTGATAGCGCTGATCCTTGATGTACGCCCACACTCACTGGAAAAATATCCGAGATGTTAAGTGAGGTCGGTTTAAGGCATGTTTGTACGCGCCGAGCAAGTTGAAAATTCAATGCGGAAAGGGAGAAAGAATGAAAAGAGAAGTGAAGGAAAAGTAAAATAGAACGAAAAGAGAAAAGAATGTAGATCATTTTCGGCTCGAACATGTATACTCCAACTTAACTGGTACGGTAACCATTTAACCCCTGGACCACATACGGTAGGGCTTAGTTGTTTTGTTCCGAACATTGGGTTCGCCGTGACTTGATCTTGAAAAAAGCCTAATTTTACTGGAATAGGTTGTTGCAGAGATGACGTGGAGCCTTCTCCGAAAGCAGCTCTTATAGAGACGGAGACCTCTCTATATAGACGAGAGTCACCCGCGGTATCCTCTGCACAGAACGAGGGTGCCCACTGGGTGACAATATTTGGCTTCACCCCTGAATACACGGAGCGAGTGATCAAGTTCTTCGGAAGGCATGGCGAGATTGTCGCGCAGAAGGTGAGAGGATATAGAATCGATATTATCGATCAGACTCGGACCCAATGTTGTTCCCGCCTCGTGGCAGGGTACACAATTTCATGAGAGAAAAAATTTCATGAGTTAGACCCAATATATGTTTATGAATAGTTTTGACTGACCAAGGAAGAACTCAGAAAAGCTGATTAAGAGCAATCGACTTTTTGGTTGTCAAAATTTTTTGTTATTGAAAGAATTTCGACATTATCACTGCATAAAAAGCTGTAAGTCATTTTTCGATATACATTTGAATCAGGGGTTAAATAGTGACCGGATCGGTCCCGTCGGCGAATACATGTACACACACTATTGACAAAAAACTCCCTCTCATTTCTTACCTTTTTCTTTCATCCCCTCTTCTTTTTTCCTCCAAAATTTGAGCGGCGGATACATGTAAACCGAAATTGGGCGGCTCCATTTAACCCCTGATTTGAATAGGTCTGTCGCTCGGCCATGTTTTAATACCTGTTTTAGTTTACTGTAATGTAATGGAGGAGTTTCAAGTTCTCTGCAACAATTCACCAGTTCTTTCTTGCCTATGCTAGTATTCAACTCCATGCAATCTTGTATTCGTTTGAACCTTAGCCATCCATAGCACGTTTCAAATAATTAAGTCTTACCGTATACTGGCGGGGCTCTCTTTTACAGTTCTAACCGTATACTGGCGGGGCTCTCTTTTACAGTTCTGCCGAATTCTATTACCATCTCGAAGGAAAAGCATTAGGAAAAAATTTATTTCTTTCCAGAACGTTTTTTTAAATGTCTTTTGCAAGTCTCTAGTGTAACAAAATTTCCTATGTGTCTTTTTCGGACTTCTTATAAAACCTGTGATTCATATTACATATGTTGATTGACTAGCCTCCAGATACCGGCCAGAGGCAACTGGATCGACCTCCGCTACTCGAATGATGTTCACACACGCCAAGCTCTGTCTCGGAATGGATCGCTACTCGATGAAGGCCTGCGCATCGGAGTCATCCCTACACCAAATGCAGTCAGTTGGGGTCATCGAAAGAGATAGGATGATCTACTGAGATCTAGTGGGTGAGCTTTAGGCTGGGGCTATTACTGAAGCACGACATGCACGTCACACATGCCATGAACGTCAATTCATTACTAATGCATGCCACTGCGCGGGAAAATTCTTAACTTTGCCCCATGCGCTCTATTTAGTTTTTTCTGCTTAGGCTTTGGCAAAAGTTTACGCCAACGAGGTCGTACGGCTTAGGCTAACAAGACCGTAACAAAAAATTAACATAATAGTGCGTCAAACACTCTTTCCCGCGCACTGGCGTGCATTAGTGATGATTTGGCGTGTTTTTGCGTGCTTTAGTAATGGCCTAGGCTGGAGTGATTGATGACCACAAAAATATAGCCAGAATACAAATGATTGAACTATCGCACGGAATAGCAATTTGTTCCCGGGTGTAATGGTAACACGCGCTCCCGGGTTGAGTCAAGATGGCTGGGTTCGATCCCGTTCGGTGGACTAGCTTTTTTCTGTGCGATAGTTCAATCATTTGTCATCTGGGGGCGGCACTGCCTTTAAACTGTGTAACTTAGAATTTGAAGATAGCCAGAATAGTTTTAGTCGAAGGACTTCTATTGCATTTGTTCTCAAGTTTGTCCTGCGTAGTAGATATTAGCTGGGCGTCGTGATGCCCTTGTCAGCTGAGAATACGCTTATGTGAACTTGGAATGATTTTTTTGCCTAAAAGCGGGTTGAGCATATGCGCTCTTCAAAAAGCTGATGATAACAACTATTAGTTATTCTTTTTTATCTGCATGAAAGCGGGCTCACATGAAAAGATGCTGAAAATCGTATGAAAATTCTCCGATCTCTCAATATCATGTGTATACGCCTTACTTTTGGGATTGTAAGAAACATTGTTTTATAGGTAGTTTATTGATGATCTCGAAAGAATGAGGCACAACTCATTCTATTCGAAAGTATAGCCTGAAATACTGATCATCCACAGTACACTCTGTAACTTCAGGAACGAGGGAGCAGTATTCGAAGTGCGGACACGAGTTCGCTGTTCCTGTCTCCTCTAGTGCAAGAAAGAGTAAACAGAAGAGAAGCAGCCTCCCTGGTGCAGTCGCCCAATCAGAGTACGGTAGACGCGCACGAAACGTCACTCAACTTGTCGAGAGCTTCCATGGCTTCCAGAGCAGGTAGGAAATGTTGTAGAATAGAAATGAGGGAAAAGGGGAAGGTACTGATTATAAAATTAGGGGGAGGGAGAGAAAGTGCTTTTCAATTGGACAGCTAGGTATTCTGATTTGAGTAGTCGGGGTTGATAAGGGGAGTTGAGAAGGCAAACCGAGTATTCTCAAATTTATTGGTTTGGCTGATACTGCCAGAGAAACACGTTGCTTCTAAGGTGTAAAGATTGTACGCACGATGTGTAAGATATTGAATTTGTGTGCATTGCTATTTAAATGAGTAAGAGCATCCTCCAGATAGCTAAGACGCGGGCTCGGTTTCAGTCAAACCACTGGCTTTTTCAGGAATGCGGCCATTGGCAGCTGCGAGGGATCGGCCTGTTCTTTTGCAGACCGAGGAGAAAGCCGGATCTTGGATGGGGAGTGTCTTGTCGTCATGGATGAAAGGCAACTAGAAAGTGGCGTGAGATCCTTCGCGAAATAGAACGTGGAACTGGTCCGGGGGAAATCGCCCCTTGGGTCATATTCTGTTCGATGGGTCAATTATACTAGTGCAGATTCCGTCCTTATAACTCGATTCAGAGCTGAGACTGAGGGGTACTGTGTTGCTTTTGAAAACTTTGGTAATTTTTATTGGTCATTAGAAAGGTAGAAGATTCTTCCGGCTTCTTGTCTGGACTACGATTGTTTACCTGCTCGTCCCCGTTCGAACCGTCTTAATCTACTGTTATTGTCGGACCTCTTCTCATTTCCCCTCATAAGCGTTATCGGTATTCTAGACTACCCGCATTTCTGCTTGACTCTGTCTCTTTCACTCATGTGAATGATTGTTCGAAGACAACACATATTGTTTTTGAGAAATATCAAGCCTTCAGGTTATCAATATAAGGTGGAAAAAGGCGGACATTGTGAAGAAGATGACCATCCAGAGTCCCTCAATTCATTGTTAAGAAATTATTCATCATTCACAAAACGCACCGGTTTATTATACTTGGAGTTGTTAATTGTTATTTATCTGGGGTTTTATTATCAGCGAGTATTTATTTTAAATTTGTGCTTTTCATAATTTCGGTTCTTTTGTTTCGCTCAGTTGTGAGGCGCACACAAAACAAACATGAGAGATCATTATTTTAGGTATAAAAATGGGTTGGTGTGAAATGTGAAATGGAAGTCATGAAAACTGATGTAATTTACTGATTTCGATTAATTTTTTACCTGTTATATGATGCTATTATTTGTCTGTTAAAGATAGGTTTGCTTATGCGTATTTGCTCGAGTCAAGAACGGATAAAAGAACCACCATACGTAGCAATGCAACGCATTATGATTGAACTCTGATTATACATATATTCATTATATAAGAGCAACACAGAATTGCACATTTAAAAAATTATATCACTGAGTTTACAACTAAATTTCAATGAAAATTTAATTACAAAAACTTTGTTCGATAGAAAATTTACACAAACTTTAAAATAACAAACTAACTGTTTGAATAATTCAAAACTTATATCCGTTTTACCATCGATGATCCGTGCCAAGATAAATAGATTTTAAATTTTCGATGGGTGACCCATGTTGTGCGATCCCTCGGAGTCGGATCGTCTTTCTTCATTCTCATTCATTCTTTTATTCCAGTTAAACACGAAACAACATGTTAAGTGATAAACGGATATACTGTCACAGATGTGAGCTCAGTAAGAGAGAACAGCGGGATAAATTTAGGAAAATACACACAAAAAAAAGATTCTGAAGTAAAAATATTCTTGATTTCTTCGCAGGAAAATTGTTAAAGTAAGGGGTAGAAGAGTCTCGCGACCCCGCCTGGGTTGCTCCATAGCTCCTCTGGGGTGCAGTGCTCCGATAGGCCTGAGCAGTTGAGCAAGTGCTCCGTGTTGTGAGGCATGGCAGACAGCTAAGGCATGCGTCGGCTATCGCTGGTGAGATTAGATGGCGATAGCTATTGAGGAGACTGCTGTAGGCGTGTACGTGCGAAGCTGTGCGAGGCGTGTACGTGCAGACCGGGGGAGAGAAGACTGTTTCATCGATAGGTGGAGAGGCTCTTCCAAGTACTTGTTTCGGACTGTAGCTGGATGTCGCATCAACTACAGCTTTTGTGTGGAGTTACTTCTGAACGTCTTTGAGCGTAGACTCTTGGGAGTATGGCTCTGGCCTGTTGTACTGACGTACCGCTGTATGTTGTTAGCGTGGCCTTCATATTGCGGGGCCAACTAGTTCCTCCAAGAGCTCTTATCACGTTGTTGCGCCGACGTACTTTCGTGGCGGTGTTGCGGGCATGTGTTGCGAAAGATAACATGGGGTCGAAAGTGACTCCAAGAAGCTTAGGTGTCTTGTTGAGCGGTAACTGCTGATCGTGAAGTTTAACATGGCTGACCCATCATGGGTAACAGAGTGAATGCGAAAGGTTACTCTTGCTGCAGTGTTCTGATGAATGAATATTTATAGTTGGGGACATCGGAAACTGCTTAGGGGCTTCCAAGTCTCATGCCTGGCGTAAGGAATACCGACTCTTTGTACCCGCGACCATTCTTTACCACGAATCAAATCGGCAAAAAATGATATTGTGCGAATTTTTTATGCGGTCTCGTTCCTAAGCCGGACGACGGCATTATCGTAAACATCACCTGAACCTAGTGAGTGAAAATTTTTTTTTTAAAAAACAGTGAAAAATCACAAAATGTCACGGAACAAAGTGTCGTGATACGCTTGTGTGTTCATCAAAACAAGATGTAATTCTAATTTCAAAGTGTCGTAGCTGTAGCTGGTATGGTGAATCAGAAAAGGCTGCATCAGTGCACGCGGTCTCGTAGAAAATCATGTATGAAAGAGTTATGGAGCGTTAGAATTCAACTTTTCACTTTGCAAAGTAATTTTCTGCAAACTGATCTCGTTGAACGCTCCAATGTCTCACCACGAATTACCGTGAAAAGAAACATGGACTACGGTAAAAAGAAAGAACACATGCATTCTAAGACAAAGCGACGATTTTCTGTAAAATTCATAAAAAGTTACGCCCAAAAGTAGAAGTTATTATAAAAGTAACCGTAATCCATTTTTCTTTTCAAGGTAATTCGTGGTGAAACATTGGAGCGTTCAACGGGATTACTTTGCAGAAAATTACTTTGCAAAGTGAAAAGTTGAATTCTAACGCTCCATTAGTTACAACTCTTCAGATGTCAACAATGATGGAGTCAAAATAATGAGACGAGACGAGAATCAAAAATAAAAATAAGTTTTTTTGGTTTTTTCATCTCCATTCAACTAAGTTTGAATTACTTTGTTACGAAAACACAGCAGGTAAAGCATTGCGATGCAGAGTTACAAATAAAAATTTAAAAAATAATCAATCTGTAATGCATCCAATTACCTAGCTCATTCGAGATTTTGGTATTGATTGACTGAAACTTTCCAGTTCTTGAAGTACATAAACTAACATAAACAATTTCGGACATCCTTCCAAAGATTCTTTTTTCACTATGGCTCTCATTCCCCCTTCTTCCAGAAAATTATTATCCTCTTCCATGTGATTAGAAACTGGTTACGGAAATTTCTATTTACAAATATGGCTCTCATTCTCAAAAATCTTTCTCTTAAGATACAGTAGTTATCTTTATAATAAAAAATAGGTCTTCTGATAAGATCTGCTCTAGTCTTAGAAGTCTCCTCGGAGATCGAATTTGAGCGTGTGATAGATGCATGCAGCGTGGCTGTCTCTTGGTGCACACAACTTCTCGATGGACTTCAGCAAAGTGGACTGAAAAGAACCAGGAGATATTTTACAAGCAGAAAACCTTTTTTTCACTTTTACTCTTCGCGAAATACGATGGACTCTAGAATTTTTTTTAATACGAAAGTGTTGGATTTTAGAACCTCGCAATGAAATTGAACCAAATTTGCTTCAATATCGTCAAAAAAGGTGAAAAAACCCTTCCCGTCTGACACAAAACAGTTCTGATTCACTTCTGTAGCTGAATTGAGCCTGAAAATCGGGTTTCAAGCCTCTTAATATCTAATAAACGTTTTTGGCCAACCTCTAAATCATTTACCGTAAAATTCACCTAATGAGCTTAGTAGCTTAGGTCATAGAACATGAAACGGCTGTTTTATGGCCCCAATTACCTTGTACGATGCACTGATGCTCCGCTTCCCGATATAAGTCGAGCAGAGCGTGCGGCATTGCGATAACTTGCTCGGAGTCATCTCTTCTCGGTCCATCACATGTACAACAGCCACGAGCACTCCCTGCCAAAACATATGCTTGGATTCCCGCAAATGAGCTTTTTTGAATGAATCCTTTCTTTGAAGGTGATCTCTGTAGCCAGAAAAGTTCTCTTGCCAATATATACTTTATCGCAACGGGCTTGGTGTGTGTGAATGGGGAGGTTGGATCCAGGTTTGAGATGTTGGCCCGAGCGTGTCACTTTGATAATCAAAGTGAGAAAGAAAATGCGGATTGCCGTTGAATGCAGATTGCGATTATGTTGATAACAATTCTTCATTTAAATATATTGTTCTAAGCAGTAAACTTGTTAAATAGCATATGAGGCTCTCGTGAGCGCGGTATTTTTAAATTTTCACGAAAATTGATTTTTTTTTAAAAACAATAGTCCTATTTCATCAATCATATTTTAACTAATCAAATCAGTTTTTTGAACAGTTGAACTGATTCTTTTTGTAGCACATTGAGACTTATGGAGCGTTAAAATTCAACTTTTCACTTTGCTAAGTGATTTTCTGCTCGGAATTTTTTTGAACGCTCCAATGTCTCACCACGAATTACCTTGAGAAGAAAAATGGACTAAGGTATTACTTTTATAATAACCTTAACTGTTGGACGTAATCCAAGAATTTTGCTGCAGGATGTTGCTCCTGTTCTTTCTCATTTTCCTCTCTTTCTAATCCCTCTCCGTTATTTTTCATTAAAATACGCTTAGGCTTAGTAATAGTTTACGCTAACAAGACCGTATTAAAAAATTAGTCATAAATCCGTGACTCCGCCCCCCGAAGGAGAAAAGTAGTGGAGTATACGTCGATATGGACAAGTACCAAATTGTCTATATATAAATATATAAACGCTACGGTTTCGAGAAATTTTTTCATAGCTGATCATTTTGAGCATTCTTGAAAAATGTTTTTTTGTTGTAAAATTAGTAAAAATATTATTTTTACGTTAAAAAAATATTTTACATCAAAAAACTACGAGTTAAGTTTGTGTAGTTTGTAATTACGAGTTAAGTTTGTAATTCAAAAACTTATCATCCCTATATAACCCTTCGCGAGCGACGTTAAACCTTCGAAAGCAAGAGAAATGACAGATAGAAAAACGAAAATATGCATTCTATGATAAAGCGACGATTTTTCTGTTAAATTCTTGGATTACGTCCAACAGTTAAGGTTATTATAAAAGTAATACCGTAGTCCATTTTTCTTCTCAAGGTAATTTGTGGTGAGACATTGGAGCGTTCAAAAAAAATCCCGAGCAGAAAATCACTTAGCAAAGTGAAAAGTTGAATTTTAACGCTCCATAAGACTATTCCAGGCATCACAAACTCTTACCGATAAAATGTTAGAGTTGGAAGCTGTATTGAGACGCGGGACATTCAGAGCCCAACTATGGGACCTTGTTCTATAATTGTGACCGCGTAAACTGAAAAAGGAATAAGGACAAAGAGGCGTTATATCCTTGATTATTTTGAAAGTTAAAACCAGATCCGCCTGTTTACGTCGCTCCTACAAGAAAGTTAGCTGTAGCTTTTTTTTAAAAGATCCTCATAGTTCAAATTTAGACCGACTCTAACGCAAACTCGTTTTGTTAAAGATTTTTGAATTTTTTCTAAAAGTTCATTGTGCTTCTTGAAGTGGGGATCCCAGATGACCGAGCAGTACTACAATTGAGGTCGAATGTATGTAGTGAAAAGCGTTCTGTACAAGATGAGGTTCTGTACATGTACGTAATAGGAACGTACATTTGGATTTCGCTGACTCACAAGTGTTCTCTGTATCGCAACCGAATAGGAGTAAATTACGCCCATATCCCTCATGATATCAGACTCTGGTAGAATAGTGTAATCGAGAAAAAACTAGAAGGTAGAATTATTGCTCCCAAGACGGATGACTTCTTTTTTTTAAAGAATTTGATATGGTTAGTCCTTAAGCTCGAGACCATGAAGCTACATCACTTATTGTAGGAGAAGAGGATTGTTCACCGTTGAGATCGTCCGCGTACATTGTTACTGAACAGCCATCGAGTAGAAAAAGAGCTGTGCTACGGATTTGAGGCACTCCTATCGATGTAAAGTATGATTAGGAGTCGCACTCACCATCTTGGACAAACTGCTTCCGGTTCTGCAGGAAGTATTCGATAAAATTTGCGAGACAGCCGCCGATTCCAAAAGCTGATATAATACTTTCTCCAATACAAGGGGTATTGAAACAGCGTCAAACGCA
The DNA here is from genome assembly GCA_964056735.1 of Allodiplogaster pararmata. NCBI lineage: Eukaryota > Metazoa > Nematoda > Chromadorea > Rhabditida > Diplogasteridae > Allodiplogaster > Allodiplogaster pararmata. Next base: position 16,112,235 of record OZ057405.1, read on the forward strand.
CGTGAGAAATCTATTAATACGCAGCTGATAAGCTCTTTGTTGTCCAGTTTCCTGTGCCAATTCACTTGAGTTTCCAAGAGTGATAGCTCGCGAGAATGGCGGGTCTGAAACCGAATTGACAGGGACTGAGCAGTTAATTCTCATTCAGATATTCAAGTATGTTGTCGCAAAGAATGCATTCAACGATCTTAGAGGTGGAAGGCATCATGTAAATTGGCTTATATGAAGTATACGGGGTCAGTGCGTCAATGTGGATGGGTTTAACAATAGCTGAGTGCCAAGAAATTCAGCATCTTCCTTGTAGTAGAAAACTATCGAATAATATGGCCTTGATAAAGGGTCGAGAAATTATCAATTAATATCGCCTTGAGAAATGGTTAGCACCGTGTTTTTGATAAAGACGTCTGGAATCAGGTCTGAGTAGGAGTTGTTCTTTGCGGGCAGACGCTTGATCTGAGAAAACACTGTGTGCGCTTGTATCTGAATGAACTCTTCAGAACTTCCAGTCTGCTTCCTCAAAGGTATTCCGCATTCCATCACAGAGAACGAAGGCATGAAAGGTTTTAATCGCTAACAACTGTCTCGTTTCTCAACTTAATTATTAATTTTTCCCTTTCGAACTATGTATGTACATATAGTTCCATGCCAAGCTTTTGATTTTAAAAACTGTAACATAAACGAGCAGTTGTTTTACCTATTCCAAGCAAGAAAGTCAGTCCCGTCCACAACTTTTCCCCTATACTCGTCTATTCTCGGCCACAAAAAGCGACTGGTCTTCTACTTCTACACTGAAAACTCAATAAAGGCTCTTCTACACTTTTCTTTGAAACTAATGACGCATGATTAGAGAAACTGATCAAAAGAAGGCCTTATTGATAATTGATCGTAACAGGATCGAACTCAGTCCTTTCCTTATTCAATTAATAGTGAGCTGGATCTTATTCAATTAATAGTGAGCTGGATCTTATTCAATTAATAGTGAGCTGGATCTCATTGCACAGCAGAGAATTTTTTTAAATTTCCACTGCACAAATGATTGAACCCTATAAACAGTTAGATAAACTCGAAGACGTACCTAATAACCCTATAAACAGTTAGATAAACTCGAAGACGTACCTAATAACCCTATAAACAGTTAGATAAACTCGAAGACGTACCTAATAACCCTATAAACAGTTAGATAAACTCGAAGACGTACCTAATAACCCTATAAACAGTTAGATAAACTCGAAGACGTACCTAATAACTTCTTGTTTGAAAATAGAAAGCAATATGATTTTCCCTGAAATGAGTTTTACCGATTCTTAACTTTGTATTTTAAAAAAACTCGTGGTTGAAAATGAAAAAAAGTTGTTTTTTTCTCTAACTAATCATTATACACACGGTCGTGTACATAATTATCTTTCGATCGTTGCATTTCTGGTTTCGAATATACATACTTGAAAACAAAATTTAAACAACTAAAACCATTGCAAAACAACATTTTTGATACATGCTATGCAATAATCAGTGATTTTGTAAGAACCTGCTTGAGATAATTCCAGTATTCCTCGAGTTTCCCTTGATTCTCTGGGTTTTTTTCTTGCAGCTCCCGCCGAGACGGAGCACAAACCTAGGCATTTATTCATCACTTATTTTGTTATTCACCTGTTATTTTTTTCGTTAGACCTTTAACTCATTCATTCACTCATATAGTACACATTAAAATTCGAAGAAAGGAAACTCTTTATAAGAGACGCCTTCAAAATTTCTTGGAACTGAATTGTTATCATACTTGATTAGACTTTTCAAAAGAGTATGTTCATGAATTAAGAGCAATTACTGAACCGAGGGAACAAATACTTAGTATTACGGGCGTTTTATTAGTATAGAAGTTCATTCTTTAAAGCTGATTATCTATTTGCCTAAGGAGAAGCCAAAAGTGGCCTGTTTTTTTATTAGTTTTTTATGACTTAATTTAAGCCGGCAATTGATCCAGCGCAGTTCAAAATTCCTCCCATATACATACATAGTAATGTACAACTGAACTAGTCCCCTTCAATTTCGATTTCTCGCTATAAGGGTCAGACATCCTGGGAACTGCGAAAGTGAAACTAACTGTAAACTGCACTTCCTGTCTGTTAGCGTCTGTTTCACACTGTTGAGTGCCCTCGTTGTGAACAAACTTGGCCACATCTCCCACTCCATCTTTGTTATTGAGCGCTCCACATAGATTGCAGAATTGACTAGAGCGGGAGACTTGTTTTTCTATCAAAACTTATAATCATTTTATTTATACGAAAGCAATGTGAGTGCAATGCCTTTTGCTGGATACTTTGTGATTGTTTGTAACATCTGTAATGATCACGAGATGAAGATGATGAGCATGACTATTTATTTGTCTCTGAAACAATCATTTACTAAACTTTTAGTAATGATTTCAAAACAGGAAAATTATTCCTTATCTCGCTGAATAGTGCAGTTGTTCATTTAAACATTCTTTTTACTCTAAATTATTGATTGCTCTCTCCCAGCTATTCAAGTTATTGACCTCACTCATCAAGTCAATTGATCAACCCTACCTACTCAGTCCACCTATTGAACCTTCTCCACAAGTCAAGCTACAGACCTTACTTTTCAAATCAAGTTATCGATCTACTTACCCGTTCAAGTTATTGACCTTACTCACAAGGTCAAACTATAGGCGCTTACCAGGTCAAACTATAGGCGCTCACCAGGTCAAACTATAGACCATACTCACCAGGTCATCTTGTCCTCAAGCATCTGACGTAATCGCTGATGTCCACTTTGAGGGCACCAGTTCGGTTGGGTGATATTCGAGCAAATATTGTGAGCTGCCGTGGAGGGGCGAGAATGGGAGTGCCTTTCAGATTGACAAGGGATATTCTGGCCCAACTGCAGGAACGACTCGATATAGCTGAAATGGACCCATTAAAGAAATAAATTCATCTAAGATGGCAAGAAAAAAATCACCTAATATGATTAAGATCTCGAACAGGCAAAAAATAATCCACGTGTTGCAATCGAAACCCATAGTGTCTTTCTTACCGAAAGTATGCGCGCTACCATTTAATTACCAAAACCACAACGCTAATTCGTTAGATATGGAAATTCGGACAGCTGCTGAAGTTGACTCGCTAAGTAATGATTGAGGTGAACTAGCCAACAAAAGAAATACTAGTTTGAAACAAAGTGAAAGCTTAAAACTACAGAGAAACAGTTGGAACAGATGCCGGTGACATTAAAATCAGCTGATATTATTTGACTGCCGTGAGAACACCAAGAAATTATTGTATATGTACATATTTACTCAAAGAAGTTAACTTCATCATGGAGGGGATGTAGATTGTTTACTTGATGGCATCTCATTGTTTTGGAAAAACTTCGGTTTTTTTTAAACTGAAAAGGTTGTTTTTGAAAAGTCCTTCAAACATCATCTGACGGGTTTTTAAGCGGTTTCTCGACGCGAAAGGAGGTCCTTATACGGTAGCATCCAGGGAAGGAAATCTAAATTTTGAAAGAACTGTTCAATAGCACTTAAATTTTAACTTTTTGAATCCATTTCATAGTCTCAATTAAAGAAGCGATCGCATAAAAATTATGCTTCATGAGATGCCACCGAGCCGTCCTCTCTCTCTCTCTCTCTCTCTCTCTCTCTCTCTCTCTCTCTCTCTCTCTCTCTCTCTTTCTCTCAATCTCTTTCTCTTGCTCTCATATTTTCTCTGTCTTCACCACTCTCTTTCTCTCTTTTTTGCTCTCTATCACCTCTCTGCAATCGCTTTACAAACCACACTGCCGCGTCACCACTAGAATAAATTTATATTCCCTGTGATAATCATGATTGCGGAACTGTAGCCATGTTATCTCAGTCAAGTTTGATGATGAAGTGAATGCATTTTTGAGTAAAGCATAAGTCAAAAATCTACAATAAAGAACTCAGTCATCAAACAATCAAGGCTTTGTTTAATTCTAATTTTAGCTTTGCTTACAAGTAGAAATAACTACAATTAAAAACATTTGTCATTTGATTGTCAATTGCGCAGTTACACAATTCAAGTTCAGCGACGCCTGATAGATACGAAATATGATTGAAATATTGCAAAAAAGCTAGTTTGCCGGCGGAATCGATCCGGCGGTCTCTAGTTCACCAGAAGATAGAGCGGTACCAGAAAAATACCGTCACACATCTTAAAAAGTGGTTCTTCTTTACACTTGCGTACCCTTTTCGTTTCTCCTAGCATGGTGGTCAAAGTGACGGTGTCCTCTTCCCCATATTCTGTTCCCGGTCGCCTGCCGATTGGTTCGAACGAAAAGTGAACCGAGTCCCGATCGATCAAGTCCGAATGAACTGGGATGGGTATATGATATTATAACAATATAAAGAAAAATATAGAACTAGAGGGGGAATAATAAATAGAAAGGGGAAAGAGAGGGAGAGAGAGAAGTACGAAAGAGAGAGAGATAGAGAAAGAGAAAGTTCACCGGACAAAATTTCATATTTTCAGACGTTACATCTAATAGCTCTGTTAGGTCGCGGTCAGGGATGGGCGTTTACCGTTTACTGTTTACCGTTTTACCGTTTACCGTTCGGAAGTCATTTACCGGTGAAAAACGATAAATCTCAAAAAGTTAAGAAGAGAAAAAAGTCAATTTTAAAGACATTCGGTGAAGCCATACAGTACTATACGGTGGTTCAGTGAAATGGTGTTTTTCCTTAACAAGTCTGGACACCTAAAATATGGTATTTGTTCTCAGATTTTTTTCACGCGATGTTAAAAGGCTTTTCACGCGATTTCACGCGATGTTGAAGTTATAATATAATCAATTTTATATTGTCTTTTTGATTATATGTGTTTTTTAAAAGTTCTATCTTCGCGCATCATTAAATTGTCTAGACTCTGTTTTGTCTGTTTGTTGAATTTATAGTGTCCGGGCGTGTCATAGTGGTAGTGTGATAGACCATTGTGCGAAGAGTCCCGAGTTCGACTCCCACCCCGGACAGATCCACCCAATCCAAGGGGGTTAAGAAATGTTGGTAGTGCTCATGCACGAATCTGACTTTCCCCACTGCTGCTAATCACACTAGCAGTGATCTAGCAGGCAGCCACTGGTTCTACCAGGATAGGTCTGTCCTGCATATCAGGGAAGCGCGTACCCTGTTGCGAGGCGGGAACAAGCGCGAGGAAGAAGAAGAAGTTAAAAGGCTTTTTTACGCGATTTCACGCGATGTTGAAATTATAATATAATCAATTTTATATTGTCTTTTTGATTATATGTGTTTTTTAAAGTTCTATCTTCGCGCATCATTAAATTGTCTAGACTCTGTTTTGCACATAAACTTTTCCAGTAAACTCTTTAAATACGTCTTAAAACGTCCAAAGGCGAATTTTTTTTTTTTTTTTTTTCGACTTCAGGTGCTATTGTCTCAGACCTGCGCACACGACTTACTCCAGAGAATTAAGAGAAACTTCTCTTTTTATATCACGCAATTGACGTAATAGGATTCAATCCCTGGACAATGAATTAGAGTCGTTTTTATTTTGTTGTAGATTTCTCGCATAACTCCATAACCAATAACATTTACATTTAATAAAAAATTTGTTATGAGAGAATGGACTAGAAAACAAGAAATATTGAAGTGTGGTGAAATCTCACTAGTTGATTTTTTTACCGTTGTTTACCATTTACCGCAAAAATTATTTATTACCGCGCCCATCCCCGGTCATGGTCATTCATTAGTTTGCACTAGTCATTGGTTGCTGCTAGAGTCTTACTATTTTCTTCATTCTCCTACAGGCAGTAGTAATTACTTATCTATCAGGCATTTTAGCAGTCTACAGTAATCTATCAGCCTTTTCTTAGATAAAAATTCTCTATCTGTCTTTCAGTAGTCATTAGTCGTCAATCTAATATACAGTAGTCATTGTTTATTTCTGGACTCTTCACAAGAAAAAAACCTGGCTAACCTCCAGGACATGGTTGTGTGATGTTCTCCAGCAGGGTGATGAACACTTCTTTAGCAGAAACTATTCCGACAACGATGATAAGATGGAGAAGAACATTCGTGGGTATATTTGATTGCCGCATCATTTTTCCTTGTAAAAAGCCTTTTTTTAAGTTCTGAATTTTAGCAGTCTACAGTAATCTTTTATCTGCAGTAATCTCAATTTTAGCAGTCTACAGTAAAGATTTCACTGAACTTCTTTCTCTATTTATATCTCGGTTTTCAATCTTTGTTCCTCATTCTTTTACTCCTTATCTGATTATTTTTTCTTTCTCTTTTTTAAAGACATTTTTCATTTCTCGTTATTTTCGTTAAGTTTCTTGAAACAGTGTTTAAAGCACTTTTAGGAATAACAGCTCAGCAATATATCAATCACGATTCGCCAATCATTATTTCAACTGTTCAACAACCGTAAAAACAAGTAAAACGCTCATAATGGTAAATCTGAGAAGGGTCTAACTTAGAAAGAGAAAGATTTAAAAGATAAGAACACAGCGAGAAGAAGAGCTCATGTACTAGCACGTTTTCGAGAGACGGCCATTCTAAACTACTATTCAGCAATGAAAAAATTTCAACACCAGAAAGCAAATCCGAAAATAAATTTCTCGAATGAAAATGATATTTTAAAAACCCGCATAAACAGTACAATGGAATGGTGTATTACTTTATTGATAACTTACAGAAAATGACGAAAAGAAACAACCGTCTCACTAGCAACTTCATTTTGTGCCCTCCCGGTCTTTAAAATGAGACTCTCTTCTGTTTTTGAAAGAAAGCGGTGGTTCGTCGAATTTCCTATCAAATGATTGACGTAGAGCTAGTTTGTGAATGACCCAACGCGGATAAATCTATTCACTTCTTGAAGTCTTGTGAAGAAAGAAAACCACCCCAGTTATTGAGTGGAAAAAAAATTTCATATAAGAACAAAATGAAGTGATCAGGAATGCTTCTCACGTCCTATATAATTCTAATTGGAGATGAAACTCGAGGAGATGAAACTCGAGCTGTGAGAGCAGGAAAAAGTAACTGAAAGTGAAAAGAAACCGTTAAAAGAGTGTTTAAAGAAGACTTGCAGAGAGAAAAAAATATGGAAAAAGAGAGAAAGGATGAGATAGAGCGGTATAGAGATAAGAGTGAATGAGCGATAGAGAAAGAGAGAGAGAGAGAGAGAGAGAGAGAGAGAGAGAGAGAGAGAGAGAGAGAGAGAGAGAGAGGGGGAGTGAGAGTGTGTGAGAGAGAGAGAGAAATAGAGAGAGAGTGAGAGAGAGAAAGAGTGAAAGAGAGAGAGAGAGAGAGAGAGAGAGAGAGAGAGAGAGAGAGAGAGAGAGAGAGATGATAAGACTGGAAAGAACAGTAGAAAAAAGATTAGACTGGCAACAACTGGTGAAAAGATGCAATCAGAAGGTGTGGCGGTTTAAACATGAAAATGTCTGCATATTTTGACCCTGACCTCTTCGGTTAACTTATTGATTGTGGACGATATATGAAGCTGCGAAGTCTATTACATATTCGAGACGCATGGTTTCTATAATTACGAGTTCTAGTATTCACTATAATATTTTTATGTCGGTAGCGTGGGTGGAACAGAAAGAGCCGTGACAAAGTTAGTCTTACTCGTTTGATAAGGACTCCTCAGATTACCGATAGCATAGCAAAAGAAGATTTTTCGAAATTCGAAAAGGAGCATAAGAAAGATGGAACGAGAGCTTGAGCTTTCTGTTGATTTTGTTCTGAGAATTATTGAAAGGGGTCTCAGACTTGCATATTTTCGTGAAAAAAACAAAGAAAACGCGGAATACACAGACGCGGAATGGACGCGGAATCATGGAATGCACATGCTAACTGTCTTCTTTGACTTGTGTAAATAAGAGTATTCCCTACTCCTCGTTGATCTCAAGCAATGGATTTTTATACCGAGCAGAGGAGCGGATTGTTCGTAGAAACTTGTGCAAAAATCGTGTGGTGTGACGGGAACCGAACCCGTGACCTTTCGCGTTCCGGGCGAATGCTCTCCCCACTGAGCTACACACGCACACATGATAATGCACATTTTAAGGCCCATACAACATGCCCTTCTCTCAACACCGAGGTCTCTCGAGGTCTAGGGTCAGAGGTCTAGGCGCCTTTGTTTCTACGAACTAGCTCATGCTCGGGTTTTCTTCTTTTTTTTTTCCTCTTTCTCTCTTCTTATCCTCTCTTCTCATCCCGGTTCGGCCCCCATGTAAATAAGAGTATTCCCTACTCCTCGTTGATCTCAAGCAACGGATTTTTATACCGAGCAGAGGAGCGGATTGTTCGTAGAAACTTGTGCAAAAATCGTGTGGTGTGACGGGAATCGAACCCGTGACCTTTCGCGTTCCGGGCGAATGCTCTCCCCACTGAGCTACACACGCACACATGATAATGCACATTTTAAGGCCCATACAACACTTGAAGCTCTAAAACGTTTAAAAGGCTTAAGACCCTTTAAACTTTCATGTGCTTATTCGAGACTCGAGAGCAGCTTTTGATTCAGGTTCGGTCAGTTCACTAAACTTCCGAACGCTCATAGTTCATAGTTGGCCGAGCGTGTGCGCCAGTGGAAAAATTGTCTTTTCGTTCACAAAGTAAAAAGAAGACAATCCCGGTCTAAAACTCATTTTCCTGACTCCAGTTCTATCTCAAAAAAAAGCTTCACTTTGATAATAATAACAAGATTCGTGTAACTACAAATAATTGAATGTGTTTATAGCCCGGTTGAGATAATCAAACTATAACTTTTTACAAATATATTTTTCATTGCAGCCTCTGATACTCTTTTCAAAATCCACCTTGCTTTGTTTTAGTTTTACCGCCTTTGTTTTCAAAATTGTCTCTAATTTGTTTTTGCTGTTTATCAACTTTTCCTCACTTTAGCCAAAGTGATACGCTTGTGTTTGAAGTTTTTGATTCTTTACCTTTCTTCATTATATTGAACTATCGCACAGAAAAAAGCTAGTCCACCGGGCGGGATCGAACCCAGACCATCTCGACTCAAACCGGGAGCGCGTCTGAAAAAGATCTGAAAGAGAGGTCAACAGAGAAGTATCATCAACAGAGAAGTACTTAAGATGAAAGAATGGAGTCAGACAAAATCGTATCATCCTATGCAAAATCGTTATATGAAATATATGAAATTGAGTTATATGAAAGGTATATGAAAGGCTCATATGCCTTGTTCTCAGTATGCCCAATCGCACGGAATAGCAATGTGTCCCGTTGTGTAAATGGTAACACGCGCTCCCGGTTTGAGGCAGAGATGGTTGAGTTCGATCCCACCCGTGGAATAATAGCTTTTTTTCTGTGCGATAGTTCAATCATTATATCTTATCATAACTAACACTCGAAACACACTGGCAACAGTGGCCATTCGTGACTCTACAGCCTTAAGAGCCTGTCACGGATGAGCGGATCATCCAGTCCAGAATCGAGCGCGACCTCAGGTGGCGGATAGAGGGGTGCCTCCCTACGAATAATTCGTGCTGGGAGGTAGCGGGAGAAATCCCGCGCGGACCAAAACTGGTAGTATAAGCTCGTCAAAGGAGGGCGATGCCGGACCGGCCTGAGCATGCCACCGGACAAAACATCAGCCGATACTCCGCTATACTTTTCAATGGCGAGTCGAGGCGCCAGTCAAATAGGCCTCTTGCCTATCTCCGGTCAACGACAGGTGAGACGTCTCTACTCCCACCCAAAACGATGCTAGGCAGGCTTGACCACCCACTCACAAGGCTATAGCATGAACAGGTTGCTACAACGATGTCCGCCTTCACAAGGTGCAGCATGACAGTCTCAGGACTGCAAAGGACATCAAAACCCTTCTCCGGACGCATCTTGTCCGAAGAACACGAGAACTTCTCTCATTAAAGAGAGTGTTCATAACCAAGTCTTCGATGCGGGATGCTTGCCGGCAACAACAACAACATCATAACTAACAACTGCAATGTGACGTGAGCTTTGTTCCAGGATATGAGGTCAGGGGCCTGGATAACATCCCCGAGAACGGATCAGCGCTAGTTATTTATTTCCATGGTTGGTTGCTGTTCCTGATTGTGGTACGGCAATAGGAAGCAATAAAACCGTAGATCATATGCATCGTCAAAAAAACTGACCGCTTATGCAAAAAAGGCTTAGAATAAGGAAAAAATATCAAGGAAACATTAGGTCCTAAAATAAAGAGTGAGTTTCACAGTCTAGACCTCTAAAATAAGCTCAAAATCTCTCTCTCTTTCTTTTTCTCTCTCTCTCTCTCTTTCTCCTCTCTCTCTCTCTCTCTCTTTCTCCTCTCTCTCTCTCTTTCTTCTCTATCTCTCTCTCTCTCTCTCTCTCTCTCTCTCTCTCTCTCTCTCTCTTCTCTGCTCTTACTTTTCCACTTGCTTCATATTATTGTACATGAATGAATTTGTTTTTTTTAACCGAAAATATTGAGGTTGCTTGCCAATCAACGTGTACTACATGATCGCCAAGTGTGTTTTGCACAAAAATCGCAGTTTGCACTGTTTCGGGGACAAGTTCCAGGTGAGACATCTTAAGGGACTGGTACAAAATACAGAATTTGAATAACCCATTTTACATTCAGGTTGGGTTATTATAACGAAAGTTTTCTCTATCACGCCGGGTATGGTAGAAGATTGCGTCGCGAGCTAGCAACAAGGCGATTTGTTGTGCATTGCACCAGGAAAGTGATTGGATACAAAATTTTCCGAATTTTCTGCATTTTCGAGAGTTTGCCTCATAAATAAGTAGGTGTAGATATTTCTGTATCGAGCTGCTTTTTTTAAAACGAGCTTCGTTGTACAGCTGGCACGAAAAGAGATGGTTAACGTGTACTGTATACTACAGTGATAACTTAGTACTATATTCTACAATAATAACTTGGTACTGTATGCTACAGTATGGAATTGGTGTGTGTTGAGGAGGAGTAAGAGAATCAATCTTCTCGGACCCGCGCCTTCACGATATTATGTATGTGGGGCAGGCGGCTAGGTTTCGCGCGCGTCGTCATCGGATCAAGAACCGTACGGTTTTATCAGTTCCTCTCAGATTTTCGAATTGACTCTGTTTCTTCTGACTCTGTTTTTCTCACTATGTCTCTTCTGAATCTCTCTCTTTCTCACTCTTTCTCTTCTGAATCTCTCTGTCTTTCTCACCGTCTCTCCTGAATCTCTCTCTCCGTCTCTCCTCGCTCTCTTTTCTCATTCTGTCTCCTTTCGCTCGCTCTATCTCTCAATTTACCTTTCTCTCTCTTTCTCTCAAATTACCTTTTTCTCTCTTTCTTACTCTGTCTTTACTGGTCTTGCTACACATGTTTCAGGATTTACCTAATAGTTAGTTGGTATAAACGAAGTTGCATTCAACCCGTCATCCCCATGTTCACGGAGAACTGCCGCGAGTGTTTCCGCACCCCCATGTGGGGCAGAAAGTTATTCCGATGGGTCTATGAGAAAACTAAGGTTGGCCTTGGCCTCGAATTACCTTTTATACGACTCAAAAGTTATGGCATATATGACTTTAAGAGTGTTATGAGTGTAGTAGAGATTTTTTTGTCATGGCAGCCCATAGAACTTTTTGTTGCTAATTTTCGACAGCTTCATGCAAAAGAAAGTTGTCAAAACTGTTGCTGTTGTTGTTGCCGGCATCGAAGACTTTTGATTATGAACATTCTCCACAATGAGAGAGGTTCTCGTGTTCTTCGGACGAGATGCGTCCGGAGAAAGGTTTGATGTCCTTTGCAGTCCTGAGACTGTCATGCTGCCCCTTATGAAGGCGGACATCGTTGTAGCAACCTGTTCATGCTATAGGCGTTGTGAGTGGGTGTTCAACCCGGCCCTGTATCGTTTTGGGTGGGAGTAGAGACGTCTCGCTTGTCGTTGACCGGAGATAGGCAAGAGGCTATTTGAATGGCGCCTCCACTCGCCATTGAAAAGCATAGCGGAGTATCGGCTGATGTTTTGTCCGGTGGCTTGCCCAGGCCGGTCCGGCATCGCCCTCCTTTGACGAGCTATACTACCCAGTTTTGGTCCGCGCCGAGATTTATCCCGCTACCTCCCAGCACGAATTCTCCGTAGGGAGGCGTCCCTCTATCCACCACTTGAGGTCACGCTCGATTCCGGACTGGATGATCCGGCTCCATCCATGAATGGCTCTTGAGACTGTAGAGTTATGAATGGCCACTGTTGCCAGTGTGTTTCGAGGTCAAAACTGTTAGAAAACTGGTTTGATTTGGAGTCATCTACCCATAACTTACTCTGAAAAGTGTTATTATTTTTTTACATACGATACAGAAGAGAAGTGGGAACTCGACATTGTTGTCGGAACGCGTTCACTCTGGTAAGGGCAGTGAGAACAGGTCCAACAAGCGCTAGAAGTCCTAGGATAGGAGAAATAGTGTTTTTGAAAGAAGAAATAACACCACGAGGTTCATGGCCGATGGGGGGGTATTATAGAGTGCAATGAAAGAGAAGCAACGGTTCGAACAGGGGCAGGGTCTGGCCCCAGTGTAGTCGAATTTGACTACCCTTATCATATTTGAATGGATCTCGCACAGATTAGCATCATATTCAAATCCGGTACCGTATTTAAATTGTTTGGCTGTCTACCTGAATTTATGGGACGTGGATAGCTCTCATTCTTAGTTATTTTATGTTTGTTATTAGGTTTGTTTATTAATTATATATTTGTTTAAACTAAAACCTCACAAACAGGGTTCAATTACCCAAGTTTGAGGTATCCCACTACCCTCTACGCCCCCCCCCGCTCAATCTCTCTATCGCTTCTCGGCTGTGTTGGCCGAATCAAGGACTGTTTGTTGGTTGTTGGTTTGAACAATTGAATGTGGAAAGAAAGTGACAGGCGAGCAGATTTAAGTGAATCAAATAGAATTCAGTTGGCAACTGAAATTAATATCTGAAAGTTGCATTGGCGACTACAGGAAATATGGTTGAGTTCGATCCCTCGCCATGGACGTTGTTTTGTTTGCGTGGAAATGTTTTATCATGACTGTTGAAGGAGTTGATCATGTAATCAGATGCCTTTGTGTCCAATCTACGTTGGATTCTCGGTGAAAATGATAAGGCATCTTGGTCCGCCTATCTACTTCGACTACGACAACGTCACTCCTGAAGAGATAGTTTATTGAATTTGCCACGCCGTACTAGGAGAGTCGCGTAACATTAGTTTTTTTCTGGAGGAAAGGGGGAAACGATAAAGGTCGAGCGTAGTTAATCATATAGCCCCTTTTAAAAGTTGGGTTTTAAAGATATTTCGTACAAGAAACGAACAGGCCTCTTGTGGAGTGTGAGGGAGTAAAGGGGGAGTTTTGCGTCTATAATTCATGTCTTCTTAAACAGCCTTATGAAAGTATCATTTAAAAATGAATCAGTTTCAAATAAGTTTTTGAATTAAATAAAGCTGCGTTAACCTTTTAATTGTCAACAGTATTGGTTTTTATGTCAGACGATAAAAACTGTACCATAAAAATGAACATTGAAAAACTATATAATTATTGAGGTGCGTAAATAGATCAAAAGAGAAGTCTGCTCTCTGATCATGGAGCACCAGCAGCTTCCTGGCAGCGTCTTCAGGAGAATCGTGCAGAGATTATACGACAACCTAAGAAAGGAGGGTGAGGAAATGGTGAATGGAGAAAGCGCTGCTCTGCCTCTAAGAAGCAGTGTGTGTTTCTCGATTGTTCCCATTACTGGGGGGGAGTAAATTTTGATCCGGAAGATGTTGAAAGTGGCCTTAGTATAATATTGGGTGCGCAAGAAAATTATCTCGGTTTAAAAAAAAGTCAATTATTTTTTCCGGAGTTTTCTAGAACTTTCTCTAGTAAAGAAGGTATATGAAGTTCTCAATTTTTTTTCTCAGTCATCTCATTCTATTAGCTTTTCAAATGGCGGAACGGTGCGAGCTCGAAAAATGATACTTCGGACCTCTATTCTTTTCTGCTTAAAGCTGGGCGAGAGCGCTGCCGCAGCACATCGAAAATTATGTCAAGCATACGGGCCAGGATGCCTCAGTGAACGACAGGGCCAGAATTGGTTCAGTCGGTTCAAGCAAGGCGACCACACGTTGGAAGACATGGACGGCCGCGCTAGCTTGATCTTGAGGATCTTCGATCCTTTGTCGAGGCCGATCCCAAACGAACTTGCTACGAGATTGCAGAGCACTTCGCGGTCTCTCACACCACCATCGAAAACGGGCTTCACGAGTTCGTTAAAGTACACAAGCTCGGGCAAAGGGTGATGCTGCACCCGATGAAGGTGATGCTGTGTGTTTGGTGGAACTCACGCGGTGTTCTCTACTGGGAGTTGCTACCTAACGGCATGACTGTTACAGTAGATGTCTACTGTGCAAAACTCGACCAGGTGCAGCAAACTTCGGTGGCTCGATGCGAAGAGAGCGCCAAGATTCAATTCCTACATGACAACGCAAGACCACACATTCCAAAAAAAAACGGTTCAGAAGCTGTTGGAGCTGGGATGGGAGTTGATGCCTCATCCACCGCACTCGACTGACATGGTAACTTCTGACTACCACCTTTTCCGCTCCATGCAGAACCACCTCGCAGAGAAAGAATTTGAGAACGAAGCAGGGGTGAAATCATGGTTGCAAGACTTCTTCGACTCGCTCTCTCCGTCGTTCTACAAGGGCATCCACGATCTGCCTACGCGATGGCAACACATAGTAAACCATGATGGATCATACTTTGTTCATTGAGGTTCTTGTTTGACTTAATAAATAGTTAATGATAAAAAAAAATTGAAAACCGAGGTTATTTTCTTGCGCACCCAATACTTCTAAGTTCAATGGTTTCTTGAGGTTTGTAGCGGTAGCTCTATGATTTTCAAGCCTAATTCTAACTTTACCAAGTGATTATATGGGTCACAACCTTTTCTATGCATGAATGGCTGAGAATGACTTAGTTAAGCCTGGAAAGTTTTTTTGTGAGTATATTGTTCTAACGCCGTTTTGAATCGGGATAAGAATAACTGTATGAGTCATCAGCTTTTTGCTCATTATGATGGTGGTTTCCAGATATCTTTTCTCGAGTATTAGCTAGAGAAAAAACGCAGGATAGGAGATGCCGACTCTCGCTCATAGAAATAAAACTGGGTATGTGAATTTAGAAGAGACATATGTAGAAGCACTCTCCCGGCGTGGCATAATGGTAGTGTGTTCGACAATTGTGCGAAGAGTCCCGAGTTCGACTTCCTCCCCGGAGAGATCCACCCAAACCAAGGGAGTTGAGAAATTTTGGTAGTACTCTGGTCTCCCCACTGCTGCTACTCACAGTAGCAGTGGTCTAACGGGCAGCCACTGATTTTACCAGGATAGGTCTGTCCCGCTAGCGCGTACCATGCCGCGAGGCGGGAACAAGTGTGAGAAAGGTTATTTTTTATATGTAGAAGCGTCCATCAGAGGAATGCACAAAATGGGGAATAATAAAAAGATTAATGTCCCTTGGTTGATGAAGACAAAAACATTACAATGTATCTTCAAGGAGCCTCTATGAAGAAATGGACATGATCGGTCAGAGCAATACGAGATGAATGAGACTGAAGAGCCCAACGGTGATTGTCAACCAAGTTCAGCGCCAGTCAGCTCTGGTAGAAGATTTCATGATTACCAAAATTTTTCAGTTTCCCAATTTTTATAGGTGAATCTCTTGTTTCATGAGTATGGAGTTCTTTTCACCTTTCATAGTGAAATGGTTCCCGAAATATAAAACATTCTTGTTAACATTATAATTTCATAGAAAAAACCAATAAAAAAATCGTTGTCAACGCGTCCGCAGGAATATGGTACTCACGAAGGTATTCTCACGAAGGTAGTCCGTAGGTGAGGAGATTCACGCGTCCGCAGGAATATGGCATGGCATCCTTCTCACGAAGGTAGTCTCACGAAGGCAGTCCGTAAGTAAAATTAATAATAATAATTTCTATTGTCATCGTTACATGATTATACAATTGATTGCACAGTAAAAATCGAAAACAAATATAATTTACAAATATAGTGAGGAGATTCACGCGTCCGCAGGAATATGACACGGCATCCTTAGCGTCTTTCCATTTTTTTTTTGTTGCTCCAAAGTTACGTTGTGACTTAATTATGCAATTTTTGAAGCTAGCCTACTCTTTGCTTATTAATTTTTGGGATAGTTTTGAATTGGAATGTCATCTCTAAAACTAACCAGTGAATTCTTCTTTCTGCATTCTGAGCCACTCTAATCTACACGGTCTCAGCGTTGAGAAATGTTCGCAGCAACGTTCAGGAACTCATGCAGTCGTTTTCATGAATTCATGCAGCAATGTTCAGGAATGCGTGCGGCTGCTTCGGTGCTTCCAAAAAAACGTTTCAATCTTGTCGAGTTTAAGGATTTATTCACAGGCAAGAAAGCGGGAAACCCTGATATCTTTTACGATGTGTTTATCCGATCAACTGGGTTTCTGCAATTCCACAAAGGAATTAGGCACCAGGGTGTTTCTCTGACCCGCACTGCGGGTAAGAAACATCTATGCGCTCTCCAAAAACCTCGAAAAACATTGAAATCTATGCGCTTGGGAAATTTTTTTTTATCGGATATTTTGTAGGGAAACTCCAAGTCATTGGAAAAATTTAATGTTGAACTCTGAAATTTGGAAAATCTAAGCGTTCGAAAAAGTTGTGCGGGTTCTAAGAAACACCCTTTTAGGCACGTATTCTTTGAAAACAAACAGAAGACATTGAACATTTTTTCGTATTATGAAATTATATTACAAAATTTATGTATTGCTCTAATCGGCAGAAAAGCAAGGAAATTTAGATTCTAAAATTCGCGAATCAGTTTAAGGATTTACTTAGCATTCTCTCAAAAACCACTCCCAGTTGAAAGGACAAAGTTGACAAATAACGCAAACATTTCAATGCTTTCCTCAACAGCTAAAGAAACTCACTCGAACGACTCGACTACCATCCAACTGACAGACTAATCTCCAAATTAATTTTCGGACTACAGAACATAAAAATTTTTTAACCAACAAGGCTAGCTATTTTTGTGAAAATTATTTATAAAATGAAAAAATCACTTGTAATGAAATAAGAAAAATTTTATACTTTCCCATTCATTCATGAATATAATTACGAAGGTACAATGCCAATAAGTTCGCTTTTGCCAGAATTGAGGCAAAGCGCTCATATTTTTTGAATATTTTGAGACTCCGGCTTGAATCCAAAAGTAAGTTTTCGTGTTGGTTCTTTCTGTTAGAGTTTTTTCATTGTTTCCGCATCAAATCGCCTCTTTTTCATCCCCGAATTAGTTTCACTTTGAAAATTTTAAGGCTCCAGTCAGGGACTATGATGGGCACCGTGAGCCCAGGCTATTACTAAACTACGCCCATCACGCCCGTTAATTAATAATTCGCCCCATGCGCTTTATTTGTTTTTCAAGTTTTTCATGTTTTTTTCTGCTTAGGCTTAGTCGAAAGTTTACGCTAACGCTTAAGCTAACGAGACCGTTTCAAAAAATATACATAATAGTGCGTCAAACACTCTTTCTCTCTTTCCCGCGCAGTGGCGTGGATTAGTTATGAACGGGCGTGAAGGGCGTGAGGGATGTGGTTTATTAATAGCCTGAGCCGGGCGTGAAGGGCGTGAGGGATGTGGTTTATTAATAGCCTCAGCCCAATGTGTTCTGACTGGAAGTAAATACGAATATATGTATGTACATAGCTGAACTTCTACTCATTTCCTGTATTTTTTATACTATTTTTTTTTCTTCACTTGCATTTTGCTAGCAGCTCATCCTTCTGGTCGGTCTTTGTCTTTTTCACTATTTTCCCTTTGCTATTCTTTATTTTCTACTCACCTCTCTTCTCTAATAATTAATGTTCCTTTCTCTCTCTACATACATCTCTCTAGTTTTCTATCGTTTTCTCTGGTCTATCTCTCTCTTTCTTTATATATAATTTTTTTCTTTTTTTTCATTTTCTCTTAGTCAATTTCACTAGACTCTCCCATCATTCAGTTACATAGCTTGAAGTTTCGAAAAAGGTATGAACGAGTCAGAAATACTAGTACGACCACAGCAAGCTTCGGTGAACAAACACGTCAAAGAGATGCTTTTGGAAGATGATCACCACGGTAGCCTGGTGTTCTTGTTAATTATTCAAATGTTTAGGTTCTCATGGGAACAAAGTACTAGTTCAGGAGTAGACGAAAGTTTTAGTTCCCTCTGCTTTCAGATTCTCAATTAAGCCCTAGAAGATATTAATTTCGTCAGCCGTAGACAGATTTTAAATTTTTAAATTAAAAAAAAGAAAATAAATAAAGAACAAGAGCTCATAGAGAGCGGGTTTGGATGGTGAGAGGCGATAGTGAAGAGGAGTGGAAATAGAAAAGGAGGAGTGGAAGAGAAGGGGAAACGGGGTTATTGGTTGAGAAGCGAGGAGAATGCACATCGTGGACTGAGACATCCTCTACTCAGTCAAAACAAGAGCCATATTTCATGCCTATTAGAGAGTGGAAGTCTTCCGCTGCTTTGCTCATCTTCTTCAGCAGAAAAAAAAGAAAAAGTAAAGGATGAAGCCCGCGTTTTCCTCTCGAGCCCTCCTCTTTCTTCTTTACTCTCATAACATCCCTTAATTTTCCCTATTCTTTCCCAGTTTTCACCTACTTCCGAAAACTCTGTTCTACTTCCACTCTTACCCGCCCTTTATCAACCCTCTACGAACCCATCCCCAAATTCATTTTGTAATTATTCAACTCAACTCATCGTCCATTGAGTGATCCCTACATACCTCTCCAAGTAGTCTCAACCCATCTCAAGTCTTCGATAATTCTACAACTCTCCCTAGTTTGTCCGTTAGAATCACAAATTTTATTCGGTTCTAACCTGCCCTCTTCATCTACTTTTTTTCGTTATTTTCTGTTCATCTACACTTGCACCAATCTCTAATTTTCTTTCTAGCTACGTTTTTACAGGGATTTCCTGATTTTCTGCTCCGTACTTGTTTTATTCTTTTACGCTCTTTACAACAAAGTTCTTTTTGCGCTTTTTTCATTACTTTTTCGCCTCTCTAATCTTTTCTTTTCCAGTTTTTTTCATTCCGTTTTATACTCGATTCCGTTTTATTCTCTGACTTATGTTTTTACTTTTGCTATCCTGTTGTTCTAAGTATTAGTATTCTTCTGTTCTTCACTCTCTCCATTCTCAATTTCTTCATATTTTTTCTACATCTTCCAACTTCTTCTCCCCTCTTCAATATTATTTACATATAAACCACTCCTCTGTTTCTCTCACTTTTCTCTGTAAAAAACTTTCTATATTCCTCTCGCTCTTCCTATTTCTCTAGGCTTTATATTTCTATCACACTCTTTCTCTCTGTGTATCTGTCTATTTCTCTCTTTCTATCACTCTTTCTCTCTTTCTGTAACTCTCTCTCTCTCTCTTCTATCACTCTCCTCTCTTTTTCTGTATAAAACTCTCTCTTTCTGTATTTCTCTCGTTTTCTCTCTCGATGATTCTCGTTCTGTAACTCTCTCTGTTTCTCTCTTTCCTGTCTCTCTTTCTCTCTCTTTCTCTCTTTCTATCTCTTTCTCTCTCTCTCTCTCCCCCCCCCTCTCTCTCTCTCTCTCTCTCTCTCTCTCTCTCTCTCTCTCTCTCTCTCTCTCTCTCTCTCTCTCTCTCTCTCTCTCTCGCTATATCGCTCTGTGCTAGCTGACAATCAGTTCTAAGAGCTCTTCAGCTTTTCACGCTCTCCTTCCGTCTAATAGCATTTTTTTAATTCTAGCAGATCTTCTCTCAATTTTACAGCCCCCTTTTTCAAATTACTGTTCGAGCCTTTGGGTTTTTTTCTGTTGTTGCACACTCTAATTCTCACGAAAAGTGTGTTGTGAGTCTACCGTAGGCTTTTGATTTATGCTGATCTCTTTTGTTGGCCCGACACTGCAGATCTGCGTTCGCTGCCACAGTCTTTCACTTCCTTCCTAGATCCTCTCGATTCCATTCTCTTACGCACCATTCTCTTGCAGACTATTCCCTCCCGCAACAGTCTTTTCCGCAACCTCATCTTTCACACCATTCTCTTTCACACGTTCCTCTTCCGCACCATTCTCCTCCGCGCCACGCTCTTCTGCCCAGCTCCCTTCCGCACAATTCTTTTGAGCACCATTCTATTCCTCATTATTCTATTCAGCAGCATTCTTTCTCACACCATCCTCTTCCGCACCATTCTCTTTCATAACATTCTCTTCCGCAATATTTTTTTCGTGCAATTCGATTCCACACCACTCTCTTCTTTACCATTCTATCCCTCCTGCACCTTCTTCGTTTTGTACAATAATTTTCGTGAGGTCTTGATCGATCAGACGGTTTCTAATTGGAAGAGAAGTTCGAAGAGGGAAGTGAAGAGTGGCGAGTCATCACGTGGCAACCGCTCAGAAAGACGAGAAAAAAGGAAGAATTTCGAATGTTTAAGAATGAAAGGATAGAATATACAAGCACTATCACTATCGATCACTGTGATGACGCTAATCACAAAAGTCTGTTTCGCCCCCGCTCAGACAGACTCTTGTGCTCTCTGGGTGGGGCTCATCAGTGAGTGCCCAGAGAGTACACATACTATAAATTTTAACGATAATATAACATGTGTAAAACAAACAAAAACAAAACACACACAAAACAAACAAAAATTATAATTAAAAAAACAAAAACATTTAAAATAAGTATGAATAAAATATTTTTTTAGGTAATTTTATAGGTAATTTTTGTAGAATCTAACAGCAAAGAAATTTGAAGAACTTGAAGAATGTTAATCTTCAATTGTCATCTCAACCAGGCGTCACTGCCTTTAAATTGTGTAACTTAGAATTTGCAGATTTATCATCCATCTTCCATCTCTCTTCTGTCTTAATCGTGAACTCTGGAGTTACGCTCCATTCATGACGCAATCGCTTGATGAGCATGCGTGACTAAGAGAACAAGGCATATGAGCCTTTCATATAACACTTTCGCACGGAATAGCAATGTGTCCCCGTGGTGTAATGGTAACACTCGCTCCCGGTTTGAGTCGAGATAGTCTGGGTTCCATCCCGTCCGATGGACTAGCTTTTTTACCTGTGCGATAGTTCAATCATTTGTCATCTCAACCAGGCGTCACTGCCTTTAAATTGTGTAACTTAGAATTTGAAGATTAATATTCAATGTTTGTTCAAAGAACTTCCGAAAAAAAGAATCTGATCAGAAATGCTAAGCGAAGACCTAGCAAGAAAAGTGAATGTATACAGGGTGCGACAAAAGTCCAGGTGTGTAGTATTTTTCCGATAAAAACTTAACGGATTGAGCAAATCAAACCAAATTTTCATCAAAGTTTATTCAAATAGTTTAAAAATATAACTGCGTTTTCAAATTTCAAACAGCCCTCCTTTCTCCTTGACACAGGCGCGGAGTCGCTTGTGGAAGGCACCCACCGTGGTGGACAGGTAAGCGACGTCAAGATCATCCCACGCCTTCTGTAGGGCGCGCTTCAAACTTTCCAAATTCTTGTGTGGGGAAGCACAGGCCTTGCTCTCAAGGACCGACCACACAGAGAAGTCCAGAGGATTCAAATCAGGTGAGTACGGAGGTCATTCGGCGGATGTGATCATGGAGGGAAATTGCTCTTGCACCAGTCCTGCACCACTTTAGCCTTGTGGCGGGCGCAGAATCCTGCTGGAACGTCCATTTGCGTCCCGCGAAGTGAGCCTGGCTCCAGGGAAGTACTTCCTTCATGAGAATGTCGTTCAGGTAGTTATTGGCGTTCATTTTGACTCCCTGCTCGACGAAAACGAGTGGAGTATTGCCAGTCGCGCAAATCCCGGCCCAGACCATGACAGAAGCGAGATGACCCTCTCTCGAAACGTAGCGACCACTCTTATTGGCCTCCTTGACCTATTTCGACCAAATCCTATCGTTCTGGTAGTTGAAGGACTGCTCAATATTGAACAACTTCTCATCGGTGAAGAGAATATCCAAACAGTCCACCGGCTTGAACCGCTTTGACAGTTCACGATATCTCCGAAGACGGGTCGCCTTCATCTGGTCCGTCAATACGTGATTCTTCTGCAGCTTGATGGGGCGAAGTCCCATGCGGGATTTGACGATCGTCTGAACAGAACTAGCTGAGATAACGCAGCTCCTTCGCGAGTTTTCTGAGACTCCGCTTGGGGTTATATCTAATCTTGTCTCGGATGCTTCTCATGTTGAAGGAAGTGGTCGCGGTCACTGGTCTGCCGCTCCTGGGACGGTGTACCAGTCTCAAGAAAGCGACGTATTGTGTTTTCAATGGTCCTACGGGAGAATCCAGTGGTTCTGGCGATGTGCTTTTGAATGTGCCCGGACTGGCTCAAGCGCAGAATGTAGCCTCGGTCCATATCAGAGAGCATTACCAAAAAACAAAAAGAGTTATCATTCTGATTTTTCAGGGTATGTTAGCAACATTATGAATGAGATACAAGCGAAAAATAACACGATCGCTACACCAAACAAAAAAGATGCAAAGTGACAAAGTCGGACACCTGGACTTTTGTCGCACCCTGTAGAATGGTAAAATGAGATAATTATGAAACATCTTCTTGTATTATTATCACTTATGACGTTTTCCTTCCTATTTCATTCGCGAAATCTTGACCTTGTGATATGATTGTCTACTACTCTCAGTTCATTAGGTATCAATCGCTCAGTCGGTAGAGCTGGTTGGTAAAGCGACTTTTATATCGATTATTTTTATATCGATTATCGATTGGATGAGCACTAGACTTTTAGTCTGGCCGCTCTCAAGTCACCATTTCAGTTCACAAGCGAAGCAATTCAACAAAAATGGAACTAACTCAACACGGCAGTCCCTTCTTTCTTTTATTACTCTTTCTATGTGTATTCTTCATCCTCCTATAATTCATGCGTTTGGAACAATCGTTACCCCATAAACTTTTTTTTCAAGAATGCCGCTTCTCGAAAATTTACTCACAAAGTAAGTATCTCTGCTTCATAAGCTTATGAAACTTTTGAAGAAAAAAACTAGGTTAGACTTTTGGTAAAGACTGAGATAGACGCGATCAAGAAGAGGGCCTATGTGTAATATATGCAAATATCTACAATGGTATTATATGTATCTTCCATATAGCCTTATTTTTTTGGTGTAATTTCTGAATATGTGCCTTATTTTCATAATAGTTGTTTTCTGCATAGCCTGTTAGTCACATGAAATACAATCAGCTGATTCCAAGAAGTAATCTCATGCGGCAGATTTTGAAAGGGAGTGAAAAAAATTTCCCACGACAGACTAAAGTATTTTGAACCGTTCTTTCTTCGAGTTTTCGAGTAAACAAGCTAAAAACAATCGCACGGGAAAAGCTGGTCTAAGCGACGGGATTGAGCTTAGCAATCACTCTTAAAAAGATCGAGATCGAACACAGGAATCACTCTTACGGAAAACAAGCGCTCTACCGAAAACCCAACAAATATGATAAGTACATACGTAAAAAAGTAGGTTTTCTTTAATTTCTTTATAGATCGGCTTATAATCAATACCGTAGACATAAAGCGCCATGATTCATACAATACGACCCATTACAACTTTTATTTGTGTTCCTAATGAAGTACCATTGAGAAATTGAGACGCAGAGATACGTGAGTGCAGGTCATTGTTTAAAGGTCGATGTCTCAAGTTTCTTAATTACATACTAAATACCAGAAACCAAGCTCAAACACGTTGATTAGTAGAGGAAGAAGCACTCTCTTTTTTTACTGGGATACGAATTCGCGATCTGAAAGCTGATAGAGAATTTTTTGATCTACCATAATAGGGCGAATATAACTACTCATGAATAGAGATACAACTCTCATGGCAGCAGAACGCGATAAAAATATTTTTGCTATCTTTCATCTTGGTTTTTTTCGTTTAAGATCTATGCGGAACATAAGGACGTAGATTTCGCCACATATTTATCAAAACGGCTTTTGAGAGGATAGCTCCGATTTTCCAGCGACGTGAAAGCGTGGTTTCAAAAGAAAAAAATATAGAAAATTTTAGAGGATAATTTTCTATTCTGAGAATCTGAAAGTCTGAGTTGTTATCAATCACGGCCTTCAGATTATTTATAAAGCGGGAATTCATCATTAATTCTACGATATTTATTTTGCAATAATGAGTTCAGTACTCAGCGAAGCATCTTCCGCGTGGAACGTGTCGATCTATCGAATGAGCGGAAACAAAGCTTTTTTTGTTCAAGGAGTGAATTTTTTTTGTGGAAAATTTTCATGGCGTTTTTCGGCAACTAATCTCGCTCAATTTATCTTCTATCTTTCTTCGTATCCTTTTTCTCTTTCTTATATTATTCACAATGTTTAAATAATTGTATGTGTAGTTTTCCTAGCTTTCAATTTTTTTCTTCTTTTTCTCTTTTCTCCTTACTCTCTCTTTTCATATTTTACTTTCCTCTCAGAAAACATATTATATTCGACAAACGGCAACTGGGCCCTTCATCTAAGCTTGCGACCATCTATCTACTCTTCGACTGCTAAAAAAAACCATGTGAAAACGTTTTAAAACTGTGTACATACATATATCATGGAACACTTCTCTTCTTGTTTTACTCGAATCGGATTGAGGCTGGAAGGGAAATTTTGTACCAAAAATCTTTGCTGGAACAACAAAGAAAGACTGTGTATGTAGGAGCCAGCTTTGGATGGAAGCCTCAAGGAGCCAGCTTTGGATGGAAGCCTCAAGGAGCCAGCTTTGGATGGAAGCCTCAAGGAGCCAGCTTTGGATGGAAGCCTCAAGGAGCCAGCTTTGGATGGAAGCCTCAAGGAGCCAGCTTTGGATGGAAGCCTCAAGGAGCCAGCTTTGGATGGAAGCCTCAAGGAGCCAGCTTTGGATGGAAGCCTCAAGGAGCCAGCTTTGGATGGAAGCCTCAAGGAGCCAGCTTTGGATGGAAGCCTCAAGGAGCCAGCTTTGGATGGAAGCCTCAAGGAGCCAGCTTTGGATGGAAGCCTCAAGGAGCCAGCTTTGGATGGAAGCTTCAGAATATTTCATATTGTCTAGATATGCAGTTTTTTGAAAAAAACTAAGAGTTTCATCAACTTCGGACGGGGAAAAAATACCTGAGACAAACCGAATCGTAGACGTGGGAGAACGGTTATTGACACGATTACTTGACGACTGGGAAAGGCTTCGGGAAATTCTTTGCCTTTCTTTCTTTCCCAGTAAGTTTCTTCATTACTTAGTATCTTTTCCCAATACTTTTTTTGAGTTTCCTTCTTTCCCATTCTTTCCCAATTTCTGATTGTCTCACCACGATAATTTCTGCACATCATTTCGCTTCTTCTATTCTGGCAGTCTTCTATTCTATAACAAATTTCTTTCAATATTTTTCCATCGTGACCTTATCTCTTTTTCCTATTCGTCCCTTTTTCTCTGTCTGTTGAAAACTCAATTCCTTGTTGATTCTCTATGTTTTTCAAAGTCCCTCTTGTTTTTTGTTGTTGCTCTGATGTGAGAGAGAGAGAGAGAGAGAGAGAGAGAGAGAGAGAGAGAGAGAGAGAGTCCTCTGTTTTAACACTTTTTAAAAGTTCTCTTATACTTTTATATTCAATAAATTATGTAGAATTATGTTGTTTTTTTTGACAAAAGCTTTGTTTTAATACTTAGTGGTCTACTCTTCTCATCTTTTCTCTTATTATCTCTCTTTTCCCCGTTTCTTTCTTTTTTCAACTTTCTATTTCGCTCTTTTTCTTCGTCTATTTAACTCTCTTGCTATCTTTTCCTATTTATTTTTGCTCTCTCTATTTCTTCACAGAACTTTGCTTGTCTCTAAAAAAATTCCTGTTTCAAAACGTCTTTCCACTTTTTTCGCTTACCTGAAAATCTTTAAAATTCTTTTTTCTCTATTCTTAAGAATGACCACACACGTCAGTGTGTTCATCATCTCTTCTAGTTGCCTCTCACAAAATAACTAGGGGTTTTAATCCATCAAGAGACTACTACAATAATCACTAGTCGCGATGTACTATTTATTATACATCATAGAAAACATTGAAAATATCACGATGAAACCTTTTTTCTCTTTTCCATCAACTTGTTTTAATAAAAATATTGTAATGATAAGTGAATAGAACATAAGAAATATCTTTATTATGATGTCAATCCAGAAAAAAACTATTCAATTTTATAGATTTACAAGTATATTTAATCGCAAATATAAAGAAAGAATCGATTAATGCTTTGAATTTTTTAAAAACCTATATATGCATGTACATATGTATATGGTCGTGAAGGAAATGCGATTGAAGGATCTGATTGGAATGCATTACCCAACATGGACAGAATCCTCGAAAATTCTTTTGAAGACAGAATCTTCAAAAAACTAAAGCTTCAAAGTTATTTAATTATTGAGACTTTTTAAGTGAAACGAGTCTGTAAAAATATATTAGTTACTTGGAAGATTTTTACTTTGCTGCCCTATTGATGATTCGAGCAGGTCCATCAAAGCTACACACAAAGAATTCGGAACGCCACGCTGATAGAAAGGCGAAAGTGTTCCATCTGTTCACGGGTATCTAAAGAGCATGAGTGTAGAAAATCAGGAAAAATAAGTAAAAAGGGATACAAAGGGAGAGCGAGAGAGAGAGCGAAACAGAGAGGAAAAAGGGATACAAAGGAAGAGCGAGAGAGAGAGCGAAACAGAGAGGAAAATGAGAGTAAGAATTAGGAAAAAGATTATTAGAACGAAAAATAGAACGTAAAAGAGAGAAGTAAAGTAATTAGTAGTTATTTTCTGATTTCTTTCTTCCAACTTCTTTGCGGTTTCCCCGAGAAAAATCATAAAACTCATCGTGATTCGAAGAGGAGATCAAGCGCTCTGCGTAGCTCCATTAAACAACGCCTGCTTTTGTCTTTTGTATAAGATTTTTTCCATTTTTAAAACCATTTTCTCACTCTTTTTTTATCGCTTTCTCTCACATTTTCTACTTTTCCTTTTCATTTCTATTTTTTCTTTCTTTCTTTTGGAACTTTAATTTTTTTTACTTTCCTAACCGTTTTATTCTACCTATTTTATCTTCGCTCGTTTCCAAATCCAACCAATTAAAACTTTTTCTCAGTTTTTTTAATCATAAAACAGTTCAATGTCTTTTGTTGTTCTCTGATTTTTTTTTAAGAAAATAGTTTTTTTTAGGAGTTTTTAGTTGTTGGTTAGTTAGCATAATCTAGTTAGCATAATGTAATTCAAAAATGGAAATTTGAACGGCGAATGAGAAACTTGAACAAGCAAGAGTTGTTATCATCTCGCATGCAAAATGAACGCTGTGATAAAATGACACATACACCCATGTTGACACTTGAAAGGGTAAATATGTGGTCAATTAAAGGAGTGTGTGAGCTAGTCAGTGAGCTAGAAGGAGTGTGTGAGCTAGTCAGTGAGCTAGACTACTGAAATGAAGTTCAATTACTTCTCAGATACTATTGGAAGAACAGAAGTTCAAGAAACTGAAGCCCTGTATTTTAACCCCAACTTACTAAGAGTTGCATTTTCTTGCACGCAAGCTTTCATGCGATCAAGCAGTTTCTCACGATTTCTCACGGTCAAGCAGAGTCACACGATCTTTCCAAGCAATTGAAGCTCTCAAGATTTCAAAATTTGTCGCAAATCCACCACTATTCATAGTCATGCACATTATATCGATCTCCCAAATCTCGGCCGCCTAGCATTGCAGTCTGTAATCATCTTCATAGGCGTCGTCTTAACTAAATACTCAGACTTTCTTATCAAGATAGTCTTTATATATATATATAGTCTTTGTTATAGGTCCGGGCGTGGCATAGTGGTAGTGTGATAGACCATTGTGCGAAGAGTCCCGAGCTCGACTCCCACCCCGGACAGATCCACCCAAACCAAGGGGGTTAAGAAATGTTGTGCTCATGCACGAATCTGACTCTCCCCACTGCTGCTAATCACACTAGCAGTGATCTAGCAGGCAGCCACTGGTTCTACCAGGATAGGTCTGTCCTGCATCTCAGGGGAGCGCTTACCCTGCCGCGAGGCGGGAACAAGCGCGAGGAAGAAGAAGAAGAAATCTTTGTTATATATATATATACATAGTATTTAGAAAGGTGTTTTCAGAACATGTTTTGTTAGTGAAACACAATACATAATCTTATATGAACAAAGTTGTGATATGATTAATTAGAAAATTTTGCTGCTGGCTTAATTGGTCGTTCACTTAGTTACCGGTCTTAGTTATCTCTCAAATTGCTATGTAGTTCAATGCTCATGCTGAACCGCAAAAAAATATCTAGAAGCTGTCTTTTCTATTCAAAATAATAGCTTATCATGATGTTTTTGGATAGAAAGACCGCTTCTAGATAAGGAATAGAAGGCGGAACTTCTTTTTGCGGTTCAGCATGAGCATTGAACTAGCAATTTGAGAGATAACTAAGACCGGTAACTAAGTGAACGACCAATTAAGCCAGCAGCAAAATTTTCTAATTAATCATATCAAAACTTTGTTCATATAAGATTATGTATTGTGTTTCACTAACAAAACATGTTCTGAAAACACCTTTCTAAATACTGACAAAAAAGAAACAGGGGTCATGAGTGCCCATGACTCAGAGGCGGAGAATGGGTCCTGGCGGTGTTCGATGGTTTTTGCTGGCTGTTTTGCAGCTGGCTGTTTTGCAGCTGGCCCAACCAAATCCATCTGCTATACATCAGCATTCATTAGTCATGTTTGCCCGAGAGTAACGCTTTTTGCATTCAAAAAAGATAACTTGAAAATGGGCGGACTTTGTCTTTCACTGCTTTCGATCTCTCATCTTAACTTTAACTCCTTTTTTCTTCACCTAGTTTCTGTTTTTCTCCAAGTTTCGTCTCTTTCTCTCTTCTTTTCATTAGTTTCATATACGTTCTCACTCTCTTTTTTCCTTCTTCGGTTTTACTTTCGTTGTATATCAAGACGGGCTTCCTCTCTCAAGACCTTTCACACTTATCTCTTCGCTTCATTAGTTATCCCTTCTGATATAAAGCCTCTAGTGTAGCTTTCTCTGTCCCGCCAAACAAGGCTGCCAATTTCATGAGCTACATATTTACCTACCGTCATCAAAGAGCTTTGTGTGTTTTTTTTTAAAAAAAAGATAGAGTTCCAATTTTTTCGTTTTTTAAAAAAAGTTTATATAAGCTATTTCAGATGAGTAGATTTACAAATAAAGAGATGAAAAATCAACAAGTGAAGTGAAAGAGAAGACAGCAGATATTGTTGAAAAAAACTAAGAAAAATTAGAATGAAAACCGGGTGGCGTGAACAAAAGAGGCAAGAGAGCTGAGAAAGCAAGCGAGAGCTGAAGTCATTGTATGTAGAAACAAGGACACAATCAGAGATGAGAGTGTAAAAGATATGTACATACATACATATTCTAGTAGAGGGATATATTTATAGAGACATACAGAAAAGAGATAGTGTAAAAGAGGTAGAGAGAGAGGTAGAAAGATAGATAGAGAGAGACAGAAAAAACAGAAGAAAAAAATAAAGATAAAGGGTGAACAGGGAGGGAGTGAGAGAGTCAAAGAGTTAGAGAGAAAAAAAAGGAGAGCTTGAAAAAGAGAAAGAGAGAGCCGAAAAAACATTAAAAAAGCTACACCGATAATATATGTTAAGCAGAAAAATAAAAATTTGTATGGAAGTTTAGATGATTCGAGAAAACAAAACACGTTGAAGATGATTGACGGAGATACATAATAGAGTTCCCCAAGATTGGTCCTTTTATATGCGGCTTTTTAAGAACCGACACTTAGTCCCATGAGGTACTGGAATCATCATTCTATGTAATCCGCTCTCTCTCTCATTTTCTTTTCTCTTTTTTTCTCTCTCTTTCTGTCTCTCTCTAACTCTCTTTCTCTCACTCTCTCTCTCTCTCTCGTTTTTCAATAATGATACTTCATCTAACAAATTTCCTTTTCCATTCTTCTTTTTTCCCTAATTCTTCGTTTTGTGTTTTTTTCTTCGACCTTCATTTTTCTCGGAAGGCATTTTGTGTTTGACGTTAATATTCACAAGCCATGCGTTGAAATTGACGTTTCCACTAAGTCTCTGTCTTTCTCATTCTATTCTTCACTCTATCTCTTACTCCCCCTCTCTCTTTCTGTCAAACTCTCTCTCTCTCTCTCTCTCTCTCTCTCTCTCTCTCTCTCTCTCTCTCTCTCTCTCTCTCTCTCTCTTCATCGCTCTTTACATTCTAAGCTCTTAATAAACTTCAATTCGATTTTGCATCTTTTCTAATTTTGAAATTTCGTTCCCTAGAGAGCAGTATTCAAATTAATTTTAATTTTAAAAAAATTAAAATTTATTTCGAACAAGTTCTACTGATCCAATTCACTTCAAATATGTATTATATGAACTAAAAACTTCTTAATAAACCCACTCTATTAGTTCTCGACACAGTATTCCCTATTTCAACCAATCTTCCTCTCGCCACAAAATAAATTTCCGGTAACTTTCGTCGTGCGAACTTCTCGGGTAACTTATAAGTTAGAAAAGTTTTTTTAAACATGAGAGTTTTATGAAGTTGTTGATGTTATGAGTTGAATTTTAAAAAAAGGGAAACCACTGTCAACACTTCTATAGAAACGCGCTGGAAGGAATCTCGTTCAAATGTTTCCAATTCACATGGTATACTCGCGTGCAACCACACAAATTCATTTTGTTTGGAGAATGCTCCTGGTTTTTTCAAACATTCATTCATTCATTCATTCATCCGTTCATTCGTTCGCTCAGTTACTTATTAGTGCATTCATTCCTCCAATAATTCAAACCATTTGTACATGCTTGATTGTTCAAACCATCTGTACATCCTTGATTTTTCAAACCATTCGTGCCGTATACAGAGGGTGCCCTTCCTCAGGCACACCACGCACCGTAATGGAAGAGTGCTCGTGCTTGCACGAGTCAACCTCATCCATACTTGCGTCCTCCTTCAACTTTTGCATCATTGTGTTATTCCTGCCCCTGCTGGCGATGGTCGGCATCTTTTTCAACCTCCTCAACATCATCGTTTTCTCACGGCGGCATGACTCCACTGCCGCCGTGTATCTCACGGCGCTCTCTTGCAGTGATTTGGGTACGTTTATTTTGATAGTTTTTTGATTGCATAACGATTACTGAATTTGCATGAAGATAAGTAATGTATAAAACATTTCAACACATTTCTACTATAATTCATGTTCCTCGTGAAATACGAGACATAACTTTGAGCGGGCACTTTTTGCGTTTAGTGCCCCCCCCCCTACCAGAGGTTCAACCAGTCAGATGAGAGGCATTTTTTGATACGATTAGTGTGGCATTGATAAGATCCTCGTTGGCCTAAGCCGTACAGCCTCGTTAGCGTAAGCTTTTCTAAGCCTAAACATTGTTATTGTAAAAATATTTTTTTGATGTAAAAATAATTTTTTAATCTGAAAATAATTTTTTGTAAATGTAAACAAGTCAGACGTATGATCCATTGAACCTCTGGTAGGGGGGTGGTTAAAAGCAAAAAGTGCCGATTCATGTTCCTCCTGAAAAACGAGCCACAACTTAGAACTTAGAGACACAAAAATTGAAAATATCGTTTGAACGTTATGGTATTAGAGTGCCCAAATCCTAATAAATACTTTTTGGAGTATAATTAAACAATTTAATTCCCTTCTGAAAGGATCAAATCTGAAATTTTATAATTGAATGGTTTCAAAAGCTCCACGGTTGTGATACTACGTTCCATAGCCTTGGAGAGTATATACAATATCTATAATCGGCAATATTGACTGGGGATATGGTAATACGTTAATATTGATTCAATCGGCTTAGTTGTGTAGCTAACATTTACTTATTGCAACATTTAAGGAATCTCCACTGTAAGAGAGCTTTCTAGTGTACAATTGCTTTGCTAGCTGCAGTAGTGGTCTAGTAAATGATATTTGAATCATTCTCTCCATCCTTTCCTCTTTTCCTCTTTTCCTCCTTTCCTCCTTTTCTCTTTCCCTCCTTTCCTCCTACTTCTTTCCTTCCTCATTCGGTATCTCTATTTCTTGTTTTTTATATTTCACCCTTTCTGTTCTGTCTATGGTCTTCGTTGATGTGCAAAACATAATACAAAGCTCATGATAAGCATGAAAATAGCCTTATTATTCACGAATTGTGCTATGCTAATCCAGTTTTTTTCCGTTATTTACTCAAAATTTTGAAATAAGCGTCGTTCGGAAGCACATAGTGGTGACGAAATGTTGAGAAAAATGGAAGTGAAAAGAGGGCATGAGAGGGTAGAATGGGATCTGGGAGTACGGGGGGGAGGTGAATAGCTCCCAGCTGCGGCAACATTAAGAGTCGATTCAGGAATTCTTTATTTTAAAAAAAAACTTGGAATTGCAAAAACCTTAGTTTTGTAAGAGCCATCTTTTTTGTTTGCTCTACTCATACACAAAACAACACTCCAAACTCGTTTTTATTTCAAATTACCACCGTTCTCCTCATTATTTTTGCTTTACTTTGATGAGAGAAATAGAGAGAAGTGTTATTTCATTTGAACATCATACTACCAAGCTCTTTGCCAAAATTTCTTTTCAAGTTTTGCTCTGTAACTCTTTCTCTCTCTTTTTCTCTTTCTTTCAACTTTTTTTTTTAAAATGAAGCCAATATGAATATTATTTCCGCTTAGCCAGTTCCCCTTATAAAGACCGCTTAGCCAGTTCCCCTTATAAAGATTTCCATACCGACTCTTTTATTTTCATAAGAATTTATTGTTACTTTCAATAAGGTTTTAAAAAACACTTCGGCGTAGTCGCAAAACGTTAAATAGACTCTTTTTTGATGAGACAGAAGCAAATCAAGAGACCAGAGAACCACAAAAACTTTAATGAAAAGGCTTTATATACATTAATAGGTTATTTAATATATGAATAAAAAGGTTTAGGTGAAGGGCTGTTCATTCGAGATATTCATCACGGGCAATAAATGAGACTGGGCTTCTCTGTTGCGCATTTAACATGCATGTATAATATTAGAATGAACCCAAAAACTTGATGACTTAGAGAGCTCCTCTAACTTTTACATGCTTTTTGAAGATCAAAACTAAAGAAGAATATTCAAAAAATGTTTATTCTTACCAAGAATTATTGTGTTAATCTCTTTATTTTCCTCCCACACAGTGTTCGTATATTAAATACATCACATAGAATGAAATACTTACTCTTATTACTCCCAATACTAATAATTTGTTTCCAATTTCATTATAATATTTTATAGGAATCTGCTTTATTTATTAATTTTGCTCCCTTTTTTGTTTATGATTCCTTATTAAATTATTATGTTAAGTCTAATATGGACTTCGACCGATAAAATCAATCATAAAGCTCTTTATCAGTTTGAAGTTGCGTCAAATCTTTCCTATGATAAAAATTTTTTCCTCAAAATACCTATTCACTTTTAATTATTTTCTTTTTCACGTTATCTGAATTTCAGTACGTTTTCTCTGAATGACGCTACTCTCTGAATGAAAATATTCCAGTAACGATAAAATTTGTATTGATGAGATTACCGGAATCGGTTTCAGGTAGCCCTTATCCAGCGTGGAAACCAGTTTTTTTCTTCAATAGCAAATATATGTAGTTGTAATCTGTCTCGAGATTACACACTTGAACTTATAGAAACATTGGCTTTTCCTTTGGTCTTTGCTGGTTTGTAAAACAATCGAAAGGAGAGGTAAGAGGAGTAGGACACTTTTAACATTTCTGAAGTCCTTTTCGTTTGGGAATAGAAACTAGTCAGCGCCCACTTTTACTGTGCAACACACGAAAAAATAATTATTTTTAAAAAAATTAAAAAGTATCGATTGTGAAAATTTAGAGGCACAAATCTCCTCTCATATCAACTGGCCTTGAGGAGCAGGGCAATCAAAAAGACACACTGTTTTAAGGAAACCGGTCTATTTGTGAGCATGTTCCAAGCCTAGACCGGTCTATTTGTGAGCATGTTCCAAGCCTAGACCGGTCTATTTGTGAGCATGTTCCAAGCCTAGACTGATATTCTCGGGAGAATTTATTTTCATGACAGAAAGCTTCACAGCTTTATAGGGAGCTGAAACAGAAATATAACTTTGTATTGAAGTTCTGAACAACTACCTTCTCCCTCCGACTCTAGGTATAGATCACTTACTACAATTGTAAGTACGTGTCCCTTATCAGATTGTTGTCAACGGATAAACTAAAACACAAGAAACTTCAAGCTACAGTTGTTATACTAGGCTGTCCCGAAAGTTTTGTAAGTTTTCTAGAATTTTTTTATTTTGAATTGAGAAAACATCGAATAACCGAGTGGGGCCTGGAAGGTTCGAGAATGTTCTAGAACCTTCTCTGAGGAGGGTATAAATATCCCCTGCTGTGTGAAAGGCATCCAGTTATAGAAGATTTAACTAGAACTCAACTTCGACTCTTGCTCTACTATAACTGGGCACGCCACGCATCTGCAGCCCAATTAGTATCTTCGTTGTATTCAACGAAGATACCGTGAAAGAGTGGACGGCATGTCGCTGGGTCACTCGCTTTGAGCAAGGACAAATGGATCTCGAAGAGGAAGACAGGGAAGGCCGTCCACCTGCACTGGAAGATGATGCTCTACGAGCCGCTGTGCAAGAGGAATCAGAAGAGACCACGCGCAGTTTGAAGAAGAAGCTGGGCTATGCCATGCAACAATCAAACGCCACCTCCAGCAACTCGGATACCGTAAGGTACTGTCAAGATGGATTCCACATGTTTTGACCGACGCCCAGAAGGGAACCCGTATGACCATCTGCCAATCGCTACTCTCTCGGCCGAATAGGAAGGACCTTTTGCAAGATTTTGTGACTGGGGACGAACCATGGGTCCTCTACCAAAACGATACTCACCATGCCGTCTGGCTCCCCCTTGGCGAAAAGCCGCCAATCCAACCCAAACCCGACTACCATCTGAGGAAGGTTCTCCTATGCTGCTTTTGGAATGCGCTAGGCATGATCTACTACGACCCCATCCAGCAAGGCAACACTGTTTCAGCTTCCGTGTACCTGATTCAACTGGGTGCCCTGGCCCAAGCATTTCGAGAGAAGCGCAGGAGAAGGGCAAGAGGAGGATGCCTGCACTACATTCCCCAGACCACATGTGGCCAAGTTCACCCAGAAGAAGCTAAAGGAGCTGGCATGTGAAACCCTTCCCCACCCACTCTACTCTCCTGACCTCGCACCCTCCGACTATCATCTCTTCCGCCCTCTGAAGGCTGCCCTTAAAGACAAAAGTTGACGAACTTCGAAAAACTTCGAAGAAGAAAAGGGCATTGGACGACTTCTTTGATTCGCGCCCAGTGGACTTCTGGAGGAAAGGAATCGAAACCCTTCCTATTCGATGGATGAATGTTGTGACTAATAATGGTGATTATATTGTCGACTGAGCTAATTAATGAATAAAGATAAAACGTTCAGAAAAAACACTGAAAATTTAACGAAACTTTCGGAACAGCCTAATATATTGGAGAAATGATGATTATAGAAATAATTATGATTGAAATTTACGAAACAGTTCTGATTTAACTATTGCTCAAACATTACCTAGTCTACGCGATGGTATCGGACGCAAATTATGATTGAAGTATCGCTCGGAAAAACCTAGTTTACGCGATGGTATCGGACCCAAATTATGATTGAAGTATCGCTCGGAAAAACCTAGTTTACGCGATGGTATCGGACCCAAATTATGATTGAAGTTTCGCTCGGAAAAACCTAATTTACACGATGGTATCGGATCCAAATTATGATTGAAGTTTAGCTCGGAAAAAATCTAGTTTACGCGATGGTATCGGACCCAAATTGTGATTGAAATATCACTCGGAAAAACCCAGTCTGACCGGTAATATCGAACCCAGTCTTTCACCGGAAACGAGCGCGTCGCACAACACTACTCATTCCACTTTGCTAACTCTGAGTGATTGTAGTCAACCGGTGCGCCATGGTAAATGAGGTCAGAGAGAACGTTTTTTAAAAAGTTGGTTTCATGTTTTATGACGCAAAGAGGGTTAAAGTTTTTATGAAGCAGAATATAAACCAAAAGTTCTCTGTTTTTCTTACAGAGAAACATGATAAGGACACATTAGAGTTGAGAAACGCGTTTTTTTGTTAGTAGTGTCTTTTGCATTTTTAAAACCTTTTTTAATTTGTTAGACGAGATTTTTGAAGAAGCAAAAAAACCTTGGGACCCGGAGACGCTCTCTATCGTTTATTCATGACAACATAGGGATGTTTATTTTTGTTTCTCATATGTTCTCTCATTCAATTCTGCTTGTCTTTCAAAAACATTCTAGTGAGGTTCATACATATTGCACATAATTGTGAATTCACATCAAATCCCTGCATAGGACAGCTACACAACACGATCCGAACAGCTTATTTGATGAATACAATATGAAGCGCTTTTAGATATATTCGTTGCACTGAGAACATAGGGGAAGCAGACTGATATTTTCTAGTTTGCTTGTTCGATATCATCTAAATATGATTCAAGTTTTGCTTGCGGCTGAATTGGATTATGTCAGTCACAGTGAGAAGAAAAAACTCTGACTATTGATTGATTTTGACATACTAATGATTGAACATGACGAAATAGTTATGAATGAACGATCCTTCGGACAAAACAGCACCAAAGAAACAAAAGAGGGTGTTTGGAAACGAAAAAACAGTTACAAAAACTACCTTTTCATATTTAACTTTACGCACTTTTCTTTTGGCATTGACGCAATGACGTTGCTTCTCCGATGACTCTCAAAAATGAACAAAACGAATACAATTGTATTTTACGAAAAAGGTTTAACAGTCACGCGCTGTTCCAGAATAAAAAAAAACATAATTGTTCGATTTAAACATGGTCTTATATGTAAATTGCATGGATGCGACGCGTCAGAGCGGACGCGTCACGGTTGATGCGTTTGGTTGGGAGAATAAACGGTTATTTCCTACATGCGTATGCAATTTCCATCGGAGACTTTGTTTAAATCACAGTTATACTTCATGACGAAAGGAATGAAATGACTGGAGGAAAGAGTGTAACCTTCAAACGCTTTGCGTTTGAAGGTTATGCTTTTGTTTTATCATGATGAGTACTAATCGGATACTACGCTTTTCTTTTTTTGTGCCACAATGATTAAGCTGAGTGACAAGACTTTTTAAAAAGTAAAAACTAATAAAATTTTGAAACGAGTTTTCCCGGCATCTAGCTCAACTGGAAGAAAAACCTGAGAGTGGTTCACTTTGGTTTCCAATTACACCACGAGTTACTCACTGCTCGTGATGGTGTCCTCACTGCTCGCGATGGTGTCCTCACTGCTCGCGATGGTGTCCCATACAAATTATCGGAGCCATTGTTCTCTGAAGTGATGAAGAAACAGATGATATAGAAACATACGTTCTGTTTTTGGTTCATTTTGGTTCGATGACTCGAACTTCAAAGATCCTCAACGTTGAACGTATATGTACCTTGAGTGACGTATGTATGTAGTCATTCTCTCGGATCTTTCGCGCGTGAAATGTGAAGTTTGAGTAGTCATTGGATTTTTTCAAATTTCAAGGCGATAAGGGCAGACGATAGATAACGTTCAAATATCATATTTGGAACTAGAAATATAAAAAAAAATTATCCAACTTAAATTGTATACTTTTATCATTTTACATAGATAAATTCTATATGTAGAAGAATTATCACTGATTCTTTTTTGAACCAGATTCTTCTTATCAGAATTTGTCAAGTTCACCATCGTATGCTAAAATGAAGTGATAACATTTCGGTCTACGTTAACTTCCGAGGTTTCACCTGTTATTCGTTGTTAAACATGTAAACTACCAAGAGAAAGGATCCAAGCCCAAGAAAGTGAATATGCGTGTAAGTAAATTCGATTCCCAAGTAGAATAAGTTAACTAAGAGAGTTGCGATAATGAGTTCGTGCTTTTTTTTGAGACACTCGATTGGAAGATCAAGTATGAGGTTATGAAGCAATGGACACGAACCAACCATGCTTGGAAGATCAAGTATGAGGTTATGAAGCAATGGACACGAACCAACCATGCTTGGAAGATCAAGTATGAGGTTATGAAGCAATGGACACGAACCAACCATGCTTGGAAGATCAAGTATGAGGTTATGAAGCAATGGACACGAACCAACCATGCTTGGAAGATCAAGTATGAGGTTATGAAGCAATGGACACGAACCAACCATGCTTGGAAGATCAAGTATGAGCTTATGAAGCAATGGACACGAACCAACCATGCTTGGAAGATCAAGTATGAGGTTATGAAGCAATGGACACGAACCAAACATGTGTACATTTTCTCAGTTAACCAGAATTTTAAGATCCAAACACCATATTTCCACTTTTTTCTTAAGCCTTATTTTTTCTTAAGTTCCTTCTGTTTTCTCTCTATATTTAGTTCTCTTTTTTCTCTCTTTACTCTTTTTATCTCTTGATTCTTATCTCTCAAACTTCATTTCACTATTGTTTGATTTAAAAGTGGTCCCATAAGGAAATTGCATGGATGTGACGCGTCAGAGCGGACGCGTCGTGGTTGACGCGTTTGCTTGGGAGAATAAGGCTGCGCACTGTTTTGCTCACCAACCGTTTTTAACCGTAAAACATTAAAACTAATTTGCTCACATACAGTCAGATACATACAGGTTTTGTTTGAATTTTTCCGTAAGGAAAATTTCTGACAAGCAATAAAATGACCTTTCAAATTGCAACAGTTGTTCCATTTGGACACTTAATACATTTTTTATTGCTAATCAGAAAGTTTCCTGATAGGAAAGTTCAAATAAAACATGTATGTATCTCACTGTATGTGAGTAAATTAGTTTAACTTTTTTACGGTTAAAAAAGTTGGTGAGCAAAACAGTGCGCAGCCTAAACGGTCATAGCCTACATGTGTATGCAATTTCCATCGGAGACTTTGTTTAAATCAAAGTTATACTTCATGAAGAAAGGAATGAAATGACTGGATGAAGAAGTGTGATGTATCTTTCGAGATCATTATCTCTCTTTCTTTTTTACTTTTCTCTCTGTCTTTCGCTTTCCCTTTAGGTCTTCTTAACTTTGTTCTGCCCCGCGTGAATATTCTTGCCCTATCATTCGTGCCTTCTTCTTCTTCTTCTTAGCGTTGTCCCGCGCCGGCCGAGGTCGGAGTAGGGTCCATCCTGCCTACTTCACCTATATCATTATTTCTTTTTTTGTTCCCCCTCACCCCTCTGAATTCTCAAAAACTCATCGGAACAAGAAGCAGAAACACAAAAAATCAATTATGCACATGACATCCTCAAATGAACTTTTTCCTCTTGGTTTCGACGTTCATCTCTCTCTCTCTATCTCTCTCTCTCTCACTCTCTCTCTTTCTCTCTCTCACTCTCTCTCTTTCTCTCTCTCTCTTTCTCTCTCTCTCTCTCTCTCTCTCTCTCTCTCTCTCTCTCTCTCTCTCTCTCTCTCTTTCTCTCTCTCTTTGTTTCTTTCTCTTTTTTCTTTTTTTCTTATGATCTTACCCTCTCTTGCTCTTTTCCCTTGTAGATATCTTCCCGGCTCTCACCTATTTTTCCTTTTTTTTCATCTGATATCCTATCAACGTCACCTTGTCAATTTCTTCCGCTTTTCTAGCCATTCCACGGAATGTCTGAAACAGGCCTAACCATGACTATGAAAAATGAAGCCTTTTAGTGTCGTTGTTGCATGCTTTGTTTCTGCCTTTCTATAAACAACGTTGAGAATGAAGTTGACATGCCGTTTCTTTGCAGAAAATACTAAACCGATACTGAAATCCGGTTTCTGATATGGAAAATCAGTGTTTGTGTAATCATTCACCAGGGTTTTCAACAAAAGCAGTCGAAAAAGAGAACGTTTTGGACTGCTTTTTTTACTTCGCTTTCTTTTAAATTTTTGTTCCCAAGAATCATTCAAATCACCTGCTAGAATCAAGTGTATCACATCAACGTAATCGCTGGATTCGATTCAAATTTTTAATTGAAATGAGGGAGTTTAGACCAGAAAGAGTCATTCAGGTAAGGTGAAGCTGATAAGCTTCAGGGAGTCTAGACCTGAAATATGTAGTCATTCAGTTAAGATGAAGCTGATTGAAAATCAGGTATTGGACTGCTGTTCGGAGATCAAAGAATAGGATTACCTTGAGCGTATGAAACGTAGAAGAATGAAAAGTTGAAAGGTAGAACGTGCTGAACGCCATTCAATCCCCATTTAGTGACATGGATCCTTCTTATATTTTAACTTATACATAAAAGTTTTTCTTACGGAATTCAAATAAATTGACCTATTTTGAACAAAATATTCTATCAAGCATTCTGCTTGAAATATTGCATGGACAAAAGCTAGTCAACGTGGCGAGATTGAACCCAGCCGTTTCTCTTATACCGGGTAGGACCGCGTTACGACCAAACAGCCGAAGGAACAATGCTTGTCCGAGCGAAATTTTGACTGTGCTTTTTTAAACTTTCATTTCTTAAATGAAAGTTTTTTAAAAATGAGGTTAAAGATCATTTTGAGAGAAAAATAGAGATAAGGATTTTTCTAATTCGAAAGCGATATATACATATATATACCGTTAGAATATTCGTTTAATCTTGGAGTAATTGACATGCGCCGTTGAAACACTCATCGGATAGATCTTCCATGCATTTGAAAACACTGGTTTCCGAACAAGTATTTTTATCTGAGCTTGCAGAATAATTTTCACTTTCCCAGTGCAATGAGCGAATGAATTGTTTATTGAAGTGAATTGTAAGTGAATTGTTTATTGAAGTGACTGGCTAGAATGTTTATTTTATTAGCTCTAGATTCTCAAAAACAACGTAAAAGCTTACTCGTAATTGGTTTTGATCGTTCCTATCTATGCTAGTGCTATTCACTAATTTGTTGAACTGATTTGATCGTTCCTATCTATGCTAGTGCTATTCACTAATTTGTTGAACTGATTTGATCGTTCCTATCTATGCTAGTGCTATTCACTAATTTGTTGAACTGATTTGATCGTTCCTATCTATGCTAGTGCTATTCACTAATTTGTTGAACTAATTTGATCGTTCCTATCTATGCTAGTGCTATTCACTAATTTGTTGAACTGATTTGATCGTTCCTATCTATGCTAGTGCTATTCACTAATTTGTTGAACTGATTTGAGAGGAAAACAGATTGGTCTTTGAGGTAAATATGTAAACATTGCTCATGACTACAACAACAACAACAAACGATTTTGCGCCTTGTTCAGATATGCTTTGCATCTTTTTAGTGTTACTCTCGGTTCAATAATTAAGTCTGAGAAAAAGCTATTATGTCACTTAGACTTTAGCAAATATCGTGCGTCAAGAAACCTGGGAACAACGTATGCAAAAAAATAAAAGTTCAAAATGAAAAATAATTTTCTCAAGAAAGAAGGAGAACGAGATATCGAGAGAAAGTGAGGGAAAAAAAGAAAGAAAGAAGGAGAACGAGATATCGAGAGAAAGTGAGGGAAAAAAGGAAGAAAGAAGGAGAACGAGATATCGAGAGAAAGTGAGGGAAAAAAAGAAAGAAAGAAGGAGAACGAGATATCGAGAGAAAGTGAGGGAAAAAAAGAAAGAAAGAAGGAGAACGAGATATCGAGAGAAAGTGAGGGAAAAAAAAGAAAGAAAGAAGGAGAACGAGATATCGAGAGAAAGTGAGGGAAAAAAAGAAAGAAAGAAGGAGAACGAGATATCGAGAGAAAGTGAGGGAAAAAAAGAAAGAAAGAAGGAGAACGAGATATCGAGAGAAAGTGAGGGAAAAAAAAGAAAGAAAGAAGGAGAACGAGATATCGAGAGAAAGTGAGGGAAAAAAAGAAAGAAAGAAGGAGAACGAGATATCGAGAGAAAGTGAGGGAAAAAAAGAAAGAAAGAAGGAGAACGAGATATCGAGAGAAAGTGAGGGAAAAAAAAGAAAGAAAGAAGGAGAACGAGATATCGAGAGAAAGTGAGGGAAAAAAAGAAAGAAAGAAGGAGAACG
Source organism: Allodiplogaster pararmata (assembly GCA_964056735.1). Lineage (NCBI taxonomy): Eukaryota > Metazoa > Nematoda > Chromadorea > Rhabditida > Diplogasteridae > Allodiplogaster > Allodiplogaster pararmata. The sequence goes on from OZ057405.1 coordinate 16,154,330, forward strand.
AGATATCGAGAGAAAGTGAGGGAAAAAAAGAAAGAAAGAAGGAGAACGAGATATCGAGAGAAAGTGAGGGAAAAAAAAGAAAGAAAGAAGGAGAACGAGATATCGAGAGAAAGTGAGGGAAAAAAAGAAAGAAAGAAGGAGAACGAGATATCGAGAGAAAGTGAGGGAAAAAAAGAAAGAAAGAAGGAGAACGAGATATCGAGAGAAAGTGAGGGAAAAAAAGAGAGAAAGGAATTAATTGTGAGAAAATTGAATTGTTTGTTTCGACTAAGATCAAGTACAGCTCTATATATTATACAAATACCACGGAAGACACCAAAAACAAATAAAGTAGGTATAAATACTTTCTAACAAAAAATAGGAAATTTAAGAGCTTCAACGGAAAAAATCGAGGTGCTTGAAAATTTGTGTTCTTCATCTGGCCCCCGCTAATTTCTTTCTTTGTAAGTCTTTCTAAAAACAATTTATAGCTCTCTTTATTTATCTTTTCATTAATTCAGATCTATAAATTCATCTTTTGTTTATCATATTTGACTATCCGTCTATTATTCATCAAATTCTAAATCTTTCTTCGTTCCTCTATCTAGCGCTATCCTTTCGAAAAAACCAGTAATTAACCGAACTTGAATAGAAGCATGTAGTCCTAGTTTTGAGGTATGACAACTATAAAGTTTGAGACTTTTTCGGTATAAAGAAATATAGGAGCGACCTAAATGATAATTTTCAAAAATTTTAAGCACATTATAAGTCTTTGGCGGTTTCAAATGTAGGAATCAGTGTTCTATGTGGAATAGAACAACAGAATCGTTTTTCAAAATAACATTAACGAACATATTTTTTGTTACAAGTTGTTTTACAATTTCGCCATCAGCAGAGCAACCTTCTTTACAATTTCAATTAATGTCAATTTGGAAGCACATCAATCTAAAAACTTTATCGATCCTAACTAAAATCAACGAACGCGCACTTTCACAATTCAAAGGCACTGACGTTTGTTTACGTGTTTTTCATCCCTTCACTGATATTTTATGAGCCGAACTACATAGACATATATATATATATATCAATGCATGTATAGATATATATCTATATATATATATCAATGCCGCGGTTTATAATCATGTATCGGATAATTGTGAGTTGCATTTGTGAAAAGACACCAATCATGTTGTTTTTTTACTATGAACTTTCCCACTTCTATGAATACCTTCATTCATTGAATTTTTATACCCTTTTCTAGCATAACTCGTTTAGATAAAGAAATGGATCAAAAAAAAAATTATTTCTTGGCTCATCCAAATTTCACATAAGATTCGCATGATTAATAAAGACAAAATTCATTCTAACCTTATTACTTTGAATTCCATACCACTTTCCATATATCTTCTCTTGACCTCTCTCTTTTTCTCTGTCTCTTCATTTTTATATCCCTTCCTCCTTCTCTCTCTTCCTCTCTCTTCCTCTCTCTCTTTCCTACTTTTTTCATTTTTAATTTTGAAGGAGTATGCTTGGCGGGTATAATGGTCATTTCGGCGGACTCATTCCGAGCCTACTCTCACTCTGTCGACCAATTCTTCGTTTTCGTACTACCGAAGACTATCCCGATCGGTCTCTTCTTCCAGATGTTGTCTGTATATGTCACTGTCATCGCCGCTTTCGATTGCTTCCTTTCCGTTCGAAGGTTCAATCAATTTTCTATTCCAAGTTGAACTTCATTCAGACATTTCCAATCCAATTTTTTTTATAAACGCATATAATGAGGTCATGAAGAAAAAAGACTTTACAGAAAATTGAGGTTGAAAGTAATTGAACAGAAATATGCTTTAAAAATAACAAGAAAAACTCATCTTAGCTGATACATTAACATGTATACATTCATTGGAAAGAAAAATATAGATTCATTGGAAAGCTTCAGTATTATTTTATGGTCAGCACTGAATTCCCCGAGTAAACCATGCCTTAAAATTTAAAATTGTAACGACATGGTGCATCAAAAATCAGTCAAGCTTGTACAATTAATGACTTGAGTGAATTATACGAGTATGTTTCAGTCCAAATGGTTAGGTTTCGCCTCGCTCACTCGCCAATTATACGAGTATGTTTCAGTCCAGATGGTCAGGTCTCGCCTCGCTCACTCGCCTTCCTCGTATTCTTTGTCGCCTGCTACAACGCCATTCAGTTCGGCGACTTGGAAGCGATCCACTGCATGCATCCCTCTAAGAATATTTCCATGTATGAGCTGTGCCCCACCGACTTGCGAATCAGCGAGGCCTATGTCGTCTACTATAAGTTGGTGATTTTCAGTGGGATGTATGTGAATACTAGCTTGTTCATTTTTTCTCAGATGCGAAGCTTGCTAAAGTTTGGAAAGAGTTTCACTTGAGAACATTTTAGTTAAGAGGAATTTGTATTTTTTATTTTTCCTCTTCAATTCTACAAAATAACAATGTAAGTTCTCATGCTACAGAACGTTCCCACTATAGGGTGGGAAGCTCACCACAAACTCTTTGTCCCCGTTGCGATCATTAGTTATTTTTCGTCGAAGTTTTGCAAATATTAATTTTTCAGGCTGTTGGAAACTTGACGAATAAACTCGTAAGCAAGCAAAAAAATTCGATATTTCCGAGAGAGTTAAGTAGAATTTTAGGATTTGTATCTTAGATTCTTACTAAGGGTGGAAAGCTTCAATTTAAAGGTTTTATCTAGCTGGCCATCTGTAGATTTATTCTGCGAACAACAAAGTATTTGGGTGAATGCCCATTTGTACTCGTATCAGAGAACAAATATCTTCTTCTGGCAAAGATATTGGTATTCAACGTTCGAATGGAGAATGTCCGTTGAATTACATGAATAACTTTGGTATTTAGCACATGATGTGTTCAAAAGCTTTCTTAGAACTTATTGACAAGTTTTGAAATAGGAAAAAGATGAAAACTTAATTTGACAAAACTTAAGCACTCATTTATGATTCATTTGAGAAATGAAAGAACAAATGAATGACTAAGTTGATGTTTAAAGAGGATACGGATACGCGGTCAGCATGGCGTTCCTGCCCTTCGTGATACTGTCTTCTCTCACGCTGGCCATACTGTGCCTTCTGAGAAAGAGGGCTCGACCACACCTCGCTACAGGTTGACAGTTGTTCGTCTGGCGGTTCAAGCATAAAGTTTCAAATAAACAACCAAAGTATTTTTAAATTAGTTATAGCCTGTTTGTTAAGGTCAAAGAGGACAAAAAAGTCAAGTTTATTCTACATTTTTTGAAACTTTATGAGCAAAATTTACTTAGATATCGTGATTCGACACGAGAGAATGCAAATAGGAAACATGTACTAAAAATGAATGGATGAAGGAATTGAAATAATTATTTGTGTGCTGGAAGTTTTCAGAAGTCACAATGTATTTCGAAAAATCTTGCGATTTCTTACGCAGGGGAGCACACTGCATGTCCCAACAAAAAAAGACACCAAAAAAAGAATTGTTTCAAAGCTCTTGTAGTTTTAAGTTTTCTCAATAATAAAGCTTTCGAAATTCTCAACGACGAAGAACTCTAAATTGTAAGACATCTTTTTGAGGCTTCTCTTCTCCGAAGGCGGAAGCTTCCAATCCTACGGTGCTCCTCTTGGTTATCGTCCTATTCCTTGTCTGCAACGTCACGTCACTCATGGTCAACGTCTTCGACATGCTCAAAATGTGGGTCATTCTTTTTTATGATGTGTACAAATGAACGGAAAGTAGCAAGTCGACGGAGCGAGATCGAACCTGCAGTTTCTATCTTACCAAAAACCAGTTTCTTTCCTGTCTTACCTATTTCTCTCACCGAAACGGAACGCGTTAACACATTTATCAAACGTAAACAAACCCTATATTCAGCTTTCAATAAAATACTAATTTGCTTTTCTGTGTTCGAGACTAGTTACACCGTATTTTCTACTTTCTTGCTCCTTGGAAGCGACTTTGCTTCTGAGGAACAAGAAACCATTAAAAGCTCAGTTATCCAGTTTCCGGATTGTTAACGTCGCATTACCATTCCTGAATGGTTCTTTCAGTAGACATGGATAGAATAGTGAAAGAATGAGTGAAAGAATGACTCTTTCCAATTTCAGTTCGTTGGGACAAGAACTCGAGGCGATCCTTATCGACATTGGTAACCTACTCGTGGTCGTGAATGCAACCGCGAACTTTATCGTCTACTACGAGTCCGATGCTGAGTTCTCCCGTGAGATACGGGCGCTGTTTCCGTTCTTTTTCCCATCATCTTCGCACATCTCTCTAGAACGATCGAAAGAGAACGGCTGTGAGGACAACGCTTTGGAGAACCAACAGACCATAGCCCTCACCCACACCGTTCCAATATTTTTGTGACAGATCTCGGTTCAGAAAATGTATCCGCTGACGACTAAGTAGCTGAAACATTAGGTTGATCATCAAAATCTTACGGGTCGTAGTTCTGTTACTGATAATTTTATTACTTAATTTGTTGCAGTTAGGATAACTTTTAACGAGTCATCCAAAACGATGAGGCTTGAATCGAGATCGAGAACTGGCTTCAAACGGTGGTTTCCATGCCCTTTTTTAAACCTATTTACCAGGACCTGTTCTATGGACATACAATTTACAAGTATCAACTATACGTTGCGATGAATATAACCTTCCGCGTGAGATGCTAAATTTACGATTACTTGGCAAACAAAGGTTAGAAGTTGTTAGAAAAGTCTGTCATTCGACTTTTGAAATGATGTGATCCTCGCTTTCTTGGTTGACCTGCTCTCATGATCTGAAACTTTTTGTCACTGAACAAAAATACTCGCTGTTTTTTTCATTATAAGTTTTATTGAATCAGAAGGGTGACACATTGAGCTTTAACGATTCAAAAGTTGCCTTAAACATGGGAAAAAAACCAAATCTCAATTTAAAAAGCAGTTGCCCACATTTCAATTGAGAGCTTTTTTATTCATTTTTCTCTGTAATACAACTTTCATTGGTTTTTTTCTACTTTTTTTAATACAGAGATGTTTCTGAAGACTAAAAACTTCTTTTTCTCGTTGTATTCATTGAATATTTGCAGAGCTTGTTTTCTGTTTATAACTATTTAGTGAAACTCACGAAAAGTCTTTATTCACTCAATCCCTCTTTCTTCCAATACGCAAACTCAGTTTGCTTCGACGTACTCTTTTCGGCTTCCAATCTGGTTTTAGATTTCTATTGTTTTCTTAAATTTTTCGAAATCTGTTTTGTGAATCGAAAAATAGCTGAGCAAAGATTGGGTACATGAATTCCAAGACCTTTTTTTATCGAGTAAGCTGTATAAAAATTACTTAAATAATGTGAAAAGAATTCATGAATACGATGGGACAAGCGATAGAATATCAAAACCCAAGACAGTTTCACTCTTCATGTTCTTGAATCGAATTTTATGGCAGTAACTATGTACGTTCACTTTCAAATTAAGAAATTCAATTCCAATTAAGATACAGTTTTTTGATTTCAAGAACTTGATAAGTTTCACGTAAAACACGATTTAATTTTGAATTTTTTAGGAGTTGTAAAGTAATAGTTTCACTGAGACTTTTCTGGATAATTATTGACTTGCTGCTTATTTAAACATACTTGAGAAGGACGAAATCGCTTTTGAAATGTGTTTACATGTGAAGTTAAGCAAATGTAACCTTCTCAAGGGTATTCACTGCATCCTTAACTATTCAGAACTCTATTATTTTTGAACGACTCAGTCACTGCATCCTTGACTATATAAAACTGTTTTATTATCTTGAAAAGACTTGACTTCCGTCCAGCTTGTGAAAACAGAATTGTAAATCTTTGGTTAGTGAAATAAATAAGGGTAAGGCCCCCGGTCGAACAGAGACGGTTGAGTTCGACACCGCCCCCAGGACTAGCTTTTGTTCGTTTGAACTTCATTCAAAGTTCTATTGTAGTTATTATTCTTCTCCTTGTGTTATGTAGACTACAAAACGGGTATTTTTTGAGCGAACATGTCTGGTCAAGTCTGGTCCTCATCTGCTCGCTGCCAATACAATCTTTCTGACAACCTGATTGTGTATATGTTGTTTAGTACATTTGTAATTTTTGGTTTCGAATCGTTTCAAAGATTCGAATTGATGTGCAATAAATCACTTCACTCAATCTTTGAGCATTGTTTTACAAAAATCTATACGCAGTGCGGTATCTTTTTTCTTGTTTTTTGTTCAGCCATCCACAGTCAAGACGGTGTCCTCACTAGAATGCAGCACTAATTTTAAATCAACTTTCGCTCAACAACGTGAACTGAACACACATGGATTTGCTGATGTTTTGATTTGAAACAGCTTTAGAAGAGCATTTTATTTTGATGGAAAATGGATTACATCATTCTCCTAATTTACCTTTTTAGAATGCTGTGTCTGAAATGACACGAAGTCCGAATTTTCTGGCACTTTTTTCATTAAAAAAACTGAAAGTCGACCAATGAGTTTTGGTTTGTTTTTTCAAAGAACAAAACACCTAACTGCCCAAAACGATTTTGGTGAAACTACGCCATGATAAGTTTACCGAGAAACAACTAACTTAACCAAACTATTATTTCTCACCTAGAGCAGAAAACAATATCAATTTTTTTCATATGTAATAAATTCTTTCAAACAAATTCTGTATTTAAAAAATAGTTGTCACCAATCTTGTACACATAACACAATGTCTTTTTGAATGCTTACTTTTGAACTGCTGTATTAATAACGCTTCGAGTAAAACTATGGACATATCTTTTTGCTTATTTAACCCGAGTGTTCAATTGATATTATTGATATTCTTTATCGCCAAAGGACAACTGGTTCAGGGTCATCGCTAACATGGTTGACAATGAGAAAATGAAAAAGTAGAAATTCTTCGGAAGAGGAATAAGCAACTGTGGCGTTGCACTGAAGAGTCTTGGTAGACCACTTAGCGTTTCAACCTCATACCGAAGAGATTCATGAAGTCTTGAGTCCCAAGAAGACAGAAGAGAAATCTCGTAATTCAATGAAGTAGAGACGAGTAGAAGTCAGTGTGAAGAGGAAATGATAGACCCGACCATCCCTGGGGTTTGAAAAAGAAAAGAATGTGAAAAAGAAAAGAATGTGAAAAAGAAAAGAATGTGAAAAAGAAAAGAATGTGAAAAAGAAAAGAATGTGAAAAGAATGAATTGTCTTTTATAACTTCCAAATTTGGCGAGGCATAATTAAAGAGACTCGTTATTCTAAAATTTTGATTTTAAAATTTTTTTCTTACGAATGCGATTCACATATTTATTTTTAACAAATCCGAACCGGAATCCTTCTCCCTCGAACGAAAACGAGCGCCAATCCTAACTAACCTAGATGTTTACACGAAAAACCGGTTTTATTCTGAAAAGCAAACATGGATTCCAAAACTAATCATCTGTTTTTCCCCCAAAAGCCGGCATGCAATGAATCATCATCACTCTAATAAATTATTTGAAAATTTGACATTATTTGTATGATAATTTTGAATGTTTTATGATGATTTTAATTTCTGATTTATGAAATTTACAACATTCCTAGAATACAATGTTCATCTCAATCGTGAACTGTAGGACTGCAGAACATAACTTGCCGATGTTTATTTAATTAACTCTGAAAAATTGTATAGATATTTACATTAAATTTAATTTTTTTCAAAGACTTTCGAGAAGCACATTGGTCAGAATCTTTTCATCAATCACGTATACACGCAACTAACGGTATAACAATTCCAATTTGTAACACTATTTATGGACCACCCTGTATACACGCAACTAACGCAAAACAAATTCAAATAATTAATTTTTTGTAAACACTCAAAAAGAGAAGGCACAAAATTGAATAAATTCCCAGGGTTAATCGATCATCTTTCTTGTGTTGTTACATTGCAGAACTTATTTCAATAAATAAATAAATAAATCTCACAAAAGATACATGGGAAGAATGTGATATATCCAGGTGATTATTGAACAATTTGGAAGACATTTTGACGGAAATGCGTGAATTGGTAAGGCAACTATTATATCATTAAATTTGAATAATTGTTTTTGCAAATAAGCAAAAAAAAATCAAACCGACTATTTCTCGTAGCCCTTGTCTTGATCTTCTGCTTCCTGAGCAAAGTCCTGTCATGGCTCTCTATTCGAAGAGAATACGGTAGGTAGAGAAGTTACTAAGAGAAATGATTAGTTCAAACCAACGAAGCCGAAGGTATGTTTTGCCCAAGCTTAGACAGACCTTCAGTGACTATAAGCGAGGCTCGTGAGTTAGTTCCAATAAAGAAATCCTCAGCGACTTCTTGATTCGCCTTCGCCGTCTCAGACTGCCTTTAAATCATTCCGCATGCAAGAACTGTGCGAAATGTTTCATATCTTCGTTAGGAATAGAATTTTTTACATATCTTCAATAAACTTGTTTTAAAAAAAGAATCCTATTCTAGAAACCAACGCTTTTCATACTCTTCTCGGCGTTTCACTGGGTTTTAGAATGTTATGTAACTTTTCTCACCAATGAACCCTTTTCATTATTTATCATTCATTCAGGTAATTATATGTATAGTTTACTGAAAAAGGAATTCCGTATTAAAAACTCAACAAACAAATGCTCTTTCGATCTAGCTAACATTCATATATTCATATATGTAGCATTAACATTCTTGCCTTTCGTGTTCTTAACGAGCGGTGACTCTTCATATCGCTCTGGCAAATTGCTCTTCCTATTGGACTAATATCGATTACCCTGCCACGCTCAAAGCCTGGTGCCAAGGCTCGCTTTCAATTATATGGCACCATAATCGGTGAGTGAGTTCGCTTTATCACTTCTTATCCATCATCGTATAAATGGAGTCTTCAATTTCTCCTCAAATTTCCTCCCCGCTCGTTTCTCTTTTTAACAGGATGAGAAACATCACAACAACGAGAGGAAGACGAGTGACCGAAGAAGCGGACCCTCTAACTGAGCTCTATAACTATTTGAAGAAAAGTGATGAGAAGAACCTTCTACTGGAGCAGAAGAACACCAAGTTGGCCTCCCTTGTTGAAGCCCAAGGTCAACTCATTAAGAATCTTACTATGAAAGTAGAGGAACTCGCCGAACAATTGTTGAAAGTGAATGCTAGCCCCCAGTGTGTTCATGGCAATACTTCTCCCTCTTCGATTATTACCACTTCTACTAAGCCTCTCTCATCTACTTCTGTACCTCCCCCGATCATCAATTTTACCCCTACGCCGCAGCCACCACCGCTTACTTCTCCATCATTCAAGTATTACGAGTCTCCATCCGAAATAGCTGATCGGATGGAGAGACATCGCAGTGTAGTACTTTTCCGCCTTCCTGAGTCCCGTTCCCCCAACGCTTCGCAACGTGTCGATGACGACTGGGAAAGAGTTCGTTGCATTCTAGACGCGATGCAAATTGAAGCATGTCCTGTTAAAGTCTATCGCATGCCTTCTCATCGTCCGAAATCACCAAATGCTCCTCCCCGCCCACTCAAAATAGTACTCCCAACAATAGGACATCAACAAGAAACTCTTCTATGTCGCGATGTACTTTCCCGTTTTTCCTCCGATTTGTATTTGAGACATTCACAGACTAGAGCTGAGAGAACTTATGACCGGGCAGTCCGTGCTTGGCTGGCTGATAGGAGTAAGCCAAAACCTCATATTCCTCTTTTCGGTCCCCCTCTGAGTTATAGCAAACCTCGCCCACTGATGGCCGAGCGTATTGAACCTCCTCGAAGATTCATGTCACCTCGTCCTAATCGTTCTTTAAACTAGACCAAAATCGCCGGTCTTCCACAAGTCACGTGAATTGTTATTTCGCAAATGTTAGATCTCTAGTGAATAAGATTAATGATCTACAACTTTTGCTGTCGAAGAGATACTCTATAATTTCTTTTTGTGAGACATGGCTATCGGATAGTTACCCGGACTCTTTTGTTCTCTCCTCCTTCATCTCTCAATATAACATTGTTCGATGTGATAGGAGCGAAATAACTAATGGCGGGGGAGTGCTATTTCTCATACACTCCTTATTATCATTCAAAATTATCTATTCTCAATCAATCAAGAATTCTCATGAAATCCTAGCTGTTGATATTGAAATAGAATCTCCCGTGATACGTTTCATTAGTCTATATCGAGTCCCTCATATAAACACACCGAAGAGCGAGAGGTTATTAAACCTCTTGATTGATCTAGTCACCTGCAACCACCCATGTATTATAATGGGAGATTTTAACTTACCCGACATAGACTGGAATAAATCCCCTCTAGCGTCATCGAATCCCGCTTCCAAATCATTTCTTGAATTTTGCTCAGCCACTCAGATGAATCAATATATTAGATGCCCTACGAGAGGATCACACATTCTAGACCTCCTCCTCTCCAATAGCAAAGATTTATTGAAGAACCCATGTGTCACTCCCTCATTCAGTAATTCAGACCACGAATCAATCAGTTTCGAACTTTCCCTATTCCACGAAATTCCTCTTTACTCGTATCGACGCATATACAGTAAAATAAACTATTCCTTATTACTCCCTTCATTATGTAATTTAGATTGGCATTGCTTATTCAACCCCATCAAAGATACAGACTCAATGTACGAATTGTTACTATCCATACTAGAGGACTTTTCCGAGCAATTCGCTCCTATCCAGAAGGTCTCTCTAGCGACCCATGCATCTCTTCCAACGCATATTCAGAGAGCTCAAGAAAAGCGTTTTCTCTTCTGGAACAACTATATTTCTAGTGGACTAAGTGAGGACTATGACATTTATGTTAAAGCCAGTAAGAAATGCAAAAAGTTTGTAGATAAATTCAACCTAAATGTAGAAAAGAACATTGTTAATAGTAAGAACAAAAACTTGTTCTTCAAGTATATAAGGTCTAATACATCCCAGAAACAAAGCGGTGTCGACACTTTGGTGAATGAACTCGGCATCTCAGTATCTAAAGACTTAGAAAAAGCAAATCTTCTTGGAGAATTCTTCCAGAAGTCATACACCGTAGACAATGGTAAGCTTCCTCCACTCTCTCATAATTCAGTCTTGAGAGCATCCTCTCTAGAAGAACCCTTGTTTACGCGTCATGATATTTGTAGACTAATAGAGAAATACCCAATGTTTTCTTGTACTACCCCAGATCATCTGAATATGCTTTTTATCAAGAAAATCGCTGTCCCTCTGTCTATTCCGCTTGAAATAATTTATAACCAATCTTTCCTTACATCTGAAATCCCGAACAGATGGAAACATTCCATAGTCACACCAGTTAAGAAGAAGCCTCCTTACAGTAGTCCTTCCAATTACCGTCCCATCAGTATAACATCACTATTTCCCCGTATATTCGAGAAAGTGTTGAGTAAAGAAATAGAGAAACATTGTGAGATAAACCAGATTTTGCCAGATGATCAATTCGGGTTTCGCCATAAGAGATCAATAGAACAGTTGATGTTACTGTTCCTTGAAGACTGTTCTGTAGCCGTAGACCAGAAAAAGTTCACAGATATCATTTATTTCGATTTTGAGAAAGCCTTCGATAAAGTTTCTCACTCTAAACTTATTTATAAACTAAAGTCCATTCAACTCCCTCCCAGAATTATTTCGTGGATCGAAGCTTATTTAGGTAATAGAACCTACCAAGTTCGAGTTAATCAATCACTTTCTAATAGTTTCATGGTTACCAGTGGTGTTCCCCAAGGCAGTGTCTTAGGCCCATTATTATTCATCATTTATACATCTGATATAGTGAATATGATAACTTCTTCTAATTGTAAAATTAAAGTTTTTGCAGACGACATGAAAGTTTATAAGTCTTTTTCTAAAACAGACTCTCATACAACACTGCAACACTCGATTGATACCATAGTGGAGTGGTGCGACGCTTGGCAATTGCCTTTATCTCTACCAAAATGTGCTGTGTTAAGAATTGGTACCCAGAGTTCCCCTCATTTTCCATATTCTATAAATAGTCACTCCCTACCCTACCTCAACGAGATTCGTGATTTAGGATTTATTGTAGACAACAAGTTGACTTTTTCTGCTCATTGCTCAACAATAGCTCAGAAAGCAAAGCGTAAATGTCATCTTATTCTTAAAGTTCTCAAGAGTCGTAAACCGGATGTACTTGTTAACGCTTACAAGATATACATTAAATCTATTGTAGAACACTGTACAACTGTTTACTCCCCACATTTCGCTAAGGACATAGCTGTACTAGAGAAGGTTCAAAATTATTTTACGCGTCGCGTTTTTCGCCGGTGCTTTGGTTGTTCGTTTAATAATATGCCAAGTAGTCAGACGAGAAACAATCAACTAGGCCTAGTATCTCTTCTCTCTGTTAGAGAATCTAACGACCTCAAACTACTCTTGAAACTGATATTTGGGAAAAAAGTACTCTCTGACAGGACGCACCACAACTTTGAAATAAGAGCGTCCAACACTAGAGGCGCATTTTTCAAAATAATCCACCCTGCTCCGAGAACTATTTGCAGAAGAAATGCCTTCTCTATACGATCAGCTCGTATATTCACCGAAATTAATAGTGTTGATGAATGATATATGTTTGCCTGGATGTAATCTGCATTGTTTCACCTATTTATGTAATTCAAACAATTCAATTGTTTAATCTCGTACCACGTGATTAATTTATGCGTTGCTGCATGTAATGTTTTCACGTAATAAAATTGAATTATAACAAGTAAATACCCAAATAATCCTCGAATCGATTGAGAAATCTATCAAATGAACTACTATCAGTTGAACAAGAGATGAACGCAACCAAACATTCAAATAGCATACGGTTAAATTTCATAGACCTGACTGTATCTGTAATCAACCCTTACGAATTCACCAGAGGTTTGTCCAGAAACACATTGATTCTAAAAAGATGTAAGGGTCTTAGACAAGATGTAAGGGTCTTAGATGTAAGAGTCAAAGATGTAAAGGTCTTAGATATAAATGTCTTAGACCTCTCGAAACCGAGACAGTTAATCATTCAAACCGAGACGGTTTAATTACCCAAGTTTGAGGTCCATGTGTTTCTGGGGTCGTGGGGATCACGATGCCTCGCTACTGCCTTTTCGGAGATTCCGTCAACACGGCTGCTCGGATGGAGAGCAACGGCAAACCTGGACGCATTCACATATCGGAAGAGACACATAAGTTTTTAACTAATGTACTCGGTGGATATCGGACCGAGAACAGAGGAGAGGTGCTCGTCAAGGGAAAAGGGACACTCAACACTCACTGGCTGATAAATCCAAACGATCCGGTGGAATGAAACACATTCTAATTTCGCCGTCGTAAACAATAATCTACTTTCTTCTGGCTTTTCTTTTTTTTTCTCTCTCAACTTAGACTATTTCGTTTTGGGCACGCTTTGGACACGATGAGACCGTAATTTCTAAATAATGATCGCTAAGGAAGTTTACGCTCTTCGTCTCATACTTAACAGCGATGATTGAATTGAACAATACAATGGAATTGGTTTTTTTTAAAGACGCTTCATGTCGGATTAAATTAATTTTAAACATTTAAACTCAACTCTGGAAAACTATTTTAAAAAGTTCAGCTAATGTTTATGTAATGAACAATTGTATTTTGTGAACAAAGTGAAACAACAACTATTTATTCTTCAGAATAGAAATTATAACCATGAAACATTATTTTTTTCTTCTACTGAGGTTCTGTTGAATTTTCTTATTTTCCGAGGATCAAAATAGCATTTCATTTTGCTTTCTGAAAAAAAATTTATCTTTTTTATTAGAAACAGCTAAATTTGGCACAAAAATTCATGATTAATCCTTAATGCTTCATTTTCCCCAATGTTTAAAGAAAGCAGTTATTGCAATGTGGAAGTTGTTTCATATTTCGGTTAATTTGTGAAATAAAGTTGTTTTTTTCATTATAACAAAGCTTGATCTTAAAACTTTGTTTTTCAGAAGTGCGACAGTGATGAGTCGATTGGATCGATAATAGCTGATAAATCTTCAAATTCTAAATGACACAGTTTAAAGGCAGTGACGCCTGGTTAAGATGACAAATGATTGAACTATCGCACAGAAAAAAGCTAGTCCGTCGGGCGGAATCGAACCCAGACCATCTCGACTCAAACCGGGAGCGCGTGTTACCATTACACCACGGGGACACATTGCTATTACGTGCGATAGTGTTATATGAAAGGCTCATATGCCTTGTTCTCCTTGTTAGATAATAGCTGACTTTGAACGAATAGTTAATAACTGGCTCAGTTTAATACAAAATTAATATTACTCTTAAACCAGAGGGATTCTTTCTGATCCCAAATTACGCTCATCCCAATTTACCCACAAATAGTTATCAAGATTTGAGTGTTTCAGTTGTAAAGTCGTGGGCTTGATGAAATGAACTGAATTTGAGCCCTAGAAATGTGAAAAGTCACATAAGTTTCACATTCGTCGACACTTATTTGAGCTTCAAATTCTAAGTTACACAGTTTAAAGGCAGTGACGCCTGGTTAAGAGGACAAATGATTGAACTCGCACAGAAAAAAGCTAGTCCTCCGGGCGAGATCGAGCCCAGACCATCTCGACTCAAACCGGGAGCGCGTGTTACCATTACACCATGGGGACACAATGGTATTCCGTGCGATAGTGTTATATGAAAGGCTCATATGCCTTGTTCTCTTAGTCACGCATGCTTATCAAGCGATTGCGACATGAATGGAGCGTAACACCAGAGTTCACGATTAAGACAGAGGAGAGATGGAAGATGGATGAAAAATCTTCAAATTCTATGTTACACAGTTTGAAGGCAGTGACGCATGGTTAAGATGACAAATGATTGAACTATCGCCCAGAAAAAAGCTAGTCCTCCGGGCGGGATCGAACCCAGACCATCTCGACTCAAAACGGGAGCGCGATTCCGTGCGATAGTGTTATATGAAAGGCTGAGAACAAGGTATATGAGAGAACAAGGCATATGAGCCTTTCATATAACACTATCGCACGGAATAGCAATGTGTCCCCGTGGTGTAATGGTAACACGCGCTCCCGGTTTGAGTCGAGATGGTCTGGGTTCGATCCCGCCCGGAGGACTAGCTTTTTTCTGTGCGATAGTTCAATCATTTGTCAACTTATTTGAGCCTTAGAATTAGCTTGAACTATACATATGCAGCAAAAGCATGCAGCAATAGTAAACTGTGAATTATAACCATGAAATACAGAAATTCATTCAACTTTTTCATTACAGGTTTAACTGTATGTGTTTGAAACATTGTGTAATTTTCATTGAGAGTACTGATATGTTGTAATTAATTACTCTCAGTTTAACTCTATTTTTTCATAAAATATTTAAGTTTTGCTCTATAACTCTTCACATATGTTGATGGTGTACATACCAGGTGTACATATATGTCAGGAATAAAGCACCTATAAAAAATTTGATTTTTTTCAAAAGAAAAAAGTCATTCAAACACTTTCTGGTTCTTTGCTCTGCAAAGTACGTATTTATACATATTCATTCATGCATTCTTTATTCCGTGCACACATGATATCAAAACAATGATGATTGCGGATATGCATGGACTATCTTTCTAGTGGCGGTGTGTTTATGAGCGAACGGTCGCTTAAGTATGAGGGGAAGGGAAAGGGAGGGGGGGAGGAATGATTGATAAATATGAATTAGTTATTCAACTATCAAAAACATGAGAAAGAGGCACAATAACATGAATAGGCAAATTCAGTACATTCTTTTTGAATATCTTGCTATTAGGTTCTTTTACCATTTCGTAATCCAAAGAATTCCATACTGATAATTGACGAGAAACACATGTAGATAAGAAAGACTGGTTGATATTATTAGGCATAACAAGACGCAGAGGATGAGAATGTCGGGAAAAGCGATCAACGGCAGATATCTGATATAAATTTTTAGTATCTATTTCACACTTCTGATGTATACATTTATGAATGAAAGTGAGGTCAGCAAGAGCTCGGCGATGTTCGAGGGTTTGAAGGTTCAGAAGGGATAATCTCTCCGAATACGGAAGGGCGGGATGGCCGGCTCTCACTAGAATTCTTCTCGTAAAAGAACGTTGGACTTTCTCGAGCTGTTTTACTAGACCCGCAGATGACGGGTTCCAGAGCTCGCTAGCGTATTCCAAAAGAGGCAATACATAAATTTTGAAAGCAGATGTCAGAAGAGAGAGATGGTGACTTGAAAGCTTTCAAAATCATATTAACAATAGACGACGCTTTACGGCACTTTTCACTTATGTGGTCCCGATATGAAAATCCATCTGAAACTATTACTCCGAGGTCTTTGGCCGAGTTTCCTGATACAATGAGTTGATTATTGATATAGTAAGCATTCCGAGAATTAGATGAGCCAAGGTACAGAACAGTACATTTAGAAGTGGACAAACTCAAGTTCCACTCTGCGCACCAATCAGCAACACAGTTCAATGCAAACTGTACGTCATTTCTAGAACAGGGAACACGACATACAATTTTAATGTCATCAGCATATATTGAAAAGAGAAGATTAGGAGGAAAAACTTCTTTAACAGAATCAATGTACATTAAAAACAACAAAGGGCCTAATGAAGAGCCTTGGGGTACTCCAGATGTAACTAAAACGGGATCAGAGAGAACGTCATTAATACATACTGACTGAGTACGTTGACTTAAGTAACTACTCAACCATTTGACAATATGAGACGGAAATCCATAACAATAAACTCTATGGAGAAGGAGCCTGTGATCAACTGAATCAAAGGCTTTGGTTATATCAAGCAGGACAACATCAACTGGAATTCCTTGCGCTAAGGAATCAACGATATAAGCATGAGATTCAACAAGAGATGTAACTGTGGATCTCTTTGATCTAAAGCCTGCTTGAGAAGGAGACAACAACCTTTCTCTCTCAAGATACGAATAGATTTCAGTGAAAATGATTTTTTCCATAACTTTGGACAATGAGCAGCATAGAGATATCGGCCTATAATATTCAAACTAATGTATACTTCCTAGTTTAAATTCTTCTTTGAGATACCACCATCTATGAAAAATAAGCATTTGTTGAATTTCTCCTCTTAATCTCATCCGTCTCTGTGGGTTGAAAGAAGAAGAAAAATCTTCTATAGCATTTTTTTCTTCTTACTTCATCTTCCTCAGTTCTCTTTCCATTTCTCTAACACTTTTTTTCTCTTCGACTCATTCTCTCTTCCTGTTTTCGACTTTTTCTCTCTTCCTTTTAACCTTTGTTTCACAATATCTCTCTTACTTTCTCTCTTTTTCTCTCTCTCTCTTTCACTGTCGCTCTTTCTCTCTCTTTCTCTCTCTCTCTTTCTCCCCTCTCCCTTTGTCTTTCTCTGAGGCTATCGAACCTATTTCCTTTCTGCCTCCTGCTCTGAATATGTATGCATCGCACTCTCCGGCTGTTTTCTTCCGAGCTTCTGGCTACATGCCAGAAAGACATCTACTCTGCGTCTCTAGCTTCTGCTCTGTCCTCTTGCGCCATGGCGGAAGGGTGCATCTGTCCAATGAATGTCTATATGTCTACACGAATGAGCTCTACGTGAAGACAGATTTGAATCGGTTGGGATCATATTGCATGCAGTCGATCCGGGATATATGATGGTACATGCAAAATAAAGCCGTTTGTTTGCGAATATACTCTTTTTGCGAATAATGCGAATGTTTGCGAATAATGCGAATAAAATTTATTAAACTTAAACGTCTACCGGATTCTCAATCCAATGCGTTTAACTCAGCACAAATTCTTTATTTATTTATTTATTCATTCACTTACTTATTTATTTGTTGACTTAATTCACTTATTTTTTGTTTATTTGTTTGTCTATTCATTGTTTAATGTATTATTACTTAAAAGTTTAATGTATAATTATTATCTATGTTCTTCATTTGTATTTCCTGTGTTGAAAAATTTAATATGGCCACTCTATGTAGAACTCTTCCTAGAGAATTTATCTCACAAGTCGTTCCAATTTGTTCTACAGGGTGTACCATAAGTATTACTTTAATGCGTTTTTCAACGTGTATTCTGAATTAGAAAATGAAAAATTTGCCGAAAAATTCTGAGCGATCGTTTGTCAGTATTTTGTTATAACATGAGCGAAAATTCAGGCTGTTTTTTTCTCGCAAAATGGCGACTGCTCATCACACGCGAAGTTCGATTGAGGCGGTTCACTTGTGAAAAATTTCAATTACCGCCAAAAATCAACGCTTGTCGTTAGCGTGCCTGGAAAACGATCAATTGCGACAGAAAGCTTGGTACAGCTGCTGGCCGTGGTAAAATTGTTCTTTTTCGTACTATAAGCACTTCTCAGATCAACGATAATGTCCAGAAAAAGGTCTTCAGAAATTTGAGAAGGAGCATGAGAAATATAGAGCGAGAGCTTGAGATATCTGTGGACTCAGTCGTGAGAGTTGTTGATAAAAAGACCTCAGACTTGGATCTTGTCGTGGAACAAATCTATGTTATCTTCGAGAAACAAGGACTCAAAGAGCGACTCAAATGTTGCCGAGCACTCATTGCGCGGACGCATCATGGAATGCACTTGCGAACTGTCATCTATCTTAACCATTAAAGGGGCTCATGACCCTTAAAACTTTCATGTGCTTACCCGAAACTCAAGCAGTTTCTCGAACAGATTATTTCAGTTCACCGAATTTCCCAACCGCCACAGGGAATACTTTGGCAGGCGTGTGCGCCGATGGCCCAAGTCTTCTCGTCTTCAATGAGCTTGCGGTCGAAATCTCCGTATCTTAATATCGTCAAGAGATAATCGAAAACCTACCGCTTCTGTGATCCCTGACTTTATTTCTACTAAACCGATTTTTCAACCGGATTTCGCTCTCGTTTCGGTCTAAAACTCATTTTCCTGACTTCAATTCGAGCTCAGGATGGCCCGCTTGCTTGCCAGATCTCACCCCCTTGATAACTATGAGTATTTTACCTTGAGAACAAGGTGGCTGCTCATTCTCATGAAAGTTTGGTTTCTCTGAAGAACTCTCTTCAAAAAAAATGGGCCAAAATAGAGAGAAAATTCTTGTTTCCAAAGACTGAAGCGTTTACCAAGCTGCTTCGCTCTGTAGTTTAGATCATAGCACGTAGAATCAAATGAAATTCTTACAGCTAATGAATACATGATTTCCAAGTTCACCGCTTCACTTTTAACTAAGATATAAGCAAATGTACTCATTGGCGTACTTCTAATGCCCCCCTGTACATAAAACCGTTGCTATCTAAACAAGTACATACATAAAGACAATTCTTGAGCAAAAAATAATTAGTTTTTGCTTTGAAGTATTTCAAATGGTAAGTTTAAGGAGAAGTATCTATTAACAAAACATTGAAGTCATTGGAAGTAAGATTTTGCAATCGGAGTATGATGAGCCATACGGACTTTAGTTTACTGTATGACTAATCAAAAATGTCATGCTTTTCACCTCAAGATTTTCACGTGACAGATCACGTGATCAATCCGTAGGCTGCATCCGTGATGAATGATTAAATGCGATAACCGAATGATACTGTAACTCGAAGACACGGTTTTTTTCTGTGAAAAACATTCATAGTTTTCCAGCACTCTGGCAGTGGAATAATGAAGCGCTCACTTCAGGTATGGCAAAGACTGCTAGGTTTAGCTTTGCCCCGTAGATTAACTTTTGTCCGTGTTTGACAAAATTTTGTCTCAACTTGTTCCATAGAGGTTTCTCGAACTATGATATTGCCTCGGTCTCTCAGATATTTAAGAGGAAACAAGCAAAAATCACGTATTCGGTTTCACGGGCATAAAAGCGAGTTAGAGACCAGGAAAAGTTTGCAATGGGGCCGCTCTCTAATTTTTGCTTTCTTAAAACCCTCTCTTCCAGTATTTCTCTCTTTTTCTCTCATTCTTCCACTAAGTTTCTCTTTCTTCTATTTGCCCCAACTCTCTCTCTCTCTCTCTCTCTCTCTCTCTCTCTCTCTCTCTCTCTCTCTCTCTCTCTCTCTCTCTCTCTCTCTCTCTCTCTCTCTCTCTCTCTCTCTTCTGTCCTTGCTCATCTTTTTGCTTCCTCAACTTCTCTGTTTCTGTGAGTTCTCAGCTACCATCTGAACTATGCCTTGCAGCCTTTGTTTTAAGTCTCTGTATGATAGGGATTATTTCCGGCGTTGATTCCTCAAGTTAGTCCTTTTCTGTATTCTAATAGGCTTTCATCTGATTATCTCTTGAGTAACCTATTATCTCTCCATCTCTCACTGTCTCTGTCTCTCTCTATATATATAAATATCTTTATTTCTCTCTTCCTCTCTCTCTCTATCTTTTTTGTGTTATCTCTCCTTTTCTCTCGTTTATTTGTTCACTTACTCATTCTCTTTTCTATTCCCAGAGTCTAACCCATTTTTTTCTTCTCCGTATTGTATCAATTACATTAAATGTGTGTTGAGTAAATAAAGTGTTGCCGTTCCATTCGAGTTCTAATAGTTTTTTTCAAAGTCTTCAAATGTATGACTTCATTTTTCTTCTCTGTTTTGAATGTGTCCCTTTTTTCTCTCTTCGATTCCGTGCCCCTTTCTTCCCTGGCTTTTCTTACTCGTGTATTCTTTGAACACTGTCTCTTCTGTTTCTTGTTCCCTACCTTGTTCCTAACTCGATGGCGAATTCATAGAGCGATTATTTTTATGCTCTGAGACATCTATTTCATACTCTGTGTACCTACATTCCTCTATCTTTCACTCTCTCTCCTTCTCTCTCTCTATCCTTCTCTCTCTCTCTCTTTCTCTCTCTCTCTCTGTTATAAAGAAATTCTCTACATTCCACTCTTTTCTCTCTTTCCCTCTCAATATCTCTTTTTTTTCTCTATATGTATCTTTCTCTGTCTATGAATTTCTTTCTATCTTTTCCCCCTCTCATTTTCAAGGAATGTCTTGAGTTTATTGCGAAACTCTGCCAGGAGAAGCATTTCCCTCTGCATTGAAGAATAAATAAAAGTCTCTTCCCGCTCATAACATAGAGAACATAATATAAATAGCTTTTGTTATCTAGATTGCTTGATAATTGAGTTTTTTTATCATCTATGTATTTCTACTTCACTTTTTCATTATTTTTCTTTCTCTTTTCTCAATCTGATCTTTATTTTCTTTTCTTATTCTCTTCTTTTTTCTTACTTCTCATGTTTTTCTCCTTCAGTCATTAACCGTGCTTAAATTCTTCCCTTCCAATCTTTTAAATAAAATATCATATACACCCACCTACTTGCAGAACATACGGGCGTGAATAATATGTATACGTCAGTCCATGACTGCGATTTTCAGAATACTTATAATAGTCATCCAAGAAGTTGTCATGTTGTAATACTTATAATAGTCATGTTGTACATATATACGACTTACTAGATTAAAAAACTGACTAAATTATTTCATACTATCTGAAGATTGAGCTTGACTTTCTTCGTCATTTTCTTCTTTGCCTTCTTTCTCTCCTGTTGTCCATATGTATACATATCACACGCTCTATCCAACCTTCCATATCTAATGATGCTGCAACAAGAGTGTGACCAATTGACTAGGAAATTTTGAATGGTTTTTGAACGTACTTTCCACATAACTTTCTTTACATATTTTCTATAATGTTTTCTTAATGTCTCTATTTAATATTCCTCTTACTAGCTAGACTAGTCCTCTTACTAGCTAGATTGTTTTCCTCTATCTGATCATTTTACTTTCATTTTTTCAGCCTTTTCTCTTGTCTAGTTGTCTCTTACATATTCTTCTCTCTATTCTTCTTGAGTTTCGCTCTTTTTTCGCTATCTCTCTTTAAGTTTTCGTTTTCTTTATAACTCGCTGATCTCCATCATTCTTATCTCCATCAGAGGTTGACATGAGAAAATGAACAATAACACAGAATAAAGCGAAACCGTCAAGGAAGAGAAGTCTGTCTGTAGAGCCGCAGAACTGCTGTCATACTTCGTTTTGTGCTATCTTGTCTCTCTCTCTTTTCATTATCCTTCATGTCTTGTCTTTCCTATGTATTCTCTCTTCAGTCGAGGTCTCTTTCTGAGTGAATATCAGGTGTTCTTTCCCGAGAACCGCATATCGTCATTGAACAGCAACCTACTGCCGTATCTTGGTTACTCAATCTTTCTTTCACTTTGTCAAGCTCTCTCTTCCTGTCTTTCTTTCTGTTCTCTGTCTCTCCTTGTCTTTCCCCTTCCTCTCCCTTGTTTATGTTTCTACTTTATCTCTCTCCACCTCTTTGTCTCTTTCTTACTATCTCTCTCTACATATAAGTCTTTTCCCATCTTCCTCTCTCTTCTTCTTCTTCTTCTTCCTAGCGTTTATCCCGCCGCCGGGCAGGGTCCGCTTCGATATTTTCCTCTCTGACTACTTCTATTTCTATCTCTCTGACCATCTCTCGATTTATCGCTTATCAACAATACTTTGTTACTTCTTTTCATCTCGCAACTTCTCTTTTTCCGAGCTCACTCATTCCAAATAATTCTGCATGTTCTAGCAATTACACGGCCATTGCTGAGAAATCAAAGAAAATTTGGTTTCTCCTGGGACGCTTCTTGAAAAATCTCTTTCTCTCTTTTTTTTGTTTTTATAGTGTCTCTAGCCTTTGCCCGCTTCATCTCGTTTCATAACTTTTTCATCTCTTTTCATAACTTTTTCATCTCGTTTCATAACTTTTTCATCTCGTTTCATAACTTTTTCATCTCGTTTCATAACTTTTTCATCTCGTTTCATAACTTTTTCATCTCGTTTCATAACTTTTTCATCTCGTTTCATAACTTTTTCATCTCGTTTCATAACTTTTTCATCTAGTTTCATAACTTTTTCATCTCGTTTCATAACTTTTTCATCTCGTTTCATAACTTTTTCATCTCGTTTCATAACTTTTTCATCACTTTCTTTTTCACGATTAAAATGCGTTTTCTCTCTTCATTTCTCACCTTCTTCATTTTCTCGTCAACTATTTGCTCCCTAACCTTTCTTAGTGGTTTTTTTCTTCATTTGTGTGTTTTTTTAGGTGTCTCTCTCCGTCTCTGTCATGCATGTCACTCTAAGATGTCTGCCTGTATCTCCTAGTTGCGTAATCTCTTCAAGGGTTGATCATTCCTTCCATGTCAATGCATCTTCTGTCCGTGAAATAGCGTCTTCTATCTTTTCTCTCAAAATCGACGGTATTGTTTTAGAGAACAACTTAACACGTGAAAGCTTTTTTTTCAATCTCAAATCTTCATCACTCTCTAATCTTTCTCATTCTTTCTTTTACTCTTCCTCATTCACTCTTTCTCTCTCTCTTTCTCTCTCTCTTTCTCTCTCTCTTTCTCTCTCTTTCTCTTTCTCTCTCTCTCTCTCTCTCTCTCTCTCTCTCTCTCTCTCTCTCTCTCTCTCTCTCTCTCTCTCTCTCCGCGCTCTCTGGTGTATGTCTCGGTTTCTTTTTGTAGTTTTCCATATCATTCTCCGTGTTTTTTATGAATGGAGATTTTATATTGAACAGTTCTACTAGCTTTGTAAAGTTCCTCTTAACAGTTAAGTGTATGTACTTTGCGCGATTTCCGACTTCAAGAAATTATCGCTAATATTTGTATGTTATTGTTTTTTATTTATACTTTCACCATCGCTCATAGTTAGCCAAACGCTCGGATTTTTGCTGGCTCATTTGTTCTCTTAAAATTGAAGCATTTGAATTAATATAACAAATATAACAAAATCGTTTTTTGTTGTTGTTACCCCTGTATGAATAGGGTTTATAGCTATGGTAACGCTGTGCGATCCGGCTCATTTTCGATTTTTAATCTTCGAATAAAGGGTTTTCCGAATCCTTGTGTTTCCAAGAATTCAATCAAACAAGCCAGCAAAAAATTCAAACTTTGAGTAGATTTTATCAGACGGTCTCGTTCCCGGAAATTTTTTTCTTTTAGTCCCCCGCACCGGAAAAAATGCACTGCGAAAGTTCTATTATAATTTAGCCTCCCATTTTTTTAAACCCGGGCGTTATAGGATACTGCATCACGATATACTAGGTTGTTTTATGCAAGCATGAAGTACTGTTTTTGTTATGTGTGTTTGAATTGTACTGTTTTTCTATGAAACGGTTGCTTAGGATTAGGACAAGGGGGCTAAAATTTCAGGGCTTTTTTTATTGGAGAACTGGCGCTGTGAGGGGGCCAAATTTAAGCAAAAATCCGGGTATGTACTTTAACTCCCCATTTTGTATGGTGGTTACTAAAGTTAAATGGTACATATTTTACTTTAGACCCACTCCATTTCTGCTCTTCAGCTTTAGCTCCTTTCCATTTTGGTATGTTTCACTATGAGGGGGGTTCTTGTATCACGGTAGTGCTGAAGTTCAGTGGAGGGCTGAAGTAAAAGTTACGCTGACGAGACCAATATGTGTTTGGTGTAGTGCAATATACAAATCACCTAGAATTTTGAAGTCCACTCACCTTCATTTGTCAATTGCCGCCATTCGCCAAACGCAGTCCAGTTCTGTCGTGCGCTGGGTCACAGTCATGCTTGTGTGCTTGTGTCTTGCTCACTCTAAAGACTGTTTAAAACGGTCTAGATTGATATAACGGTCATTGTTTTCACTCAAAATGTGAAATGAGCAATTCTAAGCTCAATCTAAAAGATAATAAACGGAAAAGAGCGGAAAGTAACACTGATTTTTTTTCGAAAAAAAATTAATTTCTGAAAAAGAGTTGTTTTGAACCGATTCAATCCGCTCTTGCTCTCGATATTTTTTTAGTGGACTCATTATGATTCGAAAAAGCCTTCATTTGACGATAAAATCGAAGATGAGCGGGACTTCACAACGTTACTATCGCCGGATTTAATTCAATTTCTTCGTTGAAGCTCTGGTTTGAACATCCTCGCACCTTTTAATTCTGCAATTGTCAAAAGAAGGTGAGGGTATTACAAAAGAAGGTGAGGGTTTTAATTTTTGTTGTGGTGGAATTTACAATTCAGTTTTTATACTGTTTTTTCGCTCCATCTGAGGCTTTCGTACTTTTTTGAAAATTTTTTCACTTAGGCTTAGGTGAAGTTTTGCTGACGAGGCCTTACGGCTTGGAAAAAAGTTAAGTGTGTGGTGCAGTATACAATTCACTCCGAATACTGTAATATCCTCACCTTCTTTTGTCAATTGCCTTCATACTTTGTAAATGAAGAAATGAAATTTAAAAAAAAAGTTGAAATGAAAATGTTCAATGGCACAAAGTTCCTTTCCAAAACTATTATTCTCAATTCTTATGATAATATTGTTCTCTAGTTCGGAAGAGGAAGTGATGTCATTGCGCACAGCGTTATTTTTTTAACCTTCATCTCTCTCTATCTGTCTCTCTCTTTTCACTTAAGTTGTTGCTCAGCATCTAATGCCCCTCTTTGATTGAAAAAAAAACACCAATATTCTATATACGAAGTTTATTTTCGATAGGAACTTTGTTTAAAGATAATAGAACGAATCATTAAAGACAGTTTACAAAATAAATTGAGGGTATTATAAAATTCAGTTAATTTTGTGTAGTGCAATTTACATTCCTGTTTTTTTGCGGAAATGCTCTAGCGTTTTGGATGGTGACCAGAAGAAAGCCGTAAGTTAACATCTTACTGACGCTAAGACAATTGTTTTCAACAAAGTTTGTTTAAGTTACTGATAAAATAGTTAATAAGTGACGCGCACATCGGGTGATTATGGTCAAAGTGTTATAGGGTATTTCTTTAAAAGCCTAGCAATATTGAAACATTGTACTTTCAAAGGCCTAGGTAGAGAATAAACATGGAAAAACTTGTATTTTTCTGATTGCAAGGTTTTGATCTCATGGAAAAGCAATAAATCATGTAACAGCTTTCTAAGAAATCCCTACTAATCAGCTACCCAGTCTATTTTTCGGACCACCTATATTGTTCTGAGTCGAATGGGTGGTCCTAATAGTGGTAAGCTCTCAAGTGGTGGAGTTCTGATTAGACAGAATGACTTGCTCTCGAAGGTTGGTGTACAGATTTGTGAAAAAAAGCAAAAGTAGGGCAAAAAAAATCATTTGATTACTGTTGACAAGGCGCGCAATATTATTATTTTAAATTTTTTTTAAATTTTGATAAAAATAGAGATTCTCAGCGACTCTCGATTTTTTGTGTGCTGTATTTTCGGAGTGTGGATTATAATTTCGAATTTGGTTGCCTGAATGGTCCATGAAATGTCGAGGATTAGTTTTTTCTCTATTCCTTGTCGCATCTTTTTACCATTGTTATTGAAAGAATTCCTCGACTTTCTTCCAGGAGCATCTTGTGAAAATTTCTCCTTCTAATTTTGATTCTCGATCGAAATTCAATAATGGTTAAGTCGATAAGTAATAAAAAAACAGAAAAAATTTAATCAGTAATCCGAAATATAATTTGATTAAATGATTTATTAGTCACGCTGTCACCTTCAGAATTTTGAAAAGTAGACAACCAACATGCTTCATGCAAAAAAGCATGTGATCGATGTTTAGACAACAGGGCGTTTTTTCCGCCACTCAGTTGGTGTATGACTTATGGATCTTGAAGGCTGATAAGACTTTCTTTCACCTTATCTCCTCTCCCCCTCTCTTTCTATCTTTTTATCTCTCTCTTTCTCTAGCTCTTTTTGTTTCTCTCTTTCTTTCTCTCCCCTTTTCTCTCTTTCTCCTCCCATCTCTCTGAACTTGTCTCTCTACTCTAGTCACCTTATCTTTTTTCCCGCCCTTCTCCCTGTTCTGTGATGTCACCCTTCCGATTGTCGACATGATACGCGTTTTCAGTACCTTCTCTTTGTTTCTTAAGGTTCTTTGATTACATGCTCTTTCTGGTTCGAACTTCTTTGGCATCTTCCTCTTCTTTTGCAGGGGTAATTGTAGACTCTCCACAAGCTCTGAATACTCTGAGGATTCACTCCTCTCCGCACGCCATTCGCCTTTCTGCAGGCGACTTTCTCCTCCTACCCAACGCTTCCAGAAACTCCTCACTCAACCTGCCGTCTACATCGCTCCGCATACGCCTTGAACATGTTAGTTGAGGACTTAGATCACCAGCACAGTTGAGTATTTGAAAAAAACGACCGTTCTTTGAGCGATGTGGTCTAGAATAGTGACCGGATCAGGCGTTAAATGAGACCGGTCTAAGGCATTTTTTTCTACGCGCCAAGCGATTTGGATAAGGGATCGGAAAAGGCAAAAACAGTGAAAAAGAAGTTGAGGAAAAGTAGATTAGAACGGAAGGAAAAGTGAATTTAGATCATTTTCGGTGCGAACATGTATGCGCCCTCATGGCTGGGCCGGTAACTATTTAACTCCTGGACCGGATATCCCTTCTCTGTTTTTTACCTTCTGCTTGCTTTTGTTTATTTTGCTCAAAAAACGGTCGTTTTTTTTAAATTTTCAACAGTTATTCTGTACCTTAGGCGGATTATGGATGGGTTCCCCTCAAGAAAAAAAGGACCCCTCAAGACTCTCTTCTGACTCGAAAGTTGATTAATAAGCACAGCGGTTTTGCCGCTTCAAGCCAAGGTTCTGGAATGATTAGAAGCAAGCCAGAGTTAAGAGGCAGAGAAAGCAAGATTCATTATTTTAAGAGGCAGAGAAAGCAAGATTCATTATTTTAAGAGGCAGAGAAAGCAAGATTCATTATTTTAAGAGGCAGAGAAAGCAAGATTCATTATTTTAAGAGGCAGAGAAAGCAAGATTCATTATTTTAAGAGGCAGAGAAAGCAAGAATCATTATTTTAAGAGGCAGAGAAAGCAAGATTCATTATTTTAAGAGGCAGAGAAAGCAAGATTCATTATTTTAAGAGGCAGAGAAAGCAAGATTCATTATTTTAAGAGGCAGAGAAAGCAAGATTCATTATTTTAAGAGGCAGAGAAAGCAAGATTCATTATTTTAAGAGGCAGAGAAAGCAAGATTCATTATTTTAAGAGGCAGAGAAAGCAAGATTCATTTTTTTAAGAGGCAGAGAAAGCAAGATTCATTATTTCAAGCCCCTCGCTCGGATGAACTTTTTTGTTGAATTTTTCAATAAGCGCGTGTGAGCTATGTTGCTCAGAGCACAAAACATCATTAAAGTTTTCAGCTTATTCTAGATAAACATGGGTTCATTAATCTTTTTTTTTCTTCAAAATTTCATTAAAATGTTTTCAATCGATTTTAGAGACATTAAACTCTAAAACTCTGGATTTTACCCTATCCTACTGCTCTACATTATAAGAGTGAGAACATAGAGAAACATGATTGAGATTTATACTAATGGCGGTACGGTATTGTACAACAATGTTGAAGAAAAAGGTAAATAGCGAAGGTAGAGTTACGACCGATATTAGGCCGTGACAGTATAAGAACTGAATCCGCGACGCAGATCTTTGAAGAATAAGTCTCTTAACTTAGAACCGAGCATAGGTCACCTGCAGGGTTGCACATTTTTCGTTTTTTCGACATTTTTCGAAAAAAGTTTTTCGACTTACTGTAGTCGAATAAACAAAGTCGAAAAATTCGAGTAAGTTTTTTCGTTTCTTTTCGAGCGAGCCCGACCTGCACCGTTGAAAATTCCGAAAAAATACCTTTTTTGGAGCGATGGCGTCTAGAATAATGACTTCCGTTTTTCTTAACCTTCAGCTCGCTTCTCGTTATTCCAGACTCCCCCGTTAGAAGAGTGGTCATTCTTTCTGAATTAGAACAATTGAAAACCTCTGGTGGGATTGAAAACCGGCATTTTTCAGAGGCTATATTTTGTGGAAAGCTCCAAAAGCTCGCAATCAAAAAAGATCACTTGCAGGAAGTGTATAAAAAATGAATAAAACAACTAAGGGGGGTCATAGGTAAAATATGTCTTGGTTTTTCAATAGGTCGATAAATAGGTTAAAAGTTTCATAGGTTAAAAGTTTCACTTTTTACTTTTCTTTATTTTTATTCTGTCGAAAAAACCGGTCGAAGCTGAGTTATGACAAATGAATTTTTTCAGAGAAATGAAGACTTTGTTACTATTTTAGCTGAGAAAAATCATATACATTAATTTCGAGTGAGGGAGAGGGTCGGTAGGTCGTTCGCCATAGAAAATTATTTTACCAGTTGGCAGTCTACACTTCTCTGGTAGTGGAATTACAATTGGCATGGGGGGTAGAAAAATAAAAAGCGAGTCAGCATGCACAATATTTCCCACTCATTTCACTCAACCTCTCTCCCTTCTATGTCCACGTCTAGCTCGCTTCTTATCTTTCTGGACTGTGTTCTGCTCTAAGAGCGGCTTTTTTATGTACATGTGTTTTCTCAGTTTTTACTCAACGTGGTAATCAGAGGTGGGCTGTATTCACAAGAGGCAGAATGTTTGTTAGGTATTCTGTATAAGTCAACAAATATGGCAAATGAATGTAACGAGATGTGAGTCACAACTTCAGACTCTAATTCACTCCATCGGCGAGGATTCACTCAGGGTTACATCCATTACTAATGCATCTCGCCAAGAATTTGTCTCTAATGTTAACATACTCGAAGTTTTACTCAGAAAATTTCGAATGCACGCCTACTTAAAGTTGCACCCAAAAACTTGTCCGCAGTCTTAGGCAATGATTAGATTAGAACTGAAGGTAGTACATGGATGTTTTTTTTTAGCTGGCGAAAGATGAACACTTATGGTACCTTCAGCAACAAGGTTTCCTAGGGAAGTCCGGTTTTTGACAGGCTTTATGGGCGGGAAACTTAAGTAACCGAATTACTTCGAATTTTGACAAAACTTCTTGTCTGATCCAATGGCAGAGATTTAGAAGTTAGCAATTTCGGCTTAGTCATCTAACTACGGCGAACTAGAGTAGTTACTCATAACCGATCTTGGAATTTGAATAACTTCAAGTATCGTTGAGTGTTCGTTCAAAAAGACACGCTTCCATACAAGCGGGTATTGTGCAGACAATAAATAGAGAGAGAAAGAGGTAGAAAAAGGGTTTCTGAAGTTCGGGTTCAGTCTTATAAAGGAAACAGATACCTACCGAAGTATGAAGAAGACAGTAGGACTTCAATGTTCTACCGTTCCATCCTCCCCCCTCCTCTACTCACAGTTGAAAGGCAAAACGTTAAACTTGCATGAAAGAAATTTTCTTTATGGAATACTGTTATTTCCTGTTCTATTCTTGCTAACATTTTCCACATTATCATTCCATTGATCTTCATCGGCTTCAAAATTGAAAATTGTCAGTAGGAGAAAGTTGGTAGAGGAATGATGGAACAGTTGAGAGAAAGGATGGAGAAAAAAGGAGAACCCAGACAGTTGGCTAGAGATGATGAGAAAGATAAGTCTAGGCAGAGAAAGAAGGGGTTTAGCAGCAAGAGAGAGGGAAAGAAGTAGATAATAAAGGCTGAAAGTACCTGGAAGTAATATGTATTATAAGACAGTATAGAGAAGTGAGAAGAAACATGTAAGAACTAAGAAAAAGTGGCTCGCTAAATTTTAAGTGTTTTCTGAAGTAATGATGGATGTTGATGACTGTAATGATGGAACAACTTTAACCTGTGCAAATTAGTTGATCGAATCTAACTATTTGCTGTTCTTTCTAGAATCTAACTACACAAGACAAGCATCAGTGTATATAAAGAAGATTTTGGTTTGCCCAGGTACAAGAGATAGAGAGAAAGTAAAATCGAGAGAGTTTCTGAATTATTTTTGCATCACGATCTTTATCATTGATAACAGATAGGAAGAAAGAAGGGTAGAGGTGATGAGTGAACAGGCAAGAAAGATTAATGTGCAATGGAACGCTTGTTCCTCTTCTCTCTCTTTCTTATATCGCGAGAAAATGTAATCTAATTAATTTTGGGATGTTTGTCGGTTGTGCAACCTCAAAGATCATACATCCTTTTTTGATCTTGAGCAAACTTCTCAGTTCCAATAGCGTTCGTGGGCCAATAAGCGCTCAGTTTGTATTTTTATTAAATACTGCTGATCAATCTCTTTCTCGCACTTTGCCTCTTAATTTTTTCAATATTGGTCGCCCCCCCCCCTCTCTCTCTCTCTCTCTCTCTCTCAACCGGCTGTGGGAGTTTGAATTATGT
This sequence comes from Allodiplogaster pararmata, assembly GCA_964056735.1. Classification (NCBI taxonomy): domain Eukaryota; kingdom Metazoa; phylum Nematoda; class Chromadorea; order Rhabditida; family Diplogasteridae; genus Allodiplogaster; species Allodiplogaster pararmata. The sequence goes on from OZ057405.1 coordinate 16,185,391, forward strand.
CAGAAGTCAAATAATAAGAGTTTTGGAATACTGTTTTTATCGAAAGTCTTTGATGAAACTTTTCGCTAACAGATGATGGTGAAAATGCTGGGAGTGTTCATGGGAGACTTGAGTGTATTCGCTGTTCCTGTATTGTGATCGGCGGTCAGAGTTGAATGATTTGACCCGGTTTTAGGTTAATGTCTCACCACCATGTGTCAGGATTTGTAAAAATACTACTAACTAGTTTTCTTTCTCCTCTTCACCTAGTTGAGCCACGCGAAGTGAAGGGGTTCCCAGGAATGTCATTGATTCCTAATAGTTTTCTCTTCCCTTGACCAGCTTAAAACATCACCGAGAGACCTGCTACTGGCTCTACCATATTAGTTTTTGTGTCTGAGATCGAGCGTACCCTGAGATCGTACGCTTTGAGGTGACATCCAGTATCAAGCGCGAAAAACTAAAGCCTTCAAGGTTATTATAATTGCGGTTCATAGAGATGTTAAGTTAAATTTCCAGATTCATCTGTGTAATTTCTGGGGAGTGGGGGAGGGAATTTCTGGGGAGTGGGGGAGGGAATTTCAAACTCACATGAGAAAATGTGCACTCTTACAATTTGCGATTGGTGGAAAATTTGTTACGAAAGCGTTTTCTTGGAGCAGGTTACGCTTGAAAAGAAGAAAAGGCGAGGCGAACCGATAATTATCGTGAGCTCTTGGCTAAAAAGTTGCTGATAAGATCAATTCTCGTGTTTTGGAACGATCATGGGTTTAGTGTCATTTTGTTTCAACCAAAGGTTGAATAATCAAGGACCTTCTGTTGACGGAGCTCCGTATAGGCTTAGGCTTAGGACTTCTTAGAACTTCGACTTGTATCTGTTTCGAATCTGAGGCCAGACATTTATGTGAAAACCCCTTTGTTTTTGAATTAGATCCAGTCATCTTGTTCTGGTATATCAATGCTCCCCGCGAACCTATAATCCTTTATAGAAACTTTGTTAAACCCGTGTAATTTTTTCAGGAAGTCTGTTCTCGCTCCCTACCAAAGTTCTTGTGACTGTCACTGTCATTTTCTCGTGACTGTCACTGTCATTTTCTCGTGACTGTCACTGGTTTACTGTGATTTTTTGGTTTTGCAGTGATCATGAACGTGGTAGATTTGACGACGATGTCTCCGCTGGAGACGATGCAAGCGCAGCTGCTGCCGCTCATCATCGTCGGCGCGATCATCGCCTTCATCCTCGCATTTGCCATCGGTGCCAATGACACCGCCAACTCATTCGGCACCTCAGTCGGCAGTAAAGTCAGTCACACACATAGGTGAAATTTGTATTGATTTTTCAATAAGTCGGTCGTTCGCCCTAGAAGTTACTACTTTTACTTAACAAAACCGTTCGAACTGAGTTATGGCTGAAACTTCTCATTTAAAAAAAACAGATGTTCTCCATTTGACTTCCCTGTGAAAAAAATTGAAATTTTCTTCTTGAGGTCAATGAGGGAGGAGGGGATTGGTAGGTCAGTCTTCCTAGAAAAAACTTCACCAGTTAGGATTTTTATCAGTATCACAAGAAGCTGATGTATTTCAAAAAGCTCAATTATGGGAACAACGGAATTAGTCGAGAGTTTTCAGAGCGTGCGATGAAAACTCTAGAGAGCAAAACAACAAGAGAGCTCGTGTTACTAGCTTTTTTGTAGTGGCTAAATTTTCGTATAAATTTTTTCACATTGCGGGCAACCGTTTGTTTCCGCCAATGATATGAAATCGAGGATTGTATGGTTAAACTCTCTTGGTGGAAAGAGTATGGCTGCAATGCTTTGGTCATCTTAACTGTTGAAAAAGAGAAGAATAAAAGACCGCTGTGTGAACAGGGGTTAAATAGGGACCGGATCGGTCCCGTCGGCGGATACATGTACACACACTATTGACAGAAGTTAAATAGTTACCATTCTCATCAGACTTACTTCAACTCTATCGGCGCGTAAAAACATTCACCTGGGTGCAAACAAGTCTACACAGTCTTGACCACTTATAATTCACATCCTTCTTTCATTAATTCAGTGCTTTTTTACTTCTCCAATTTCGAGCCTCACTTACATACAATTTTTGAATAACTTTAAAAACAGCCAACCTCTGCGCGGGGGAGTCTAAAGATATGGAAAGGAAGCTCAAGGTAAAGGATAAAAAGGTTGAGCTTCTCATTACTATGAACCAAATCTCCCGTTCGAAGAAAGGTCGTTTTCCAAAATTTTGAACAGTTTTGGTAACTTTTGCTTCTGATCTGATAACAGAAAGAAAAATGGGCTGTTGATAATCGATCTATCTGTTTCCAGGCAGGGGTTAAATAGTTTCACTATCACACTAAAAATAGTCGCACTAAAAATCAAATTTGAATAGTCACACTAAAAAAACTCCTGTTTCCAGGTAGTCACACTGTATTGTGCCTACGGTCTTGCGAGTGTATTCGAAACTCTTGGCGCTGTTACCATCGGTGAGACATCAATTGTATTTTATTTTCCTTTCAAATAAGGTTTTCAGATAACAAAAATTCTTTAGAATTTCTAGAACAAAAGTATTATAAGCTTTAAAAAAAAGAACTCAATATGTGAAGATTTGTGATGAACCGTTATTCTAATATGTTCTACACTTGAAAAAGATTCTGAGCTTTTAAAAACCTGTTTTTTTTATCCAAATTGGTAGTCTATCAAGATTTTGAGGCATTGATTTAGTCTTTAAAATTCAACCAATAGATTTTTAGAAACCCTTAGAATATTGATTACCAAAACCTGTGAGAAAAAAAACCACATTGAAACTTCCAAAAAACCGGTCTATTGAATTTTATAATTTAGTTTTATTGAATCTAGGTTTAAAAAGTTCTCATTTTAGAGTGTCTATCGATAACCTAAATTTGTGGAAGAAATCAACTTGGTCAACTTTTGAGGCCACAAAGTGACGGATACGATGCGAAAAGGAGTCGTTGATCTGAGTGTCTACAATAATAGCGAGAAGGAGCTGATGTACGGGCAAATATCGATTCTATCAGGTTGAGGCACATCGTCCAGGGCTCAAATGAGAGTAGATCGAGAACTATAGATTATCGATTACTCCTGAAAGAAACCGTCTGTACAAAAGAATTTGAGGTTTTGAAAAGGCATTACATATAGAGGCAGAAATTTTATAAAGCTTACAAAGAGGCAACAGAGGCTTGCCAGAAGTAAACATTCAAACTAACCAAGACTCGCGTATAGTAATAACATTACGTTTTTAATAAATGAACAAAAACTTTATAAACTTTATAAAAGTTGAGGTTGAGCCCTCAATTTCAAAACAGAAACCCGAAAAGTTAAAAACAGAAGCCTTCCATTGGATGGTAGGACATGATCATTTATCTATATTTAGAGCGTAGAAAGCATATCTCACATGGATGTGCCCGAAAAAAATTTTCCGAGCTGGCGAACAGGCGACTTCAACAAGAAATTTTTTTCTCGCTTCCACTCAATGGTATCTGGTCGTTAATACAATTCGATAAACAGGTTTAAAAAGTGCGGTCATAATGCACGCAAAGTTCAAACATAGCCTTTATAGGGCATTTTATAGGCCTCAAACAAACGCTATAAGAGTTGTTCTGTTATAATAGTGACTCTAGCTAAGTTAACTAAATTGTGCCAAGGGTCACAAGTTCGAGTTCCACCCCGGACATATCCACCCAAACCAAGCAGGTTAAGAAATGTTTGTGCTTTGGCACGAATCTGATTCTCTCCACTGCTGCTACACACACTAGCAGTGATCTAGCGGTCAGCCACTGGTTCTACCAGGATAGGTCTGTCCTGCATCTCAGGGGAGCGCGTACCCTGCCGCGAGGCGGAACAAATGCGAGGAAGGTTCAACGAGCTGATGTGGAGCTTTCTTTGATTAAAAGTATTAAAAAAAGAAGGAAGACTTCAACAGGATGCGGGTCATGGATGCTTCTTGCGACAGCCCTCAAGTTGCCAGTCTCGACTACTCATTCAATTGTGGGAGCCACGATTGGTTTCTCCTCTGTTTTGAAAGGACCCGAGGGAATACGGTGGAACAAGATTATCGGAATCTGTGAGTTCTATTCGCTTGGGTCGAATACGGTAATCATGGAAGAGATAGAGGGAGAAAGAGAAATAGGAATAAAAAGAAACAGAGAGAGGAAAGAAAGAGATAGATGAAGAATGAAAGAGATTCAGAGAGAGAGAGAGAGATAAGAAATATATGAAGAGAGAAAGAGATATAGAGATAAATGAAGAGAGAGAGGAAAGTTAAGATGAAAAACCTCATTTTCCAGTTGCTTCTTGGATCATTTCTCCCCTTCTCTCGGGTTTGGTTTCCATCATCTTCTTTGTCATCGTGGATCATCTAGTTCTGCGTAGAGTCAGTGTTGTTTCGCCTCGTTCTTTCCTCGCTCTCACTCAATTATGACTCGTCTTGGGGATGAAATGGGGAGACATGCGAGTAGGTTTCTTTTCCTCTCTCTCTTTCATTTTTCTTTTCTCTTCTCTCGGTGCTGTTTTTCTCTCTCTCACTTTCTCTTTCTCTTTTTACATGCTTTGCTATCTTTCTCCATTCGCCTCTTTGAATAAGATATCATATGTGAAGAAAAAGTGTATTACTAACATTATACATTATTAATGCAGTCGAGGTACCATATATTCAATTATTTTTCTTTATTTGTAAGACTTCCTGTGATAACCATTCAACCCCATTTCCCCCTCTCGGATTTTTCAATCTTCGCCTTTTAAATTTTTTATAATCAGAAAAAAAGGAATTGAAAGTTAATTTTTTTTAATTTTTTCACCACAAAAAACTTATATAAATACATGTTGAAGACAAATAGATATATTGCTTCACAAAAACCGCGTTTTCGTTTCAGACCCTATAAAGATGAGCATTTTTATTTTTCCAACCGGCACTGCTAAATTCATGCACTTCACAAAACAGCTAGTGATGTGGGTGTTTCTATAGTAGTCTGTCTTCTCCATCGCACGCAGTCAATATCCCGCTAAAGCGTGCGGATCTCTTGAGATCAGTCTTTTTGATCTACACTCTTTTTGGAATAAGGAACAGCCAGCTATACTCGGTGTGAAAATGAGAGGAGAGTGGTGCCTTGCAGAAAAACCCGCTGGAAGCAGGAGTAAAGGCGCTCCCTTTCATCTACTTCTTCGCAGTCGCCTTCAACATCTTCGCCATTGTCTACGAGGGATCTGAGTGTCGGTCATTCTGAATAGATTTCTTAGAGATTTTTACTAGATCATTCAGATAGAAAATTTAACACAGGGGTTTTTTAGTGTGCAAGAAAAAGTACAGACGCCCGCCGTGAGCGGGAAAAATTTTCACATAAGGGTCCTCCCTTATGATAATTTTTAAAAAAAACAGAGTCCCGCGAAAACATTTTTTGTTTCAAATAAGCGTCCCCCCTCATGATTTGGAAAAACTGAGGCCTGCCGACAGATAAAACTGAGGCCTCACATGACTATTTAACCTCTGATTTGATAAAGTTCTAATAGGTGGCCTGCTATATCAAAAATGTAGAAAGCTTTGTTGTTGTAGATTGCCCGCCGTAGGTCTCCGGCTGGGTAGACGAGGTCTTCTTTGACATGGCTCAGAAAACAATAACCTTACTTACATCATTTATCTAATCACATTATTTCTCTTTCTCTCTCGGGGTTTATTTTTATTATTATTATTTTTTTTATTTTTTTTTTTATTTATTTATTTTTTTATTATTTTTTATTTTTTTTTTTGAGAGAGAAAGGAATCACTGGTAGAAGAACTTAACAACAGACGTCGGGCTATTCCACAAATCTATACTTCTTAAAAGTGTGTGGTCACAGCGACACGAGAATAAATGACTAGTTGTATGTGGCTCTTCTAAACATTTTGGGCAAAGAGGTGATAGGGCAGCTCCTATTCTGTGTAGGTAGCTGTTAAGGGAACTTGCATAGCCACTACGTAGTTGCGATAATGTTATTTGTTGTTCCCTGGGAAGTTGATTCGTTGATTTATGGATTCTGGGAGGTTTCTTACCTAGAACTGGGTTAGGGGAGCAAGATCTAATGAAATTTCTAACAGTTTCAGTATGTATTCTTTTAAGTGCGGCTTTCTGATCACTGTCTACTAGCATAATTTCTAAGTCCTTGGCATGTTTACGAATAGTTCTAGGTGGTTTGGGTTCCATGCATCGACGATGGGAGGGGTGGTTTGGGAGGAGTCTTGCTCTTGCAACGAATTGCTTGGTAAGCATCGTGTTGTGCTCCTTTATGGGTAACATTTCGCTTTCTAGAGCTAAGTGCGCTGTGCCGGCCATTGCTAGGTTTCCTGTTGCTATCCGAATTGCTCTATTTTGGTTTGCCTGTAGTTTTTTCCAGTTCTTCTCGGCCAATTGAGGGGAGTAAATTGGTGCGGCGTAGTTGAGAACGGATCTGGTCATTGTTTTGTAGGTTGCAAGAAGGGTGTTTTTCTGTTGGCCCCATGTTCTTCCTCCGAGGGCACGTAGTATATTCAGTCTTTTGGCCGTTCTCTGTTTAAGGTATTCTGCATGTTGTCGGAAGGTGCCGAGTTGGTCTAAGACGACACCGAGTATTTTGGGTGTTTTAGTTGTCGGCAAAAGGGTTCCGTGGATTTCTACCTTGGGTTCTTTTTTACATTCGCCTGTATGGGTTGTGAAAAGAGTGACCGTAGTCTTTTCCTTGGATATGATCATTTTACGTTGTTCCAATTCTTCTACGAGTTTCGGTAGGAAGTGGTTGATCTGATCTTCACAGGTTTCAATACAGGGGCTTGAGGAGAGAATTGATATGTCGTCGGCGTAGGCTGTCATCTGCGTGTTTCCTGTGGGTTGCGGGAGGTTGTTTATGTAGAGATTGAATAAGAGGGGGCTGAGCACTGCTCCTTGTGGAACACCAGATCTGCATGTGAGACGTCGACTGCTTTTTCCTTGGAAATCTACCTTTATTGTACGGCCTCTTAGGTAGCTGGACATCCATCGGACGATGGCTCTTGGCATATTCGTTTCAGTGAGTTTCTTGCAGAGAAGGGATATGTTCACTAAGTCATATGCTGCAGTGAGGTCAAGGGCGACCATGAGAGTGCGGTCCGGGGGTGGTTTCCGATTGAAGCCGTTTGTTATTTTCCCGGTTATTTCCAGGAGTGCGGTAGTAGTCGAGTGCTCTTTGCGGAATCCATGTTGCCAGTCAGCGATTTGAAAGCCTTCCGCCAGGAATGGTAATAAGACCCGTTCGAATGTTTTGGCTATAGGTGATAGTATTGATATTGGTCTATAGCCGTTCAGGTTGCTGGAGTCCTTTCCTGGTTTAGGTAACATTATCACTCTTGCATCTTTCCATCTGGACGGGATAATACCTGTTTGCAGCGTGTTATTGAAGAGGATGCAGAGGCATTTTCTGAAGTTTTCACCGGCCATTTTGAGTAGTAGAGGGCAGATGCCTTCACTGTCTGGGCATTTGGAACCTTTGGTTTTCTTGATTGCTTCTTCGATCTGTGCCAGGGAAATTTGGGGAGCGTCTGTCCGTTTGAGGCCTTTAATTAGTCGTGTTGTGCTTCTTGCTGATTTGTCGACCTCTTTAGGGGCTTGTTTAGCTAATTTTCTGGCAAAAGCGTTTGAGGCAGATGTTGGGCATAGACTTTTCCCGTCGTGAGTGATGGTCAAGTGCGTCGGTTTTATTGATTTGCCGTCGATAGCCTTTATCGTTTTCCAGAGTTTGTTGCCCGGTTCGTTGTGGCTAATTTCAGATATGTACTTTTCCCAAGCCTTCCTCTTTTCGAGGTTGATGCGGAAGGAGATTTCGGCCATTATTGAGGGGAGTGAGGGGTCCGTAGGATTGTCCCTCCTCATTTGGTCCCGTTCTGTAATCAGCTTCTTCACATCTTCGCTCAAGTGAGGCGTGTATTTTGGCACCTTTCCACGGGGAATGTTGTTCTTAGCCGCTTTGGTCAAGGTGGTGGTCAGGAATTTGTGCATCTGAACTGAGTTGCCGGCGAATGGGAAATCCATGAGAATCTTGTTGATGTCCCTTTCGAAGCCTTCCCAATTCGCTTTGTTGTAATTTGTATAACAACGTGCGTTTGAGATGTTGGATGGCTGTGTTTCGACGTCAATCAGGCATGGGAGGTGGTCAGAGTTCATTTTGTTGATTGTTGACCAGTTGCAGTCGATGGCTATGTCGTTCGAGGCGAGAGTGATGTCTGGTGATGCTTTTTGTCTTGTGGGCATCTTTGAGTTGTTGAGACATACAAGATCGCTGTCGTCAATGAAGTCGCATAGTTCATCTCCTCTGCTATCCTCCGTACCTTCACTCCAAACTTTATTGTGTGCGTTGAAGTCTCCACCGACAATGAGTGGTTTCTTCTGTGTTAGGAGTCGGTTGAAGTTCGGCGCGTATGTGTTGGGGCAGGACGATCGAGGTGGGATGTAAATGTTGCAGATTCTTATGGTTCCTTGGTCGGTTGGCACGTCCACGCTGAGTGTTTCGGCTGTCTGGTCCGTTGTTGGGGAGGTCACGTTAGCATAGCGAATATTCTCTTTGACTAGTATCGCAAGTCCGCCTCCAAAGTTGGAGCGGTCTTTTCTTATGATCGTGTAACCTACGATATTCGGAGATGAAATACTAGCATCCATTTTGGTTTCTTGGATGAGTGCTACGTGAATATTCAACTCATGTAAAAGGTCCTCTAGCTCGGTTAGTCGGGCTCTCAGTCCATTAGCGTTCCATTGGATTATCCTCAGGTTAGCTACCGTCTGTGAGGCAGTCTGCTGGATCGGGGCTCTCTCACAAATTCTACATCTCCATTGGGGGTTCCAATCATTAAGATTGTTAAGGTTGGAACAGCGGAAATGTACCCATTTCTTACATTTGCTACAATTAACACAATTCGAAGGCGCGTTAAGAGAGCATACAGAACAAGGCCATCTTGGGCCTGGGTTAGTCTCGATACCAGCGATTTGGAGGAGTATTCGGATCAGAGACGCTGGGTCTTTCTGATCCGTGTTAGAAAAAATGAGGTTTCGGGGGAAGCCGTCCTCGTTGTCCCTTGCGGGAGATTCCATTGGGAAGTTTTGTTTTGGAGGTCCATTGGGTCCGACGCCATGTAGCGTCGTCCACAGTCGCACCGCGTGTAGGTGACCTCCGTCGCGACCATGTAGAAAGCTTTCAAACGAGTTGCCTAAAAGGTCACTTGCACTCATTCAAAAGTTGAAAAACTAATGTCCATTTAAGCGAGGCGTAAAATTAGTTGAAGCGAGCAAAAGTAGAATGACCTAAAAGAGAGGGACAGAGAGAGATTGTCCGGGCGTGGCATAATCGTAGTGTGTTCGACTATTGTGCGAAGAGTCCCGAGTTCGACTCCCACCCCGGACAGATCCACCCAAACCAAGGGATTTAAGAAATGTTGGTAGTTCTTATGTACTAATCTGACTATCCCTACTGCTCCTACTTACACTAGCAGTAATTTAGCGGGAAGGTACTGGTTCTACCAGGATAGGTCTTTCCCGCATCCCAGGGGAGCGCATACTCAGCCGCGAGGCGGGAACAAGCGCGAGGAAGATTGTATATAGAGAGTGAGATCAGGCGATATAAGAGGTCGAATAAAAACTAGTTACAACACGACTTTTATGCATGGGAAAAAAGTTACGATCGTGAGGAAGATCGAAACAAGCCTTCTTCTGACTTCACAGGGAGAGAACGTATCACTAAACGCCGAGGACTTATTTTAAGATAGCTCAGCAAAGTTCACTTACAATTATTGGAAAATATAAAAAGACCACAATTCACGCGGAGGAGTCTGGATTAATGAGAAGTGAGTCTGGAATAATGAGAAGCGAGTCTAGATTAATGAGAAGTGAGTCTGGAATAATGAGAAGCGAGTCTGGAATAATGAGAAGTGAGTCTGGAATAATGAGAAGCGAGTCTGGATTAATGAGAAGCGAGTGAGAGATAAAGGGCAGAGAAGTGAGAGCGTGTTATTATTCGAGACTCTACGCTCAAAAACGATATTCTGTTTTAAATTCTCAACAGTGCAGGTGACCTGTGATTTGTAAGTACATATACTATGTGAATAAAACGAGGACCTAGTTTGATGTGTACTTGAGCTTTATACAGACTCCGTTGCAGTTCTGCATTTCGATCGTATCTCTCTGGGTGGGGTTCTTTCGATAAGTGCCGGCTTGGGATTGGTCTCTGCACTCTTCGTCTACTTCTGGTTCGCGCCCTTCATGAAGAAAAGGATTCTCCGTAAGTTCTTCGTAAACTCAATAACTTCAACAAAGAAGCAGTTGAAACATTTTATTAGTTTAGTGATAATTTTCGAGTAGAGATAGGAAATGGTGAGTTTTATCACAGATAGGATGGAAGGGTTAATCCAGGTGAGCGATTTCCTCTTTTTGAACCAACGTAGACTGTGTGGTTTTTTTTATTCGTGTACTTTTATTTTTTTTAATGAATAGAATAAACTTCAAGTTTCAGGTTTTTTTCAATATTGAAAACTTTTACGGGCGTAGGCTAAGCGCTCGTGTGAAGATTTTTGAGTAAACGATTTGGGCTTGGAATCTAGAATGTGGAGTAGGGAGTGAGAGGGTATAGGGCAGAGAGTAACCCGAGAGAGTTATGAGTTTGAGGGAGAGCAAAGATCCACAGGAACCTGGAAACCCTCAAACGACCTGGTATCATCGACAAGTGTTTCAGATAGCTTCGAAACAAATGATGTTTCTGGTACACCGTCACCGGCCACTCTGGAACTGGGGCAAGTCGCGCAAAGTTAGAACTGTTCGATAGTCATCAAACTGACTCATTTTAGGGATTACGAGTCGTGAGTAGTCATGATGACTGTTTATCGCACTTACAGAATAATAGGATTCTTGTTTAAAGACTTTTTTCAGTCATATGTTATCATACTGATTGATTGCTACATGCATCGCCAGAAAAATTAGACCGATTCTTCACAGTGTCAAAAAAAGATATTTTTTAGCCAAATACTACAAAGTTAGTGTTTTCACGCGTAGAAAAAGAAGAAAGGAAGGCATGGATGGGGATATAACACCCACGCATTATTGTAATTACTAAGTTCTTACCATTGAGAGCAGTGTGTTCTCTAACCCGCATTGCGTGTAAAATCTATGCGCTATCCAAGAAAGCTAGTGATAAGAATGCCCCGATGGTCTGCATCCTCTTTTTCACATCACACGCTCTCGCGCTTTTTCAATGATCTTACGTTCCCTCATCATTATTTATCTTGATATACACATTCTTTTGGCGAGTGGGAAGAAACAGCCTGATTGAGTGTAGAGGGGAGGTTCTTTTTAATATTATATAAAGGGTTTCCCTTTTTAGTGTTATAACTACCACTCACATAGCAAATGTCTGATGACGCGTCCAAGGAAAACGCACCTTCAACACGTTTTATGCATCATGCTTTCCAATCAATATTTCTAGAATTGGGGAAATATTCATTCTTTTCAGGTAAAACAGCTCTTCTGGAGTATGACAAATCCAAGAATGGTGTCACGAACGGGAACTCCCATGGTGAGAGATTGGTGAAAAACTTTTGGCTCGAGGATGAATCGGTCAGAATCATCGCAAACATGATTCACATGAATTATTAGACCACAGATCAGCAAAAGTCACCTGTAATTATTTTAGAAAAGTTTGAAAAAGACCGCTCTCTGAATGAGGGAGTTTTGAATGACGAGAAGCGAGTTGTTGTTGTGGTTTGCCTGTTGAAGGTCTCCGGTTGGGTAGACGAGGTCTTGTTGGTTATGGCTCAGCAAACAATATCCTGACTCACATTATTTATCTTATCACACTTATTTCTCCTTCTCTCTTTCTCGAGGTTTCATTTTTTTTATTTTTCCCGCTTTTCTTTAGTTTTTTTGAGAGAGAGAGAGAGAGAGAAAGGAATCACTGGTATAAGAACTTAAAAACAGAAGTCGGGCTATTCCACAAATGTATGCTATGAGAAGCGAGCTAGAGGCAACGGGCAAAGAAGGAAGTTTGTCTCATTGTTCGAGACTACCACGCTCAAATAACGGTCGCTTTTTGAGAATTCTGAAGAGTGTTGATGAACTATGTAAGGTCAACAACACTGTTGAGAATCATCAACACTTATGTATTAGACGTGTGCAAAGTTGTTTATGGTGAGAGGAACGCTGAGGTTAGAAAGAGACCCTTGAAAATAGGGAGAGAGGTAAGAGTGAGACCCTTGAAAATAGGGAGCGAGGTAAGAGTGACACCCTTGAAAATAGGGAGAGAGGTAAGAGTGAGACCCTTGAAAATAGGGAGCGAGGTAAGAGTGAGACCCTTGAAAATAGGGAGAGAGGTTAGATTGAGACCCTTGAAAATAGGGAGGGAGGTTAGATTGAGACTTTTGAAAATAGGGAAAGACTTGAGTTTTATGGTACAAGAACTTCAGAAATGGAGAAAGAAAGTATCATCTGTAAAACAACTTCCCTCGAAATTTTTTTGGAAAAGTAATATCAGCGTCAAATTAAAAAAGTGGCACCTGTTCTCAGCAGCGAACGCAGTTGCGCCGTCAGGCTCATCACTCACGACATTCTTCCGATCGGGTCGGCCCCTGGATCCGCAGGCCTCTCAGCTTTTCTCCTTCTTACAGGTAAGTTGTAGTTTGTAGTTTTCAGCGTGTAGCTTGCAGCAATAAATAATGGGTTTTATTCAGTCGGAGCCCATCTTTGAATTTGAAAGGTGGTTATCGAGTCAAAAACTCGAGAACTTTTCCTTAATTATCAAAGATGGGATATGAAGTTGTTATGATCTGATGTAGAAGCTATTATCGTTTTGTCGTTGACGCGAAAACCTGAAAAAGAGTAGTGAGCGAATCTCTTGCTCATAGCCACTTTTTTGTACTAAAAATTTCAGAATTAAACGTTGACAATGACTTCATTTGCTGGAACTTTGAAAGATTTTTTTTAAAAGTTTAAATTAAAATATGTGATTTCAGGTAATGACAGCTTGTTTTGGTGGATTTGCACATGGAGGTAATGATGTAAGGTTAATATTTTTGAATTAGTTACTTCTTTAGAATATTTTTTTCAAGAGTTTAGAAGTATTACTCAATGTATAACATTGCTGTACTTTCAGTAATGCAATCGCACCGCTGGTGTCACTTTGGGCGATCTACTCGGAAGGTTCCACTTCGCAGAGTTCCCATACTCCCTGGTTACTACTCTTACGCGTATACATTGATAGCTTGCCAAAGTTAAACTTTAGAGAGTGTGAGCGAGTTTTTGCTCTAATAAATAAGTTGGTTTCATAATATAACAAAAATTGGTCTTTCGATTTTTTTCATTTTGCATAAAAGGATCTCGGCACTGGTAAGTAACGAGAAATAAATCCCAGTATTCGTGATTTCTCCCAAGAAAATTCAGGTTTTTAAAAGTTTTGATGTCAAACTTTAAGTATCTTAGAATAATCTTCAAATTCTAAGTTACACAGTTCAAAGGCAGTTATGCCTGGTTCAGAAGACAATTGGTTGAAGGCATATGAGCCTTTTATATAACACTATAGGACGGAATAGCAGTGTGTCATCGTGGTGTAATGGTAACGCGCTTGCTCCCGGTGTGATAAGAGATGGCTAGGTTCGATCCCGCCCGGTGGACTACCTTTTTTCCTGTGCGATAGTTCAATCAATTTATCTTATAATAAGATTCATTAAGTGAACATGGTTTACAAGCACTGTTGATAATTTTGATAAACGACCGTTTTTAAAGCGGAAAATTCTGGAATGATGATAAGCTTTTACTTGTCTGTTCTTAATCTTGGGTCTCTCGAAGAACAGTGGTCATTTTTTGTTGTTGTTAAACTTTGTAAGTGAGGATGTTTGAGATTTAAGGTATGAAAACCAAGGTTATAAAAATCCATGTACGATGTTAGTAATGATCAAGCTGTTTCTAAGACCTCAAAAGAAGAGTGTAGATCAAAGATATCATTGATTAGGGAAAGGTAGATTTCGGAGGGAGGCCGGGAGCCTGCGACGGAGAACAGAGAATGCTATAAAATCAGCAGAGATTTTGTTTAACCAGTTATTTTTTTAGAATGTGCAAAATTTGGCGTGGGTTTACTCAGGAATCAGAAAATCACCCTGGTAAACTATTCGTCGTTCAGGTACATTCTATTCTACGGTGCGATCGGAATGTGCGCGGGACTGTGGCTATTAGGCCACCGCGTGATTTATACTGTGGGAGAAAACCTTACAAAAATAACTCCGCCCAGGTGAGGGTTGAAATTAGTTTAATTTATTTGATCTTGGCTTTTTTCACGCTTTCTCGCTCTCTTCATTCTCTCCCTTTCTTCTCAATTTTGGTGGGAACTCAAATATATTTTATGTTCTACTTCTCATAATCATGTGATGAAATTTGGGAAGTCTTGGATCTTCTTTTTGTGAGTTTCTCTTCCCTTTAAGTGGTTTTGCCATCGAGTTTGGCGCTGCAGTTACGGTACTTCTCGCTTCGAAATTCGGTCTTCCGATCTCTTCAACTCAGTGCAAGGTTGGCCACTTTCTTTGAATTTCTCATTTTGACATAATGGTCAATTTAATTTGGCATACCGTCATTATATGCTCAAAAACATGAATACGAGCAATAACTTGTACTGATGCTGCTTTTGACAGTTTTCGCAGTTATCGTGATAGTTGTACGAATATGACACCATATAATTCTTTGAAGTCGATTAGTTGAAGAATTAAAAATATTGTAAATTTTTATTATTGAGGAGTTGAAAATTATGAGATCGGATATTTTAAAAATTGAAATAATATAAAATTATCTGTAAGCTTCACATGCGTAAATAGCATTACTCAGGGTAGGGATAGCATTTCAGCATTGGAGCGAAGCCAAAATTCATGTAATTGAACCTTTTTCATCGACTTCCGCACGGAAAAATGCTAGTTCACCGGGCGGGACCGAAATCAGCCATTTCTCATTTCTTTTACGAGCTGGACAAGCGTGTTACCATTACATCACGCGGACACATTGCGGTAATGCAATGTATGGAAGCCGGAAGTGCCTTGTTCTAATTGAACGTCGATTTGTTACCAGGTCGGCTCGGTAGTGGCAGTCGGGTTGGTGCAAGCATCGCATTCCGTGAAGTGGCACACATTCCGAAACATCTGCCTCTCCTGGATAGTGACGCTGCCAGTGGCCGGTCTACTCTCAGCCGGCATCGCCACCTTCTTCCGAATCTTCCTCTTCTAGAAATTCCAGAAGGACGTCATGATATAGAATTGGGAAAAATTGGATAGTGATAAGGTGATCATTGGAGTGTAAAGTGATACCATTTGTCAGTAGTTGAGCAGGCAAACCTCGAGGTTGATGAGAGTTTTTTTCACAGAAAACATGGAGTGTCGTTTTTCGTCTGTTATTGCCTGTTTTCTTATGAGAATTTGTGTTTTTACCGGGACTGTAGGCAAAACATAGAAATTTAAAAATTTTTTTGTTTTGAGAAAGGTTAACCGTTCGGCATTAATTGAAGTTTTGATAGAATAACCATCAGATGTTGATTGAACACTGCGTCGAATGGATATCAAACAATAGTCCCGGTAAAACTTGTTTTTATTGCATTGTTTAAAAATTAATTTTGTCAGTATTAATTTTTCGATGATTCCTTTATAAATCAAAAAGGAAGATCTGTAAAACGTTGTAGAAGACTATCAATAACTTCTCCAAAGCAGATTGTATTCCTCTACGAACAGGAATTTCTTGATACTTTAATCATGAAATCTCTAAATCTTGGTTTTCTTCAAGTTCTAAGTTACAAAGTTCAATCACTTGTCATCTTGGTTTTTGTTTGTTAAGGCTAATTTTGAGCGAAAGTGATGAAAATCGTGGGTTTTTAGATTTGTTTTCACCTAGAATCTGCCTTTTTCATTACGTAAATACTGAAATAAGACTCAAATTTGTGAGAAAACAGAGCTTTGTATCGTTTTCGATTATACAGTAACGTTTACTTGATACACCAGTAATACAGTTGTTCTCCCTCATTACGGTTTATTGTGTTTTGATTGTTATTGATTGGTTGTTTTCCTTTTTATGTTTCCTTTTTCTTGTTGAGTTTAGATTCTGGTTGAAGAACACCTTTCGAGGCTTGCTTAGTGCAACATGTGTCTCAAGTTGAGTTTTGAATAATCCATCAGGTCCAGCTCTATATTCCCCGCTAACTGGTTAGTTTTAATAATTTTATGCTAATCCACGGGATTACCTTTTTTAAAAAGTTAAATTGAACAATTGTAGCGTTCCGACGAATTACTGTAGCATCTTAAGTTTTTTGTTTTCGTCTTTTTTGTGAATACTGTAAGGGCACGCATCTCTCAACCTTCGCTGTGACATGTTGAATATATGCTCAAAGTTTTAAAAAACGATGTTTTGATGTTGTTACGGTATGACTATCTTTTTTTCGGAACTATAATACATTTTCGCTCAATATTTTCTCGTTGTCTTCAACAATCTCTCGTGTTTGCACAAAATAGCATTAATAACACACAAAGTGCATTGAAACTCCACCAAGTGTAGCTCGGGATCATAATTTTTGATATAATACTTATTGTAAAAATGTGATGGGAAAAAAGCCGTAAACTTAAGATTTGTAGGCTTGCTTAATACCCTAAGACTATTGTAAGCATACATACGTCGAGATGAGACTTGTATTGATTTAATGTGGAAGCATTTATGACTTTATGACAAAATGTTCCGAATATACATTTGACGACTATACATTCATTTGCGTGAATCTATCTGAAACCTATTGGCGATTATTTGTTTTCCAAGTTTGTTATGAGCAATGATTGGTTGTTTTTTTCAGAGAAGTCCAATGAATTTTTCAACCGCTCGTGCTTTTTCGCATCTCATGGCAAAACCAATTAGACATAGGATCTTAAAGAAAGGATGGTACGCATCCATAGCTCAGGGCCATATTCATAGCCGCTTAGTAGAGATAGGGTACCGGGCGTTGACCTACCCTACCCTCTAAATCCCTATTCACTTACAAAGGAAAGTCAACCCTGTGTACTGAATGAGTACCCAGCCCAGTGTCAATATAGCCCAGTTTTAATGGCTACGCCTGAGGAGCGCATTTCGGTTGTGACTGGAGAAAGTTTGACAGCGACGATGTGACGATTTGATATGTTTCGACTCAATGGAAAAATAATTGAATGTAAAAGCGGCCAAAAGTTTCATGCATGGAAAGAGTAGAAACTGATAAAACTATTGAACACTAGGTGAGAAAATTGACGTTTTTTTATTCGATTACCTTTAATACGATTCCTGTCTGCCTAAAAGTCAATTTATACTTTCTACTTTATCCACACTTCTATAAACACTGTAAGACAACAAAACAGAGGTAGTAAGCGAGCCATTTGGGCAAGAAGGGACAATAGTACTATAAAACCGTCTGAAACATAAAACATGACAATCTATTTACAAAAAATTCAATAAAAAATAAACGCTTTTTTTCGACTTCATGTCACATAAAGCGCTATCGTTTGAAACCACCCCGACCTAAATTTATTCCCCCCAAGTGGTCCCTTCACATCTTTTCTAAACTTTCTCTTCGATGTCTCTCTCTAACGCTCACAATACTTGTGCATCGCGAATGCATGATGTTTGGAATAGCCTACCGAATGAACTAGTCTCTAAATTTTCAAGTCAAGCCTTCAAAAATTCTCTATTACTTCTCCCCTTAACTAAAATAGTGCCTAATTCTCGTCTAAGGCTATGAAACAATGTATCCTCAATGATTATCATAATAATTTTTAACTCTTTGCCTTATTAGAAAATTGAACTCACATCCGTGACAATCATCCACTTTGTATTGTTACCCTGGCATGCAAAAATGGAATAAAGAATGAATGAATGATGTGTGGGCCCTCTGAGGTGCAAACTTCAACCATCTTGACACAACGCCAGGTCTGCGCACCAGGCTAACTGGCCAGACATTTTGATTGGGTTTAGTTTTGAATTTACTGGTACACAGAACCTTTGGTACCAGGACCCGCGTTTTATCACAGAATTCCTAGGACCGAGCTTTCCAGGCGCTTTCAAGCTAGTTCTCAAATATTAAATTATGCCACAAGCACTGTATACCATATACAGTATACCATATACAGTACCGTGCAGAAAGTTATGACATTGTCATTTTTCTCCATAACTTTCGACGCAATGTCCATATGACTGAACTTTTTACCAGTAACGTTAATCACAACTAATCGGAGGGTAAATTACTTCAGAATGCATCTTACGTACATATACGTGGAACTGTTAATGACATTTTGAAAAAAGCTCGGTTTTAGACAACTTCACAGAAACATCAATTTAAAAGCTTCCAAACAACAACAAAAACAATTACACTCGGTGAACATGTAAACAATACCTAATACTTGTTAGCCATAACCTTAGCATTGATTATAGCTAGGCATCTGCGAGGTCATAACACTGAAAAATGCACAATGTTATAACTTTCTGCACGGTACTGTACATTTAAGTTATGAGTTAAACATATAAAGGATTAGGTAGTGAAAGCCTGGAAGATGCTTATGATCCGGACGGCATGGCTACAAAGTGGGAAATATCTTTTGAAAACTGGATTCAAATCTGGTCGAGATGCGTAGAGCGAAGTGGGAAGAAAATTCGCCCGCTTAAGTGATTGTGAACAAGTAAGAATCTGTCCAAGCCTTACCTGGCTCATATGGGAAAGACAAGAGTGGGTGACTTCATTTCCTATTTCAACCGCAGCTCCATGCAGGCTGCTCTCCATGAAGAGGAGGAAGCGACACACATTATGAAAGGTATTTAATTAATTAATTAATTAATTAATTATATTTGAAAGTGAAATATTATTGCTGTTATTGAAGTGGAAAAATGTTCGTGTCAAAATTTAAAAAAATGAACACTGCTTTGACGAGAAACAGTAAAAGTATGTTTCATCCCTGCTCAAGCAAAGTTTTACTCTTTCTGGGTGGGACTCATCAGTACGTGCCCAAAAAGTCTGAAGTCCATCCGAAACGCTACGGCTCATTTTGGTAACGTTGCGCGCAGAGGTGTTAGGAAATGATGACTGTTTGATGTTAACAGTGAAAATGTCGAGTGTTTTTAACACGGTCGGGTCATGGTTTACTTATTAATAAATTTTTCAAAACATGTATTTGAATGAAAGATTGTTTTCAATTAAGCTCAAAATTTTATGTACATATACAATTTGTATGTATGAATTCGCTATCTTATTTGGAACGAAGATGAAATTGACCAGTGATTAAAGGAAGAGTATGAATGAAGGATTGATGGCACTTTTGCACTTTAGGGACACCACCTACCAGAGCTTCAATGGGTCAGATGAGAGTGGCATTTTTTGATACGGCCTCGATAGCCTAAGCCGTACGGCCTCGTTAGCGTAAACTTTTTCTAAGCCTAAGCGTTTTTAATGTGAAAGTTAATGTAAAAAAAATTTTTTGTAAATGTAATTAAGTCAGACGTATGACTTATTGAACCTCTGGTAGGGGAGGTGTCCCTAAAGTGCAAAAGTGCCGGATTGATCAGAATGAAACAAGCTTGTACTATTCCTTGTTTTCATGAAATATTAATAACTTAGATTGCTGTGAGTACTTTTTGCCGAGTAGTAAAGATTTTAACTCACTCAAAACAACTCATATTTCTTCTCATGTATACGTTAAACACCATTGATACGAATTCATCATTTTTATTTCGAGTTCTCGAAAACGTGTTGTGAAAAAAGTTCAAAGAATTTATACGAGAAAAAGTCATTCATGACTTGGAACTACGCTCTCAATGAGTTCTTTTTTCGCTGAAAATTGCTGATGAATATAGTTTATTTGAATTTAAATCAATCAATCAATCTTTATTCCAAATTGCATACTAGTATTACATGGATAGGTATACAAAGTGGATCAATGTTCATTAGTGTTATAAATTCAATTCATAAACGTGTTATATATTAAATTTCATTAGTGTTATATATTCAATTCATAAACTAGTGATTGAAAAAAGCATTTGGGTCATGGCCCTCAAGAGTAATCAAACAATCTCTTTCTCGAGTTGATGAAGTCGATGCAGCAACCAAAGGAATTCTGAACCAGAAGAGACCAGAACAAGTAATTATTGTGAATTGTTTCACTTCAACTTTTTTAATCATTACATAGTTGAACTGGATATGCTTTGTTGAATAAGGTTCGTGAGAAATTTCTGCAAAAAAAGGTTTCGTGTTTAACCCAGACAATACGGTTTCAAAATAATTTCTGAAAAGCTAGAACTAAACCGCTCGGAAGAGCAAGGGCCTTATAATGATAAAAGGCAAACAAGAAAGTAGTGGGCAGTCTGGAAGTGGGCAGTCTGGAACCAAAAGTAGTGGGCAGTCTGGAACCAAAAGTAGTGGGCAGTCTGGAACCAAAAGTTCAAGGAGAAAAGAAGATGAGCGCGCCGAAAAAATGATTCGTTAATTCTTTTGACTCATGAACTGTGACCGAGATCGTAGAGCCTTTCATATACATAGCACTATCGCATTGTATCTTCGGTGGTGCCCAGGGATTAAATAGTGACCGGATCGGTCCCGCCGGCGGATACATGTACATACACTATTGACAAAAAACTCCCTCTCTTTTTTTACCCTTTTCCTTCATACCCTCTTCTTTTTTCCTCCAAACTTTGAGCGGCGGATACATGTAAACCCAAATTGGGCGGCTCCATTTAACCTCTGGTGGTGTCCCGGTAACAGGCTCACTCCGGGTAAGAGATAGACAGCTTGGTACGATCCCGCTACGTGGAATTTTTTTGTCCAAGCGGTGGTTCAGTCAATCCAGACCATACATTGAGAGTGGTTTCTCGGCGGAAGCAGCTGGCATTCTACATGAGAGCCTACAAAGGCGCAACCTGATACCGGGGGAGGAGCCTCCTCTGATCCTGCTGCAGGAGAGCGGCTACCCGCTACGCTCCCTACAGTACTTCATCGATCGATACGGACCTTTTCCGTGGCTCGAAGAAACCGCGGCGAGAATCATAAGAGGTATACATACTTTATCGCAAAAAGCTGATTTGGGTGGAAGGAAGAGATCCAGTTGAAGAAAAAGGCCCAAGTATATCATTTCCAAAGACCTTCAATTTTTCAGGTACAAGTATTAACAAATTTCCTCCGGCTACTCATCCGTTTTTTTCATATTCTATTGCTAACATATAATCGAAGTGAGTAAAAGGGAATATCAAAAATATGATTCCCCGTTTTCTATTTCACCGTTTTCTATTTCTATTTTTGTTTGACGAGAATTAGGCTCTCCCTTCGGCACAACGCGGTCTTCGGCGCTATGCGGTCTCATGGAGCGTTAAAATTCAACTTTTCAATTTCTCAACGTAATCTCTGCTTAGTGTTCTCGTTAAACGCATCAATATCTCACTACGAATTGTCGTGAGAATGAAAACATACTAAGTTTTTTTTTTAATATTTACGTCCAACAGTGAAAGTTGAAATATAAAAAAATACCGTAGTTAATTTTAAATTCGGGGTGAGACATTGGAGCGTTCAACGAGAGAGACACTCATCAGAGATTACTTTGAGAAAGTGAAACCTTGAATTCTAACGCTCCATTAGTTGTGATGGAGGAAAGGAGCTGTGTATAGGTCACCAGCACTGTTGAGAATTCAGAAAAACGACCGTTCTCTGAGCGATGGAGTCTGGAATAATGACTAGCTATCCTTTCTCCGCTCTTCACCTTTAGCTCGCTCCTCATTATTTCATACTCCTCGTTCGAAAAACGGTCTTTCTTCTTTTATTTTTAACAGTTCTTTGGTGAACTAGACCTTTGATGAACTATGGGGCAGGGTCACAGAGATTTGTCAGTCAGTCGACCGCTGGGCACTTTTTTACTTCGTCTGGTAGGGCGGAGCTTCGACAAAGGGCTAAGGGAGAGTGGTGAGTAGGGGTGAGAGAGTGTGTGAGTGGCGAGTAGGGGTGAGAGAGTGTGTATGCGTGAGTGTTAGAGAAAAAGAGTAGAGAGAGAGCATGCGCGTCCATGACCCAAGGAGGGTGGAAGAGAGTATACGTGTATGAGAGAGTGTCAGAGAAAAGGAGTAGAGAGAAAGCATGCGCGTCATAATCCATCACCCTTCAATAAGTATAATATTATTATTATAGAAAAAGGTAAAAGAGGTGATAAAATTTAATTTATTTACATTTTAGATATCTTGATATTGACATTTTATGTTCACGTTTGTTCACGCCACGCCCCCTCCCCGGAGGAGGCTCCGCCCTACCAGACGAAGTAAAAAAAAGTACCGACCGCTGTAGAAACTGCGACTGATAAAGAATGCACATCCTTAGCTTTTTCATCTACCCATCTCCTTTGCATGTGGCGATTAGAAGCATTGAGTTTTTTTCCTCGTGACCGAGTATTGAGCAAAAGCTTTGAGTCTATTCTTAGACATAGCTTCATCGCTGCTCTTCCTGGCCACTCTGGAGCTGCGCCATGGATGTGTGGACGCGAAACATGTACGAGTGAGAGAGGACGGCGCAGCTTTACTACTAGTCAACTACTCTACCCTCACTAAAATTCGGTTCTTTCCTTCTTTAATATCTTTTCCAGTCTTTCTTCTCTTTTCTAATTCGTTTTCTTTCTTTCTTCCCTTCTCTTTTCTATTTTCTTTCTTACCTTCGTTCTCTTTATTACTTTTTTTTAATTTTTCTCCTCTTTCTCCATTTTCACCCGCTATCTTTTTCTCTGTCTTTTCCATTCTCTCTCTATCACTCTTTCAACTACCTCACTTAAAAATATAATTTTTATCGCAGTCTGGGGTGTACGACAGAAAAGAATGATTTAGTTGGATCTTACGGACAAGAATGAAGACATTTTATGTATACAATTTCGATCTTACGATCAACAGGCTTTCTTTTACTCTCTCTTTCTTCTCTATAACTGTTCAAAATTTGAAAAAAACGACTGCTCTCCGAGTAGAATACTTTGAAATAATGAAAAGCGAGTCAGAGGTATATGTAGTCGATGCTTTTATCTCAAAATCTCAATGCAGGACGAGCCAAGCGGACGTACGCAGTTTGGGTGCTCTGCTGTTTCGGTTGACGACTGGGCATGAGTTGGACCCTTTTTCTGTGGATCCTGAACGGCACTCCGTCGACCACTTCATCCGTGCTAGCATATATCCTCTCAAAGAGCAGTCGCTCCGATTTGCACTGCAGATGCTCATGACGAATGTGAGCAGGTTTTGTTGCAAGAATTAATGTAGGTATGGTGATTTAGTTTGGTAGCTTTGGTGGATTAGTTACTGTAGCTTTGGTGGATCAGTTACTGTAGCTTTGGTGGATTAGTTACTGTAGCTTTGGTTGATTAGTTACTGTAGCTTTGGTGGATTAGTTACTCTAGCTTTGGTGGATTAGTTACTGTAGCTTTTTTGTGGATTAGTTACTCTAGCTTTGGTGGATTAGTTACTGTAGCTTTGGTGGATTAGTTACTCTAGCTTTGGTGGATTAGTTAATGTAGCTTTGGTTGATTAGTTGCTGCGGCTTTGTTGAATCACTTCAAGCAGTTTTTTCTGGATTAGATACTGTAGGTTTGAATTATGACCTATCGATTTTTGTCTGCAAATGTCATTTTGCGATTCATGTTAACCTGGCATGAAAATTTCGCGACTTCAACTGAATGACCAAGTAAGGCAGGAATGGTTCTGGTAATGTTTTGGAGAGACTTTGATGAAAGCAACAGAAGATTAACCTCCAAAGCTTCATATTTCTCAATTTTAACCTTACTAACCCAGACATCGCCTGTAACAAACATGATTTTAGAAACTTTTCGTTATCATGAAGATTCTCTTTCAAAGTGAAAATTGAACCATTTTTCTAATGAGTTGAGATATACCTTCTTTTAGATGGATATCGGCGAAGTCCTGTATAGCCCGCGTTTGGAAACCATGCTGAAGCGAAAGCAAGAAATGAATAGCACCAGACTAGCCTCGCTCTTTCCACTGTGATCTTGAAAAGTATATGCCCTTGTACATAGAAACCCACAGTATTTCCAGCGTTTCGAGTGATTATCCTCGCTCTTGTCCATAGTTTTCATTGGCAAAACGCCACCTATGCCATGCGATTAGGTTCATAAGCCTTCATCAGCTCCTAGAGCTGCGTCAACTCAAGACTTTTCTGAACTTCTCCACGTTGCTACATCCCCTTCCGAGCCTTGCCATCTTGTGCATACAACATTTACTACATTGTACCTGAAACATACGAGAAACCCATACTAACTAGAAAACTTATCCAAAACCCTTTTCAAAAGGACACGATAAAGATTAATCATTTATGGTGTACGTTCTGGTGTTTTAAGTACACGGTAACGAGAAATCTAAATTGAAAGTAATGAAAACTCCAAATATGCGATTGCTTGTGTTGAGAAGGGCAATTACCGAAAAGCGTGTTTTCCATGAAGCGTGTTTGAAAAATCCACTACTCACACAGAACACAACTCAAAAAGTGTTTAAGACTACACTTTCTGCTCACACTTAGTATACTAGTTTTCGGCTCTTATCCCTTTATGGGCATACCATGCGTCTTGTCTTGCAGAAATTGGCACGATGCTTTTTGACATTAATTTTTTGATAAGGTCTCGTTAGCATAAGCCGTACGGCCTCGTAAGCGTGAACTTTTACTAAGCCTAAGCGTTTTTTAATGTTAAAATAATTTTTTTAATGTAAAAAACAACTTTAAAAAATTTTCAATGTAAAAATCTCAAGAACCGGAGTCCGTAATGCTCAAAATGATCACCTATGAAGACAAATTTTGAAACCGCAGCGTTTAGAGCCAATTTTTCGTCTAGTATGCCCATGGGGATCAGGGCCGGTTTTTTTCGTTTTTGGTTTTTTTGGTTTTTTCGACAATTTTCGAAAAAAAAAACTTTTTTCGAAAATTCGAAAAACAAATTAGTCGAAAAAAACTTTTTTTTTCGAGAAGTCGAACAACGATATAGTCGAAAAAAACTTTTTCGAAAATTCGAAAAACGAAATAGTCGAAAAAAACTTTTTTCGAATATTCGAAAAACCAAAATGTCGAAAAAACTTTTTTTTTCGAAATTAAATGTCGAAAAAACTTTTTTTTTCGAAATTTCGAAAAAAAGTTCCAATAAATGTTTTTTCCGAGGTGTCGAAAAATTTTTCGAGAGCAAACCAAAAAAACCGAAAAAAGGCCAAAAATAGAGTTTTTGCGGTAGTTTTTTTTGATTTTTTTTTTAAAAATTTTTTTTTGGTTTTTTCAAAATCGTTTTTTGGTTTTTAAAATCGAAAAAAAATTCGAATTTTTTTTGGTTTTCGAAATCGAAAAAAAAGTCGAAAATTTTTTTTGGTGTTTTTTCGCCCAGCGCTGATGGAGATAACAGCTTATTTTTCATTTTCAAGTTTTTTCATGCTAAGATTCTTTCACATAGCTTTCGAAAGATTCGCTTCAACTGAATTGACAGCGACTGAACGGGCTGGCAAAAATTAGAAATAAGGCTTTGCAGATGGCGTAAAATGAATCGGCACTTGTAGACTTCGTCGTAGGCTTCTCCTCCCTGCATTTGATGCACGATGTTGCTCCTGTTATAAAACTTTAGAATAATGCTTTATCGCAAGGGTGATTTCGGAAGGGGTAGGGGATCAAATAAAGGAGTGATTCGTATCAACATCAAGGCGTGACACTTTTCAAAGTGAGAAAAATAGGTTCTCTCTCATTTATTTCTTGTTATTTTTACATCATATTCGAAAGCTGTGTGGAAAAATCTTGGCATGAAAAAAACTTGAAAATGAAAATTAGCCATTTGTTTTCCATATTGAACAGGTAACAAGACGAGCATTGAAAATTGTCTATGCCTTATTCAGATCATTATCGATGCTAGACTTTGCTTCCGTTGTTTGGTCTCCCCACAAAATTACCTTGATCAGAAAATTAGAGAATGTTCACAAAATTACTACGGTTACGTTGTGTTGCACTCACGCAATGGTGCAATTATGAAAGTAGATTGATAAGACTTAACCTGACATCTCTCTATGCAAGAAGATTAGAAGCTGATATTCTTTTGGCTTTCAAAATTATCAAAGGTTACACTGACGTTCCTGTTTGTAAATTTTACACTTTCAAACAGTGTAACGGTCGCACCTCCTTTTATGCTTTCCATATAGGGCACACAAACAGAAACTCACTTTTTCACTTTTTCGCTTATCGGACATCTTGGTTTTTTATGAAATTACCGGTCAGTCTTCTCAGGGTTCAAATCATTCTAAGTTTTCGGATAAATTTGTCATTGCTGGATGTTCCAGAGTTCTTAAACATAGATTTAAGTTTATAATTTTTTTTTATCGCGCTCAGTTCTCACTCGCGCTCAGTTCTCACTCCCGCTGTGCAGTCTGCCCACGCTCTCCTGTTCACCCACATTCTCTAGTTTATTCCCACTCTCTCACACTCGCGTTTATCGAAATGGCGTCATCACCACCATCGCTGATAAACATGGACATAGCAACTGTTCCTCTTCCATTCATCTGTGCTCTTCTGAAAGACATTGTTCATCAAGCCACCGCTCCTCTTCATCTAGCCATTGCTGCTCAATCTGTGCAAATTAATCATCTTCAGGAGATGCTTCTTGAAACAAACAAATCGCTCTCTCCAGCATATCTTCGACCTCATATCTACTCGGCAGTTGTGGAGTCCACATTGAGGGACAAAGATATGCTGACTGGTAAAGCTAAAAAGGCAGTCCTTCTTCGTCTACCGGAGAAAAGCAACGAAGAAGACACTCAAAGACACGACCACGAGACTATTGTACAACTACTACGAGACCTCCAATTGCCAGACTTCACTCTAGCGTTTAAAGAAGGAGACATATCACATCATCGTCACCCGGAAGGGGCTCCTCGTCATCCATCTGCGACTGGCAGGCCAATCAAGATCAACTTTGTCGATAGCTCATCGAGAGAAAAGTTCCTCAAGCGCGTCAGAGAAATGAAAGGATGTCTTCCCCCTGGCTGCTACATACGGTCCGATCTATCACCAGCTGAGCTTCTAGCAGAACGGGATTGTGTAAGGCACTCTCGGAACCCCTTTCTGCCGCCCGCCAAAGTCGTTGATGCTCATCTCGAACCACACGGACAAACTTGGCGAGTACAACCCAACAAATATCCGGCAGCCATCCAGTCTGTTGTAGCTCGTGGTTCTCCTCCAGTTTCTTCCCTCCGCGTCTCACCTCTGAAGTCCAAGACTATGTCTACAAAAGCTCCTCGGCTGACTAATCTCTCCTCCTCTTCGACTTCATCTAAGGCTGCAACCACCAAACCTGTCAAGAAATTGACCATTCAACCTACATCTCAGCCTGCCCAGTCAATCGTCAGAAGTACACGAACGAGGAAAGTTACTCGGCCAGCTCGGTTTTCCTCGTCCTCTAAGTAGGACAGAAGGGAAGAAAGTTCCACCAATATTCGCTGTTATTCATTCAATGCTCGTTCCATCAAAAACAAGCTCTATGATCTATATCACATTCTGCGCTCCCCCGCTCCTGAAATTGTCTTTATCTGTGAATCATGGCTCTCCCCTTCCGACCCTGACTCTCTCCTAACTGATGGCCTCCCCTTCCTTGTCTTTCGGGCGGATCGTCCGTGCGAAGAAAGAGGCGGTGGAGCAGTTCTCGTCGTCCATGAGAGTCTTTCTCCGGTTTTTGTTTCTTGTTTTGTTCAAAACTCGATAGAATGTATTGCTGTTGATATTTACCCTAACCACAAGTTTTCTTTCCCGTTTCCCTCACTACGCCTTTTGTCATGTTATCGCTCTCCTAGCTCGACTGCTGATCGCCTTAATCTATTTACTGACTTTTTGATTACTCACAGCACTTTACCTTATCCAACAATAATCTGCGGAGACCTCAATCTCCCTAACATAACGTGGTCAAATCTCTCTGTTCCTGTTAATTGATCAGTGTCTAACCATTTTTTGCAATACTTTTCTGATCATCACTTAACACAGTTTGTTACTTCTCCAACTCGAATTTCTAACGTTCTAGACTATGTTTTTTGTAATTATAACAACCTTATTACCACCTCTCCCCCTTCTCTACTAGTGATCATCTATCCGTTTCCTTTCATATACCAAAGTCATGTATCTCATTTCGCAATGTCCCAACCTCGTATCAACCACAATGGCGCAATGCCGACTGGAACATGATTAACAATGCTATTTCTTCTGTTAACTGGACTATCATCTTCTCTTCTCTCACAATTGACCAATGTGTAGAATATCTAACAGATTTTCTCCGCTCTATCATTATTGATCATGTCCCTCATTCAAAACCTAAGAAACCACATCTTCAATATCCCGCCAAAACTCGTAAACTCTTCAGCTTTCTTCAAAGAAGTAAGAAGCGTTCTCCTCTTTGCTCAGTTACTACCAGAACTTGTAAGAAACTTCACAAGGAAATTTTTAAATTCGAATGCAAACGCGAAGATTCACTTTTCCTACCCAAAAATTACAAATTATTTTACCGAGTCATTGCAAATCGTACCAAATCTAAGAACTTTCCCACTTCTCTGATTGTAAATGGTGTACCTGTGACTTCTTCTCTAGAACGTGCTAATGCATTTGCTGATCTGTTTTCAGCTTCAAATCCTGAACCCTTCTATGGCCCTCTTTCCAAAGCATCCTCTTCCACTCCTCTCATCCACTTTTGTACCATCTATTCCGTCGATATCCACAAGATCATCTCTCATCTTCGCCCCAAAATCAATACATCTCCTGACCACATACCCAACTTACTCTTGAAAATGTGTAGCTTGACTATTTCAATACCCCTCTCTATAATTTTTTCCAATTGTATGACTACTGGTTATTACCCGCATAAATGGAAGTCGTGTATAATTAAGCCAATTTTTAAGAAAGGAGTTAAATCTGAAGCCAATAACTATCGCCCCATTACTCTTGTCTCATCCCTCTCTAAGGTTTTTGAAAAACACATCTTCAACCTTATCTACGAGCATTTTGAGCTGAGAAATATTCTGAATACAAACCAGTCTGGATTTCGTACCAAGCGTTCTACTGTATCATCTCTGGTTCAAGCACACTCTGTATACCTTTCATTCATATCCAGGAAGCGTTCCTTTGATATTTGCTTGATCGATTTTTCTAAAGCGTTTGACTCTGTAAACCATAGGGCACTTCTCTACAAACTCGGTTGTTCTGGCATTAACTCCTCTCTCCTTTCTCTAGTGCAATCTTTCCTCTCTGACAGGTCATTCCGCGTGCAAGTTGATTCATTTTCTGACAAACAATTCGTTTCTTTGGGAGTTCCTCAGGGGTAGCTCATTAGGACCTCTGTTGTTCACTATTTTTATAAATGATATCGTTGATCTTCTTCCCTCCAACGTATTCTGTTTCCTATATGCTGATGATGTCAAGATATTTTCCGATTGCCCAAAATCTTTGCAATCTGCTCTTGATAAGATTTTCTGATTATTCATTAACCTGGTCTCTCACTATTTCTCATCCTAAATGTTCCATCACACATTGTGGCCCGAGTAACATCTACACTATATATACCATAGGTGAGTATAATCTACCGTCTCAGTCTATGGTGAAAGATTTAGGAATATACTATGATGCATCGCTCACTTTCTCTCGTCACATTGATATTGTATCTAGTAACGCCACTAAGGCAGTCAACACGCTTCTTCGCTCATTCAAAATGTCCTCTGTACAGGTACTCTTGAGAGCATACAAAACCTATATCCTTCCTCTTCTAGAATATGGCTGCGAGCTCTGGTCTCCCACTTCCATTGGACTCGTCAACGATTTAAAGCGTGTCCAAAGAAATTTTACTAGACGTGTCTTCGCCAGAGCGAGTTATCCTCCTACTGACTATCCCTCTCGCCTAAAAAAATTAGCTCTCTTCTCCCTTGAATACAGACGTAATATCCAAGACCTCTGTTTCATACATAAATCAATTCACAGCAATATCATTGTTGACCCCGCAAATCTCTTCACAATACAACCATCACCATACCCTCACAGGAATTCTCACTCTCTTAGACTAGCACTCCCTTTCAAATTGCCAGATTGTCATAACACTTGTGTTTCTCGATGTATGAATATTTGGAACTCTCTTTCCTCTGAAATAGTTTTATTGCCCTCTTCTTCACTATTCAAAAAACATATTCTCAATTTAGACCATAGTTTGATCGTCACTAACAGTAAATTACGTTTTACTTGACTGAACGTTTGTCTTTCGTTTCGATTTACTCTCATTTCTTGTGCAATAACTGAAATCACTTATGTGACAGCTTATCCGTTTGTATACTTCGTGTTTACCAAACTGGAATAAAGAATATATAATAGTCGTTCATTCTCGTTTTCGTTGTATTTTTTTCTTCTCTTTTTTAAAGTTCTTTTAATTATCCTTAGTTTAGTCAGCAGAGTCTTCCTCGTGTTGTTACATTTCAAAATGTAATTCAATAAATAAATAAATAAAAATAATAGTTGTGAGCAGAAAGTGTAGTCAGAAACACTTTATCGGTTTGTATCGGGTGCGAGTAGTGCATTTAACAAACACGGTTTTCGGAAAACTTTTTTCTCCGTAATTGCCGTTGAGAAGAGAGTGAAACGAAAAATGCCCTGGTTGTTCTGACAACAGTGATTGAATAATAATATCGACTTTCATCTGTCACTGTCAATGCCGCTTCAACCAGCTCTTCTCGCTCGCCTCAAGAAGCGAGGCATTATCAAAGAGAGTAAGTTTGTGCACTACTTCACTTGAGTTGGGCAGGTATTACGGTTAAACTAACGATTAAAAATCAAAGTTTTTTGTGGTTTTTGTACATTATAGGACCTAGGTAAGCGACCTGACTAATTTTTTCGAAAAATCTTTAAAAAAAATTTTTAACATCAATTTTCGCTAAGGCTTAGTTATTTCACATAAAAGAGACCGTTCGGCTTAGGCTAAAGAGACCGTACGGCTTAAGAGCAGGGGTTAAATGGAGCCGCCCGATTTGGGTTCACATGTATCCGCCGCTCAAAGTTTGGAGAAAAAAAGAAGAGGGGATGAAGGAAAAGGGTAAGAAAATAGGGAGTTTTTTGTCAATAGTGGGTGTACATGTATCCACCGACGGGACCGATCCGGTAACTATTTAACCCCTGCTTAAGAGACCATTTAAAATATCTTCAAAATAATATTAACCAGCTGAATTTGTAAATTAAATTTAGCTCTTTTTAACTTGGGGGGCGCACTTCACGCACTTCATTTTTTAACGCTCTTTTCGGTGCGTTAAAAAAATGTAAAAAACTACACAAAAAACAATTTTAATTTTCTTATGCGGTCTCGTTCGCCTAAGCCGTACGGTCCCGTTAGCCTAAACTTTTTTTCTGAGCTTGAGCGTTTTTTTAAATGTTAAAATACTCTTTAAAAAAGTTTATTTCAAAAAGCCCCCCTCCCCAAGTGAAGCGGAGCCCCCCTCAAGTGAAGTGCGGCCCCCCAAGCTTAGAAAGAACCATAAACATTAAAAGTTCTCAATAAAATACTGTTGCACCTGTGTACTTCCTCGGTTTCATTCATCCATGACTTTACGCTTTTATATGACCAATTTTAGGAATAGAAAAGAGTTTTCATCGACGAAAGTTAACTAGTTGCGAGGGTTTTTTCTGATTTAATTTTTTTTTGTGAAATTATGATGTATCCGCTGTATAGTTCATTAAGTGAGTATATCTTATGATTCGTATTAATCAATGGGTAAGAGCTTTTTCTTATTAAGTGTTGGGTAGGTTAAAAGTTTCACTTTTAACATAACGAAAAAGGTTAAGGGTCAGTTATTGCTAATGAAATGTTCTAATTATGTAGAGGAATTGAGATTTTTTTTTCCAAATCAGCTGTGAAAAGACGTGATTCATTGATTTCGAGTGAGGAAGAGGGTCGGGTGGTCGGTCGCCTTAGAATTTTTTTTGCCAGTGGGCAGTTTACCTATGGACTTGTTAAATGTTCAGGAACTAATATAGTGATGAACTTGAAATTTGACGCAGATTAACCTTTTAACAATTTTCGAACAATCATATCGTCTCTCATCACTTTGTTTCTGTTGAAAACTCGAAGTTATGCTTCACACTCGATAAGAGTGCCTCAACAAGAACAAAAATGAAAGTTATTTTAAGGACTGTGTATATTACGGTTTAGCGATGCTTTCTCTGTAGTGAAGTAACCCGCTCGCTCCAGGTAAGACAGAAATACGGCTGGGTTCGGGTAAGACAGAAATACGGCTGGGTTCGCTACCAACCCGTATATTGGTTTTGCCAGTGTGGTCGCTGGACAATATTATGCTAACTTTTTGCAGGAGAAGAGGTAATCGCGGAAAACTACGAAAAAGAAGAGGAAAAGAAAGAGCAAGAGCAGAGTTCGGCGGGGGCCCCCGGCTGTCCCAACAAGTACAACCCTTACCATACATGCACCGAATACTGCCACGACCACTGGCGAGAGGGAGCACCCGAAAATCGGTTCAATTTTTTTCAGGGATTCATAACTATCCTGTCAAAATTAGAAAATTCACGGCCTTTCGCGAGCGTGGAGCTTAAAACGATGAGTACCGAGTATTTCAATGTAGTATTAACATTTCTGAACTCTCATAATAAGATTGGTGAAGGGCATATAAATAAAAGAAATTAAGTAATCTAAGAGGTCAACATTGTGAAAAGTTTAGCGCTTATCACTACATATTCTAAGCCCTTTGCTCAAACTAAGGGTAATTTTTAGCGATTGCAGAAAATTCATGTATTCATTTTGTAGTCAGATTTTGTATTCCAGGGTTTAATAGTCTAAGGAAACGTTCACTTGGAATTAGTTTGACCAAGTTTTCAGACTTAGTGAGTCGTACAACCGCCGTCGGCTGCGGATGCTTAAAAAGTACCCCTTGCCCGAGGGTTGGACGGAGGTGTACGACGCCGGCGTTGCCAGACACTACTATTGGTGTCCCGAGACAGACGAGGTTTGCTGCCGGCTTCTTGCCAACCTGTTTTGCACCACCCGCACAACAACATGGAAGCTCGCGTTAAATGATACCGGTCAAAGGGATGTTTGTACGCGCTGAGCGAAATGTGGAAAAAAGATAGAAGAAAGATGAAAAAGGTAGTAGACAGGGTTAAATAGTCATGTCCGACCTTCTGTCGGCGGGCCTCTGTTTTTCCAAATCATAATGGAGGACCCTTATGTTGAAACAGAAGAAAATTTTCGCTAGCCTCTGTTTTTCATCCCTAAGCGGGGACCCTTAAGTGAAACAAAATTTTTGCCGCCTCTGGCGGGCGTCTGTACCTTTTTCTTGCACACTAAAAAACCCCTGGTAGTAGATGAACAGTATATTGGAAGAGGAGGAGAAGAGGAGACAAATGATTCACGGCGCGAACATGTTGAAAAGCAGCCCGTTTTCCTGCGTAAGTGTAAGGACGAATACGCAAAATGCTAGGGCGGGCGATTGACATACCGAATTTTCTTGTATGATAATTTTTTGGTTCAAACTTTTTTATTCGTCGATGTCCAATTTTTGTTTGTGGAATTCAAGTCAGATATAAGAGCAGCCGCTTTTTCGCGACGGCAGCAAAAAACCGAACCGGCAAATGCAGAGCTACCAGGCTAAGAGCCAGATGCTCTACCAATTTCCCCATCCGTGGGTTCTGGTGATCAATTGTGTGCACTATTGCAGGTTTCGTGGTTATCTCCACGCCATCCTCATGCGGTGATTGGGGAAGCCGCGCCGAAGATAGCGAGAGAGCTCTTCAAGGATAAAATGGACAATGACAGGAACATTGGTTAGAAAACGTTGCCAAAACGTAACGTAGAAAACGTAGGCGTAGTAAAAATGTAGTAAAACGTAGTAACGTAGGAAACGTTAGAAAACTAGCATA
>OZ057405.1:16219498-16502845 GCA_964056735.1 Allodiplogaster pararmata
AAAATTAGTCATAAAATCAACCTAAAAGCAGCACAAAACAAGAGAAAATGCGTTTAACTATTCACATAATTCAGCTATCCGTCTTCCATTTTCAAGGGTATGACATTGCTCGAAAATAAAGCGTGATCGGGTCTTATCCTCTTACGGAAATTCTCACTGAATAAGCAATACAAAAGAAAATTATAAACAAATATAAATAAAATCTCGAAGTCACAAAAAACATTTTCAAATTCCCGCCCGAAGTTTTCTCGGTAAATATTTTCCACGGTTCGTGCATACCATTTATCATTTTCCTCGAAAACACATTTCCCTCGAGAAATGTTTTCCCTGAAAACAGTTTTCAAGTAAAACGTTTGCCGCGTGTACGTGCATACGGCCTCAGAAGTGGCTGTAAAGAGTAGGCCAACAATAAAATTGAATACTGTGTCCTGTGTAGACAAAACTAAATCAATGATTTTAGATTCTTGAGTGCAAGTTTTAACGTGCAGAGTCATACAGAGGCCGTATGCACACGTACACGCGGCAAACGTTTTACTTGAAAACTGTTTTCAGGGAAAACATTTCCAGAGGGAAATGTGTTTTCCAGGAAAATGATAAATGGTATGCACGAACCGTGGAAAATATTTACCGAGAAAACTTCGGGCGGGAACTTGAAAATGTTTTTTGTGATCAGTGTGACTTCGAGATTTTATTTATATTTATTTATAATTTTCTTTTGTTTTGCTTACTCCGTGAAAATTTCCGTAGGAGGATAAGACCCGATCACGTTGTATTTTCGAGCAATGTCATACCCTTGAAAATGGAAGACGGATAGCTGAATTATGTGAATATTTAAACCCATTTTCTCTTGTTTTGTGCTGCTTTAGGTTGATTTTATGACTAATTTTCTTTACTTTATGTTTGTCATCATCACTTCGTTGTTTATTACAGCGCTTGTACATTGAACGAATAATTTGTGTCGATACCAGTCATTTTGAATTAATTATAATGGTCTATTTGTTGTTTTAAGAAAAGGATTTTTGGCAATTTTTCACTTTAGTGGCCCCCCTACCAGAGATTCAATTGGGTCATTTTCTTGATACGGCCTCGTTAGCTAAGCCGAACGGCCTCGTTAGCGTAAACTTTTACCTAAGCTTAAACGTTTTTCATGTAAAAATATTTTCTTTAATGTAAAAATCATATTTTTAATGTAAAAATATTTTTTTGTAAATTTAATTAAGTCAGAAGTATGACCCAACATTGTTTTTCCACCGAAGAAACATTTCTCCATAAGAAAAACTTTTTCTTTCCTAAATTAGTTCTCACCTAATCAGTTTCTGTACTTATACGTTGTTCCGAGTCGTGCTCGTCGCCGGAAAATTAAAAAAAAAAAAGAGAATATCACTCCAATTTAACCATAAGGAAAAAGAGCTCAACGCTTATATAGTGAAAGATCAGTCATGTCTAAATTGAAACACGAACCTAGAAAAAATCGCGAGCATGAAAGTTTTAAAAAAACAGATGGTCAATGCACGAAAACAAAATTTGCGACAGATTGGCAGTGTGCAAATACAAAGAAAACTTTACCTCAACATTTATAACCATTGAAAGGCTTGAAAATCTTTAAAAAAAAAGCGATAAATAGACTATTATAATGAATGCAAATTAACTGGTATAGAGACAAATTATTCGTTAACTGTACAAGCCAAGCAATATACGAAGTAATGATAAAAAACATGAAGTAGAAAAAAATTAGCCATAAAATAAACATAAAAGTAGCACTCAACTATCCATCTTCCATTTTCAAGGAAAATAGCGTTTTCCACCTACTTGGGGAAGGTAAACTGTTTTGTCGAAGTAAACAGTTTTCCTCGAAAAGGAAATGGTACGTGCATACGGATTTTAGACATTTTCTAGGGAAACGCTATTTACTTAAACATTTCCCACCAAAAATGGTACGTGCATACGGCCACAAAAGTCCAAACTTAGGTACTTGAAAAAATGATGAGAAAGACAGTGTGCTCGAATTAAATTCCAAATTAAAGTCCCCAACTATTACAGATGGTTGGGGACCTCTGATAGATTTAGTCAATTTTTAAACTTTTTTTTAGTTCTTTCTGTCCCAAAAATAATCCTAGTTAAGAATCTTTACGATTATGCGCCGACACTGACCTTCCGCATAGGAAGTTGGACACTCCGAGAGAGATTTCGTCGCATGGAAGGTACTCATACGTTCAAAAGTACACGAACGATCGTTTTTCTTTGTGAAATTGTGAGCTTGAAGATATGAAACCACCATTTTTCTGAATTGCTCGTGTGAGTATTCCGAGCTTTGTGACAACATTTGATCTACAAAAAAAATTAAGGAATTCAAGGACGTAGAAAGTTGGAGAAAAAAACCTAAAGTACACGTTTTCCTCCCTTTCTTGAGTTTTTTGCCTTGTTCTATTGAATCGCTTTCGTCAGATTTCTGCTCTGTGGAACAGATAGTCCTATCGAAAAATCTGTCAGAGAGTGGCTGTCGGAATCGGCCCGTCAGTTCAAGGCGAGCAAATCGACTGTTTACGCTCCCATTACCCAAAATAACCGGCAACAACTAAAGGGAGACCAACTCGAAACAGACTGGCAACAGTGGCCATTCGTGACTCTACAGCCTTAAGAGCCTGTCACGCATGGAGCCGGATCATCCAGTCCAGAATCGAGCGCGACCTCAGGTGGCGGATAGAGGGATGCCTCCCTACGAATAATTCGTGCTGGGAGGTAGCGGGAGAAATCCCGCCGCGGACCAAAACTGGGTAGTATAGCTCGTCAAAGGAGGGCGATGCCGGACCGGCCTGGGCATGCCACCGAACAAAACATCAGCCGATACTCCGCTATACTTTTCAATGGCGAGTCGAGGCGCCAGTCAAATAGCCTCTTGCCTATCTCCGGTCAACGACAGGCGAGACGTCTCTACTCCCACCCAAAACGATGCTAGGCCGATTAGACCACCCACTCACAAGGCCTATAGTATGAACAGGTTGCTACAACGATGTCCGCCTTCACAAGGTGCAGCATGACAGTCTCAGGACTGCAAAGGACATAAAAACCCTTCTCCGGACGCATCTTGTCCGAAAAACACGAGAACTTCTCTCATTAAAGAGAATGTTCATAACCAAGTCTTCGATGCGGGATGCTTGCCGGCAACAACAACAACAAAGGGAGACCAAGATAAACATCTTTTGCCATCGATCGAGTCATTACACGCATTTTAAGAAAAATCCGAGGCTGACCAGTGGTGATATCAACAGGTAGATTCATCAGTTATACAGAGTCAACGTTAATATTTTTCATTTTATTAATGGACAATTGACATTAATAATGGAACAAATGTCTAATCCTACTATAGAACGTCACTTGCGTCGTAGGCCGGTAATGAAACGGCTGATCTCTGAGAGAAACAGTAAGATGTGCCTGCAGTGGGCTAAAAGCCACCTTACTGGACTTGATGTTCTCTGGAGCGATGAGTGTTTTGGTAGGAACTGACGATACGCAACATTCAGAAAACCTATACGTTTAGGACATCGCCCTAAATATATTTTTTCGACTGTGAATCATATAGGAGGACGTGCATTTCATGTGAGAGATGTCGGACCATTACATAAGATCGAAGGTATAATGAAGGAAGAACACTATCAGAGATCACGAATAACATAATAACACCTTTTTGACGTGCTAACATCAACATGGCTCGAGGATGGTCATTCATTCTGGTAAAGAACTGGTTAGGTCAGAGAAGAGCAAAGCTCCTGGACTGGTCGAGCCAGTCACCTGACCTGGATCTAATTGAGCTTTCGTGGGAAGAGCTGAACAGAGCACTACAAGGTTAAACTGCGAGAAATTAAAAAAGGCTTTAAAAAGCTTGAAAAGGACTCTGGCGAGTCATGTCGCTTCCATACCTCGTAGATGTAGGATCGTGATGGAAACAAAGGGGATGGCGACTGAGTATTGGGTATATGATAAAATCGTGTCCTTAATGCGTTTTTCTTAAAATAGTCATTGATCGAAATTCGTCGTGGCTGAGAGCGGTTGACTCACTTCTCGCTCTTCATTTCTATCGCCCAAAATGAAGGATTCCGGTCTCTAGCAGGAATTGGAAACTTGAGGCCGTATCGTCCAAACCATAATCGACACTCCAGTTTACATTCTCGTTCTCAACATCAAGAAACTGATAAGAAGCTGGGGTCGTTCGAATCAATGGCGCTTCATGTCCCATGACTTCGAGAATAAAGCGTTTGAACTGAATTGATCGAAAATGGTACTTTTGACATTTTTTGATGGGTTATCGTGAATATTGGAAGTTCTTAGTTTGTGGTAACTTACAAGGCATGTCTAGCCCTTTTTTTTGATTATAAAAAGTATCATTGAGGAAATAAACTCGATGCTTTCATTCTTAACAGAGATGCGTTAAAAAAAAACAATCGTTCTTATACTCATGAACGGTACTGTATATTTTTTTTTTCATACACTGAAAAATACTAAATGGCTTTCCATTCAATGCTTTTTGCCAAGTTTTTTTTAACAGCTCTAACATTAATTTCTAGGATTATTATTATTAACTACTATTATTATTATTAACTATGATCATTATTATTATTATTATTGTTAATAACTATTTTTATCAACAAATAATCCAATATAAAATGAGCCAAACAATAATATGCTCAATAATCCTAGAAAATACTAACTACACTTTCGAATAAACCGTTTCTCATCATCGGTCAAAATTAATAACCCGGACCGAACCCAGTTTCATAAACCAACACTGATGATTAAATAAAAGAATTTATTCATGTTGCAAATATGAACAACAACAAAAAACACGAAAATCAACAACAAATTCAAAAGTATTTCGAACAACGAAGAACCTCTCTTCTGGGGCCACTCCCTTGAACTCCTTCATTTCTTCCCTCAGAGCTTGTTGGCGGAAACGAGAGAAGAGAATCTGCCATAGACTTCGTATCATCAGTCGCATTTATTGGTTCTACCGCCTCTACATTAATGCTTCAAAACAATAATTTTTCGTAGAGGTCATGCTTCGATAGATAGGTTCTCAGTTTTCTAATCCCGCTGAAAACTTTTTTGTTTGTTTAGAGCTGTCACTAGGAAAAATTAGACACGACCGCCATCGATTCTTTTACGAAGTCAGCTTCCTTTTTTTAAATAATATTATAAAGAATGGTAATTTAGACGTTAGTTTTTTGTTACTACTGTTTCAGACAGTATCAGCTTTCTTAAAATATTTTTTCGTAAGCAATGTCTATACAATGGTTCGTGGTGAAAGGATCGCTCAATTTTCACTTCATCTCATCTTTTTCGACATCCTTACTTGTGTATTGTTGTTGTTGTTGTCTTGCCCATAGGTCCTGTCGAGGGGAGTCCTTTTGGGCTACACGGTTTTGGTGAGAATACTACAGTGGCGTATTCTGAAAGGGGACGGATATAAGACAGATAGACGCGTTTGTAGCCTTCAAAATCGAGGAATCTAAAGACTTTAAAAATCTGAGAAATCTTGCTCAAAGCTCTAGCTCTTATCATCTCTATATGCCGGTCAAATTTCAGGGTTGAATCGATTAACACACCAAGATCTCTTATTACACTTTTGGAACTAAGAACCTCATCACCGATAAAGTAAAGAGAGTTCACATTGTTTCGGCCAAGGTGTAGTACGTTAATTTTATGCTTGGCAAGTGGAAGAGACCATTCTATAGACCAGTTATGTATATTGACTACACATTGCTGGAGAGATTGAGCGTTCGAACTATATACTTTGAGGTCATCTGCATAAAGAGAGAATTTGACATCAGGAGGGATGCAAATTTCGATGTCATTAATAAAAAACAGAAATAGAAGAGGTCCGATGACTGTACCTTGCGGAACGCCGCTTAGCACAGGGAATGAATCGGAGTATTCCCCGTCTACGCGCACTTTATAGGTCCGATTCGTCAGGAAGTTTGCTATCCATCTCACAATGTCTATCGGAAAATTGAGTCTTTCCAGTTTGGTTATTAGTTTACCATGAGGGACCTTATCAAAAGCACGCGAAAAATCGAAGTAAACTACGTCGACATCCTTTTTGTTTCTCAAGTCGACTTCCCACTCACAAATGGTTTTAAGTAGTTGGAGCTCGCAGCTACGTCTAGAGATAAATCCACACTGAGACTTACAGAGAATGTTGCGAAAACCATTCTTTAGATGGTTACATAAGATTCCTTCGAAGATGCGGCAGAACACAGAGGTTATACATAGTTATGGGTCGATAATTCGCGGCTTGAGATTTGTCACCCGATCTTTTGTAAACAGGAACCACTTCACCGCGTTTCCATTCAATAGGAATTTCGCTAGTAAGCAGGGAATAGGAGAAGAGCATAGAAAGAGGTAGCGCAAGAGATAAGGCGCAATTTTTGACTAAGAAATGGTTGATATTTTCAGAATAGACGGAAAATTTATTAGGAAGCTTCTGTAGAACATTGAACAGAAGATGAGGAGAGAAATCGACATCAGAGACTAACGAAGTGCTAGGCATAGAGCATACAATGGGATCCCTACTAGAGTAATTCATAGCAAACTCTTCGGCAAAAACTGTAGCTTTCTCTTTAGAATCGAAAATGAACTGACAGTCTTTTTTGATCACGGGAATGTCGGAATGAGGCTTCAGAATAGTCCTAATCCAATGGTGTATCCCATTAGGTACTTGCAATGCTTCAAGTTCTCGGCTTCTCAAATAGTCTGATTTCTCCTTCAATATGGACTTCTTCACTTCTTTATACTCTGAACGAAAATTAGAATTCGATTGTCTTGAGCGCCAAAGAAGTTTCTTTTGTTTTAGAAGTTTCGCCATGGCCTTGGAAGGACGGTAATTGGTCCTAGAGCGACAAGGTTTGGTGGGACAGAAGAGATATATGGCATCATGAATCGTTGACAGAAGAAAAACTGTACTTGTTCTGTATATCAGAAAAAGAATCAAAACAATTCCGCCAGGAAATGTTTGCTAGGAAGATGTTCATGGACTCGTAGTCACCATTACGAAAATCTATGTAGACATCTGAATCACGATTACCACAAGACCCTCTATCAACAGGTACACTTAGTAATGAGTTTATTCTGAATGATATAGTAACGTGATCAGAATTCAACAATGGTGGATGCTCTGATACATCAGTGATGGAAGAGGTTCTGTCAGTCAGTATTACATCGAGAAGAGAAGCATCGTGATTACCGTCACGTCTTGTAGGAAAAAAGACCATCTGGTTGAGTAGATACGTTGAAACAAAATTAGACAGCAGTTTTCCGAGTGGGGCCCTAGACAAATAAATATGATCCCAGTCAATGTCGGGCGCATTTAAGTCACCAAGAACAATATTGTGACTGGGCATTAAATGACAACTGATGATTGAGATCAGCGACTCGAAAGTGGAAAGAGATAGAGAAGGAGGCCGATACACAAGAAAGCATCTAACCATTCTAGACTTCCCATTGCATATATCAAGAGCTAATAGTTCTATGCCGTCATCTATAGAAATATCGAGTTCTACACGGGAGATTCTCAATGAGTTTCGATAGATGACTAATAACCCGCCACCACGCTGATTACTTCTTCTGTCGAGACGAATAATCGAATACTTGGAGTTTTGAAAAAAAGAATCAGGCGTGTTGTCATTTAGCCAGCTTTCTGTTAAAAAGCAAACATCTACATTTTCCAGTTCAATCAAATCAAAAACTTCCGCGATTTTCGCTAAGCTGTTAATGCTTCGAATATTACTTAAGAAGCATTTCAAAGATCGTTGAGGTATTGAATTAGAAGAATATTTTGTTTCACGAAAGGGAACTACCTATGGAGAAGTCTGAGATAAAACTCGCTGTCCTCTCGTCAAGAGAGGAAATTCTTCAATACCTCTGTCGACTTGTGCTACGTCTCCTACGCTCACGATTGATTCCTGAGTGCTTGTTTGATTGCGAGTTTTTCTCGTAGAGGCTCTGCCGACTCCGCGAGCTCTGCCAACTGCAACGCTCCTTCCACGACCACGACCACGCTTCGGAATGGGAAGAGGAGAGGGTAATGGGATCTGAGCATTTGTTTCAGGAAGAGATTCACAATTAGAGCTAGTAGGAGCAGTCTCAGCCATCGTAATTTGCGCGTTACTGAGTCTCCTATTCAGCTCACGAGGGTTACGAAGTTGAAACACTTCCGGCCCGTTTCCGATATCTCTCACGATGTGTAATAGCTTACCTTCTAATTCATTTCTCCGTCCGCATTCTCTGCGAAGTTCAGCGTCGAACCGAAGCTGATGCTTCATGTAATCTGGACGCGCGTATGCGTGAACGTTATTGCTACACCTAGGAACGCATCTAGAGCTACGCGTATGAAGTAAAAACGAGTCACGGGTCTTTTTGTCTACAAACTGAACTTTAGCCGGTCTAGGTCGAGAGTTCACTCTATCGGCAACGTAGCTACGACCCGAATGTCTATGTATAGTGACTAGATTTTTGTTGAGTTTCCCATCGGAATTCACAAGAAGCCGAAGGTGAGGATCAGTAGCTAACTTGATTATGGATGCGAGAAGAGTGTCGTCTTCGGCTGCGGTTATCTGTTCGGAGTCACCTTCGCTGATGTTGATGAGAACTGCTCGAGTAGCTTTCTCTTGTGCTTCGCTGTCACTCGCAAGAGAACGAGTGACTGCGGAAGCGACTGCAGCGTATGACATAGGGCCTAAAGACGAACTGGAGACGGGAATGGGATGGTTTGAGTGAGCAGACATCAGTTTGTTCACCGAAGAAACAAGGCTCGAGACTGTAGCTATCAGATTGTTCGAGATCGTTGCTTGCTGATTGACAACTTCTCTTAATGAACTGATAGCATTGAGATTTGCCTCCTGCATTTTTTCAATCATAGAAGTAAGTCTATTCATAATGATGAGACTTTCTCCGGAAAGATCTACAGAGGTAGACATGCTACAAAGAATAGACAGTGCGTATTGAAGAGAGAGTAGTTGATAGAATGTTGTAAATCGAGCAAGCGAGCGAGAGCTTGCGTAGAGCGCAGCAAAAGGCCTCGCTCGAGAGTTGAGTTTCTGATCAAACTCGATGTATTAGAATGAGACGCAGAGTATGAATTAGAGAGTGTCTCGGAATGAGAGACAGAAAAGATAAAAGAGACAGAAAAGATAAAACACTGACTCTGCTTTGATTGTACAATACTCTCCTTACTGCAAATTTAGTTGTTTAAAGCGTTCGTTTCAATAGTTGCTATTG
This sequence comes from Allodiplogaster pararmata, assembly GCA_964056735.1. Classification (NCBI taxonomy): domain Eukaryota; kingdom Metazoa; phylum Nematoda; class Chromadorea; order Rhabditida; family Diplogasteridae; genus Allodiplogaster; species Allodiplogaster pararmata. The sequence continues at coordinate 16,228,769 of OZ057405.1, forward strand.
TCACTCCCGTCCTTTAGTAAACGACAGAAGCCTCACACTGGACAAGGATCGTCCTCTGAAATGAGGCAAGAATCCCCCTTATCCAAAATGAGAGTATTAAGACAGCAACCAAAGAAGAAAACACGAAATGAGTAAATTGCAAGAGAGACAGAGTACCGAGTCACCGCACTCTGGCAAGTAAGGGAGAGCAATGAGTAAGGGAGAGCAATGAGTAAGGGAGAGCAATGAGTAAGGGAGAGCAATGAGTAAGGGAGAGCAAAAAGTTTTGACTGGTATATTCAAAGGATTATTATGATATGGGTTTTTAACTTTTTCCATTGGATTTAAATTGTCAGAAATTAATCCATAGTTTTGTATTTGATCATTGAGACCATAGGGAAAAGCCGTTAGCATTAATCTAATCCAGTATGATTCTTTACTTCTTAATTCCGCTTTATTTGTTGTATGGTCTAGAATGTCTATTAGGATGTCATCTGGAGAATGATTGGGTTCTTTATAGTGTTGACAAAGGTATGTATTCAAAATGGTTTTTCCTAGATGGTATCTGTGTTGAGATATACGTTTTTTGAGTGTTTGGGTGGTTTCTCCTATATATTGAAGTTTACATTTCTTACATGTAATAAGATAAATTAAGTTCTTAGTAGTACATGTTAGCTGAAAGGGTTTATTTGTAAAAAAAAATTTTCCAGTTGTATAACTAGTAACATAATTTTTGTAATTGGTAATTTTGCATATTGTGCAACGGTTATTATTGCAATTGACACCTTCATTTTGTGTGTAGTTGGGTGGTTTGAAATAATGTTTTCCATCAACCTTATTGAAATATGTAGGATTGTTTAAATTAGATTTGAAGATATTTTGGTAATGGTTTTTGTTAGACAATTAGTACGATGAAGCTGGCTGCCTGACCAGATGTTCATCGAGCGCTACTCCGAATTAAAGAATCGGTTGTTGTCCTCTTGGACTCTTCATTCGGCATGACCCAATTCTCACACCCGGGTTGAGCGCTAGATTCCCGGGGGTGTGGTATATCATGCCTGTGATAGTAATATGAGTTCTATTAAAACTTCATCCAATTGAATGTAATAGTTTTAAGTTAGAAGTGTAAGAAATTCCTTTGATAGAAATAGTTTTCGTGTTTTAGTGGCGCTATGACTGAAAGGTGTTGGTTTAAAATTAAACCTTTTAGTGAAATATTTGTAATATAATATGTTTAAGGTTGGTTTTTTGATGCTGATTAGCATCTATAGGTTGTGGTGGATTTATGATTTGATTGTAAACCAACATGTTTTATAGTGTAATAAATGTTATGTAAAATGGTGCAAATTGCAAAACTAGTTATTATGGAAAGGTATAATTGGTGTGGAAGAATATATTAAAGTATGGTGAAATTAACGAAATTAATTTAAATGTGTTGAAGAAAGGATAAAGAAGTTAGTGAATATTACAAACAGAAAATGTTTTGTTTCGGTGACATCTTTGTAAGTTGACATAATGATATTGATATTAATTGTTGTTTATTTTTAATGAATGTAAGTATGACTTTTGGATCTGTTTTAGTACGAAAGTTATTATATTAGTGTTTATAGAGTTATGAAAGTCTTCTATGTGTTTACAGTTATTACTAAAACGTAAAGTTTCACTGTATATGGTGTTAAGACCAATGTTAATAGGTATATTAGAGCTAAAGTGGGGGTATTTTATAACCTTAAAGTTGTATGCATCGGTTTTGTTGTATAGTTTAAACTTAGTAGTACCATCTTCTAAGATTTCTATGTCTAGATCAAGAAATTCGGCTTTGTATCTCTGTTGATTAGTTTGTTCTAAAGTAAGAGAATTATGATATACTTCTTTTGTAAAGGAAATTAACTCATTCAATTTGTTTGATATATGAATTAAATCATCAATGTATCGGAAGGTACAATTAAGTGAAAATCTTAAAGGGTGAGTTCCTTTTATGTTTTGGTTAATATACTGAAATTCCATCATAGCTAGTGTTAAGTCAGCTATTTGAGGAGACGCGTTATTACCTTGAGGTATACCCTTGTTCTGTTTATATATAGTTTGACTATAAAGGGCATAGCTATCATCTAAGATATAAGTAAGCATGTTGTATATTTGAAAGGGAAGGTAAGTTCTATTCTTGTTGGCTTCATTAGTGTAACTGGTTTGTTTACCTTTGATTCTGATGGCTTGGAATCCACTATTTTTGAAACAAGTTTTAATAACTTTTTTTTTTATGTTGATCTTAATTATGTCATGTGGGAGGTTGGTAAAAAGAGAAGTGAAGTCAGCACAGTATATTTCTTTTGTTTGATTCCCCGATAGTCTAAGTTCATGAAGAACGGGTTTAGTATTAAGAATAGAAAATAGGTGGTTAGTACCATTTCTTTCGCTTGTTTGTTTGCAATAACTTTTGAAATGTCTGGATAGATGTTTGAGAATTAATTGAAGTTCTTGAGATAATGGTTTGAGACTGCTGTTGGAGGCTCCGGTTATAAATCGGAATTTAATGGGATTTTTGTGCATTTTAGGTATACCGTAAACAGTTGGTATGTTGTATATGTTAGATAAAGGGATAGGAATTTTGATATCTTTAGTTAGTTCCAGGTGTTTATTAATTATGTTAAAGGTGTTTGAAGAAGGAATTGGTTGATAGGTTCTAGTATTTTCTGTGCTTGTATTCATCTCTTCGTTCATAAATAGAAGATAAAATTTCTTGCAAGTAAATGCATAGTTGTTATTAGCTTTATCAATAGGAGTTATTATGAAATTTTTTCGTATTTCAAAAATGCTTCTGTAGATTTGCTTGTAATTAGTGGAATCGAAATAGTGGAATCTGTCGAGATATCTAGAAATCAGTGGAAGGCAGTGTTTTTGGAGTATATTGTAAATAATAATACGATCATATTGATTATCATGTATTAGGTTGGATAAGTCCCGTGCTAGATATGAAGGACGAGTTCTTCTACGATTTTTGTGTTTGGAAGTTTTGACTGGTATATTCAAAGGATTATTATGATATGGGTTTTTAACTTTTTCCATTGGATTTAAATTGTCAGAAATTAATCCATAGTTTTGTATTTGATCATTGAGACCATAGGGAAAAGCCGTTAGCATTAATCTAATCCAGTATGATTCTTTACTTCTTAATTCCGCTTTATTTGTTGCATGGTCTAGAATGTCTATTAGGATGTCATCTGGAGAATGATTGGGTTCTTTATAGTGTTGACAAAGGTATGTATTCAAAATGGTTTTTCCTAGATGGTATCTGTGTTGAGATATACGTTTTTTGAGTGTTTGGGTGGTTTCTCCTATATATTGAAGTTTACATTTCTTACATGTAATAAGATAAATTAAGTTCTTAGTAGTACATGTTAGCTGAAAGGGTTTATTTGTAAAAAAAATTTTCCAGTTGTATAACTAGTAACATAATTTTTGTAATTGGTAATTTTGCATATTGTGCAACGGTTATTATTGCAATTGACACCTTCATTTTGTGTGTAGTTGGGTGGTTTGAAATAATATTTTCCATCAACCTTATTGAAATATGTAGGATTGTTTAAATTAGATTTGAAGATATTTTGGTAATGGTTTTTGTTAGACAATTAGTACGATGAAGCTGGCTGCCTGACCAGATGTTCATCGAGCGCTACTCCGAATTAAAGAATCGGTTGTTGTCCTCTTGGACTCTTCATTCGGCATGACCCAATTCTCACACCCGGGTTGAGCGCTAGATTCCCGGGGGTGTGGTATATCATGCCTGTGATAGTAATATGAGTTCTATTAAAACTTCATCCGATTGAATGTAATAGTTTTAAGTTAGAAGTGTAAGAAATTCCTTTGATAGAAATAGTTTTCGTGTTTTAGTGGCGCTATGACTGGAAGGTGTTGGTTTAAAATTAAACCTTTTAGTGAAATATTTGTAATATAATATGTTTAAGGTTGGTTTTTTGATGCTGATTAGCATCTATAGGTTGTGGTGGATTTATGATTTGATTGTAAACCAACATGTTTTATAGTGTAATAAATGTTATGTAAAATGGTGCAAATTGCAAAACTAGTTATTGTGGAAAGGTATAATTGGTGTGGAAGAATATATTAAAGTATGGTGAAATTAACGAAATTAATTTAAATGTGTTGAAGAAAGGATAAAGAAGTTAGTGAATATTACAAACAGAAAATGTTTTGTTTCGGTGACATCTTTGTAAGTTGACATAATGATATTGATATTAATTGTTGTTTATTTTTAATGAATGTAAGTATGACTTTTGGATCTGTTTTAGTACGAAAGTTATTATATTAGTGTTTATAGAGTTATGCTATAAGGTTGCTGTAAGTGTATTTAAGGATGGAGAGAGTTATGAACAAAAATTTTTTTATTATATATATATATATATAATAAGGTTGTATTTGGTGTATTTAAGAATTGAAGGAGCTATGGTGATCGCCCCGGAGCTAGAGGAGCTGAATATGAGCCGAGCGGACAGTCACTTATTGCGGAGGATACAGCGGATTGATCGGACTCTCAGTATGAGTTGGTTGTTGGTAAGTCTTTAAGCAATAATGAAAAGGTATTGGAAACTAATTTTTTAAGTGTTGAAGATTAAGATATAATCTATTGAGATTAAGATATAATCTATTGAAAGTGAGAAAGATTCACAATAATAATTCGTAGTTTGTATCTTGTAAGATAATTTTAATTATTACATTATCGTGTTATGCGTTGTTGTATATTATGTAGGAAGGTGTCAATTTATTAATTTGAAATTAAACATGGGTATAATATTTCAGATTGTCAACTTGGAAGTAACTCTCAATATGGATTGGCGAAAGCAGTTAATAGAGAAGTTGCTGACCTTCAGAAGCGTCCAGAGGTATGGAGGTACTCGAGTCGAGACGGAAATAGGGAGAACTGAATGCGGAGACGTTAACAAAAAAATTCCGAAGAGGATTCGTGTTAGTTATGATATGATATGCTATTGTGTATTATATTTTTAATTAGTTGTTTATGTAGTGCAATGAGTGAGCTATGTTGCAGTTTCAAGTGATGTCGGAATCGTTACGCGTCCTGCTAGGCAGCAGGGAGTTTTCTGAAGAGCTCAAATGTTATAATGAAGGTCGACCGAGTGGAAGGAGACTGGTCGTTTATCCCGCCGGGGTTAGATTTACAATCTTTAATCAGACATTCAATCAAATCGATCTTTTTGTAGACTGACGAGACGAAGGAGTCTCACCGCCAGAGTTATTTTCTTTTGAAGCTGTGCGAAGAAAGGAGGAAATGTTTTCCCAATGGCGTGAAGTTTCAGACACCTAGATATGGGAAAGGAGGACTGGTAATAAAGACAATTAATCCTCCGAAGACTGAGGTTATTACAAAATACTTAAATATTTTGAAAATGGAAATTTTGAAATGAAATGAAACGTATTTGCAGTTGATGAGTGTCAAGGAACTGGCAAAGAGGTTGGAGATATCGGCAAAGGATCTGCAGGACCTATATCGCTCATATGTTGCGAGGAAAGGACTTTATTTGAAGAGGTTGCTTTTTTAGAAGTTATTTAAATTTATCTTAATTGAGTTAAATTAGATATGTTAAGGATGAGAAAAAGAAAGGTCGGAAGAGAGTTATTAACGAAGATGGAGAGGCGGCTCCTCCAACAAAGAAGTGATGTGCCATTCTTGTTTTATGTTTCTTGTTTTATCGTTCTCCGTGTTTTATAAGTTTCTTCTTCGAATCTGTGAATAAAGAGGTTTTTAATGGATGCTAAGAATTTGACAAAGCATGAAGGATGGATTTGAAGGATCAACCCGGCAGGTAGATCAAATGAAAGATTGATATTTTGAGTGTTCTTTGAATCTCTGAAAAAAGAGGTTTTTAAAAAATTTTTTTTAGAATTTGACAAAGTATGAAAGATGGATTTGATGTAACCAATTGATCAGTAGATCAAAATAAAGATTGCTATTTAAAGAGATTTAATTGTGAGTTGTATTTAATCCGCTAAAGGAAAATGAATGCGAGGAAAGTCAACATGAATAAATATGATATAAACAGTTAAAGATAAATTAATGAAAGTGTATATAGATATACAGAAGATAAGTATAAATGGAAAGAAGAAAATAAATTTGGAGATTTGCTGCAATGCAGCTATTTTATGGTTTGTGAAAACCATATTTGCTGCAAGCAGCTAGTGGATCCGGATGAATCCGGATTTGCTACCATTGGTAGCTAGGAAATTTGAGAAATTAAAAAGGAGTCCGAAGAAGTAGTTTGTATATATTTGCTGCAAGCAGCTAGTGGATCCGGATGAATCCGGATTTGCTACACTTGGTAGCTAGGAAATTTGAGAAATTAAAATGAGTCAGCAGAAGTTGAAAAGGTTGTGTAAAATTATATTTTTAATTTAAGTTAATTTAACTTATGCACGAGGAAAGTTATATTTGAGGTTATAATGAAATGATATGTGAAATAGAAATTAAGTGTAACTAGTAGTGTCTTTTGTATTGGGTTCCCTTTGTTTCCTCCAGAAGTAGTCACATATTGTACTGGTTATTCTTATTTTATCAGTGTTTTGGAGAGATAAGAATTCTTTAGTGAGAGTGTATTTTATGATATTATCCTTTTCTTTATTTTTAAGTTTTCTGTATTCTAGATATAATTCTCTGCCATTTTTTGTGTTTAAAATATCTTGTATTAGGTTGGATAAGTCCCGTGCTAGATATGAAGGACGAGTTCTTCTTCTACGATTTTTGTGTTTGGAAGTTTTGACTGGTATACTCAAAGTGTGGGGTTCGGGATGTATTTTGCTCGCCTTAAAAGCAGTTCGATAAATGCACCAAACTTGGTGCTTTGTGATGTTTGCTGCTCGCCTTTGTGTCCCACTCTGACTTGCTTAAGCAACACAGCAAAAGTAGAAGCGACTTTATTCAAGAAGGGTCCAAGGGAAGAACTGATTCAGAAAGCATCTATCCCTTACTAAACGATATACAATAGCACAGACATTGAAGAATTAGTGACGATAAGAAATATATAGAGACAGGCGAGCAAGAAAGTTTAGGCTCCGCCCCTCCAGAGAGAGAGAGAGTGGGAGAGCCAGACTCCTCCCACAATGTTGGAAGATCATAGTCTTAGCATGAATATGAAGATACACGAGGGGAGTTGCGAAATGCAACCACGAAACACCCTCGCGTGTGATTATTGATACTCAATGAAATACTAAGTGAAGTGTTGATATTCAACATTCTCCCGCCCGAGAGAAAGGAAAAGGTCTAGTAATGAATTTTAATTAGGCGAAAAGACTAATTAAGTACATCGAATAAAATGTCTAGACCTAAAAAAAACAAACACAAAAAATCGAATACAATTCGAACATAACATGATTTGATGATTTCCTGTCTCTCCCTCTCATCTTCGTCCTCAGAGACGTGATGATCCCTCCGCAAGCTGCTCTCCTCGATTCACATATGTTTCTTAGTAGAGTTCCTCTTTGATCTGAGTAGCATCCGGCAGATTGGAGCCACATAAACAACTGCTGCTGTAGTACATACCAAAACGAAGAAAACTGCGACCAGTGACAGTATTGTTCTCCATTTACTTGAGATGACTTCAATGAAGTGATAGAAGTCAGGATTATCAAGTTCGCCAGTTTCTCCGGACATAACTGCTCGGTATATGTCTTCCAATGAAGGTCCGTCATTGTATAACGTTCCTTGTATGAGAACAGATTCACTGCATGACACATTGCAATTATCTTGAACTCTTTTGGTACTGAAAGCAAGGATTCTTTCCGAGTTTATTCCTTCTGGTCCACATGGAATAGAGAATGCATTTTCTTCGCAGGTCACTACTACTACTTGACTGCTCTTCACTGTGCATGTGAATTTTGTAACTGCTCCCGTGGCGCAATTATAGCACCCCTCAACAGAGTTCACCTTCACTTGGCACGGACTGTTGACCTCCTGAATATGACTGAATCTCCCTTTATCGAGTTTCAGGGCGATTTGAACAGTTGTCTCACTTTGCACATTCATGTAAATCTCCCTGTCTCCAAAAACTGAATGCGTTAGAAAGTGAACCGGAAGAGTTGTTTCCGTCTGATAGAGGGCTTCCAACTTGTAATCTTCACAGTCACAATTTGGTCTCTCAATAGCCGCTCTACAATTGCAGACTTCTCTGACTGTACAGTTCAAGTCGCGTGCTGCCTCTACTGATGCACAGTTCAGTATTGGAGAGATGGGCTTCTCAGAAGTAGCTGTTCTCTTTCCGTCCGAGATGAAGAAATTGTTTCTCGTGCGAATGTAAGGTTCATTCAGTGAGAGTAGTTCGACTGTGTGTCCTTCTACTGTTTTCTTCCAGCTTTGTCGAAGATGAATCTCCTTCACTGCAGTATGGTTGCCTCGAGTCACTTCAATTGATAACAAGAGGTCTGGGGTCCATTCTGAGCATTCAAATGTCTCATATACCTTCTCTGAAACAGGTATTGTATAGGTCTTGTAGAACATGCAACCATTTCTGGATAGGAGACAGAAGCACTGGTATCCTCCACAACTTTCGGAGCAATATGTGTGACCTGGATAGTGCTTCACATGTGATAGTTCTGGAATTGAATCTGACGGGCGAATACTCGCACACTTATCCGCCGTGCAGCTTCCTGCCCAATAACACCTTTTTGAGCTCGCTACATTGACATCGACTTCGCGATGGTAGCCTAAAGCTTTTCGTTGGCACTTCTCTGTGACTGCCATCATTGTTATCTTGATCTGACCAATTATTTCTTCGTCAGCGTTCTTGAAAGCGATGCACGCTTCTTTGGTGATTGGGTTGATTGTCATTATAACATGGCTTTCGTTGGAGCATGCCTGGTTTTGACATCTTTCATACTCGCTAGCTATTACAACAACATCTTGGCAACAGTTTGCACTACCTGTCATGTAGCATAGTAACATAATGACCATTAGTCTGTAAGCTATCTGCTCTCTTTTCCATTTCTTCCTGTTCACTTGCGTTTCTCTGTTCGGGCTGTAGCATTTTTGCCACACAGCCACTGCCACCCACCGAAAAAATCGGAATGGACAGAGTATAATACGCGTGAGAAGTTTCAGACAAATTTTGTTGATTTGACACGCCTTTGTCACGGGGGTGCTCAATCTGAATGGTGTGTTGCAGATCATGTACACCAATATGCACAGAGTCAGGAAGATGGAGTAAGAGATCACTCCAATGAGAGCTGCGGCCGTCACTGGCCAGCATTCTGGGGAGTATAAGTGCTGAAGCGTGAAGTAATCTTTTAATGCTTCACAGTACGGGGTTGCAGGACAAGAGACATTTGTGTAGTGCACTTCTCTCTCTTCAACCACCTTGGCTGAAACCAAGTGAGGGTGGATCACTGCTTCTGGCTCGAAGAAAACTCTCTGTTCTTCGGATGGATTGTTCATGAGGTAGCATTTACCTTTTGTGCACACTTGAACCGGCTGCCATGGCCTAGTCACAACTGATGCTCCTCCCCCGTTTAGGCACTTCAATATGAGTTGCTGCGACGCCTCCGCAGTACTCCGACACATCAGGATTCCAATCAACAACATGTGTATGTAACTGGTGCTCAGCTTGTGTCTCTTTTGTACAGATTTGATCGATTCCGGCGGTTTTGACACAACCGAGTCGATGTAGGCTCTTTTTGCGGATTCTTGCAATTGGTATACACTCTCTGAATCCTCATCGTACTCCGAATGGGCATAATTGACTTTATTTCTAAGTCGTAGATTGTATTTCTTCGCCCTTTCACCCGCTTGTTTTGGTTCATCATGCGCTTTGACATTCGGAATTTCATTTTTCCTTTCAACTTGTGGTTCAAATCCATTCCGTCTTTTTTCTTCTTTAGTCAGCTCCAGAGGAACAATTTTATTGATTGTTCTCAAGGTTTTTGAACCATCTTTCTTTTCAAGCAATACTGATCTGTCTGTGTCGTACCTCAAGACTTTCGCCAAAGGCCAGTATGCCCTGGATTCATTATCATGGACGATAAGCACGATATCTCCAACATTTGGCTTTGTCCTTTTGTGCAATATAGTCTTGTGAGTTTCTGTGATCCGCTTCGGATTCTGAATGACGGGATGGAGTTCTCGATCCATTAGAGCTTGTAAATACTCTTGCTTCCACCTTTCCCAGAACCTCTTCAACACTTTCATGACTGTTGACATTCTTCTCCAAGCTTGGTTCTGAGTGTTCAGCTCTTCCCTTTTCTCGGAATAGTCGGGATCTAATTCTTCTTCATTCCCTTTTTGCCAGAAGGGAAGGACTATTTCGGATTTGGGCACGAGGAAGTCAATAGGCCTCAATGTTGGAGACTCTAAGAATTCTTCGATCTTTTCTTCCACTCTGGTGAGGGGTCTTGAATTCAGTACTCCTTCAATCTCCGTGATCACAGTCAGGAATTCTTCTTTAGAGAGCTTGTTGGTCCCAACAGTCTTGTAGTACGCCTTCTTGACGCTTCCTACAAGTCTTTCATAGAATCCTCCTTGCCATGGAGCTGCTGGGACATTGTATCTCCAGCAAATGCTGTGCATGCTGATAAACCGAATAAGATCATCTTCCTTTCGATGAGAATTCCACAATCTTTTCAGCAGTTTTTCTCCTGCTGTGAATGTGGTGGCATTGTCTGATCGGATGATCTTTGGGATGCCTCTTCTGGCGAAAAACCTCTTCAAAGCATTCATGAATGCTATCAGAGATAGACTATCTACCACTTCAAGATGAACCGCACGTGTACTCATGCAGGTTATTAGCAACACGTACATCTTCAGTTCACCGTCGTTCTCTCGACAATAGAAAGGCCCAAGGTTATCCAGTCCAATATTTTCGAATGGACAATGCGGAAGCAGCCTTTCTGCGGGCAGTGGCGCGTATCTTGGATACGCTGGAGGGAACCCTTGATGCCTTCTGCAGGGTAAGCATTTCTTAAGGACAGAATTGACGAATCTCCTTCCTTTAACGATCCAGTACTTTTCTCGTACTTTGGCCAATGTTGCACTTGCACCGAGATGTTTGAGACTCTCGTGAATGTGCATCACGATGAGTTTTGTGAGATGAGAGTCTGGCCATAGTATTACTGGTTTCAGTCTGCTATTTGAGAGTTCCGAGTTGATGAATCTTCTGTAGTAAACACAATGCAGACCTCTCTCGTTTTTACGGAGTAGGAGGTTATTCGTGTTTTGATTCTTGGCTTCATCTTGGAGAAAGTTTTGTGCTTTCTCTTCTCTCTCATTCTGATGTTTTTTGATCAGCACTTCCAGAGCTAAGTTCCAGCTTTCGCTGCTTACTTCGGTTTTTTCTGGCAACCGCTCCAATTCATCTGGAATTATTCCTCCTTCCTCGAGGAATCTGTTCTTGAAGTCACCATCACTTTTCACTTGTTGAAGAACTTCCATGGTATCATGTACCAAGTCTTCTAAGTGTTGGTATTCAGTCCACGGTTTTCCTCCGGGCAGTCGCTCTGCATTAGATTCTCTTCCACATTGCAGCGCAGCCAGTATTTGTTTCCAGTCCCTCATGGGTTGTCGGCTTTGTTTTGTCATTTCAGAGTTCATTTCTTCCTCTTCTGCACTGTTGAGATGAGTTTGGACACATGGCCATTCGTCTGGACTCCTTCTCAACCATTCTGGTCCTTGCCACCACAACTCTGATTTCATCAAGGCCTCAGCAGAAAGACCTCGAGTTGAATGGTCAGCTGGATTGTCCTTTGTGTTCACATATTGGAAGATTATGTTTATTCTCAGCTTTGCATTTCCTGCGATAGGAATTTCAAGTATTTCTTGCTCGAGTCTTGTAATTTCATCGAGTCTGTTCTGAATGAACACTTTCGCAACTTTGTCTGAGGATCTTGATTCGATCCAACTCAGAGCAATCATGGAGTCAGAAAAGACGTATATGTCTTTCATTTCCTGCTCCTGCACTGCTGTTCTGGCTTCCACGATCTCTTTGATTCTTTGCAAAGCCAGTACTATTGCTTTGAGTTCTAGCCGTGGAATGGTCAGGGGGTTGTTTAAGGGTGCCAACCTTGTTTTGCCCTCGATGAGTGTCACACTGTTTTCTCGTTCTCTTGTCAGAACATCAACACAGTAAATAGCAGTGCCGTAGGCAGTTTTAGATGCGTCACAGAATGCAACAATGTGACCATCTTCACCTGAGAATTCTCCAGTCTGTTCATCTTTGGTCATTTTCCCTGAGTATCTCGGGATTCTCATGGAGTAATTCATCGCTTGTTCTAGTAATGCGCTAAACTCGTCTCTCCTCTCTTGGCTGAGTGGAGTTTTCCATTTCTTAACTTTCGCTTCTTTGACCTCGTCTTTGAACAGCTTTTGCATGAACAGCCTTAGCTTCACCATGAGAGGTGTGCTCCATCCCAGGGGATCATAGACTGAAGCAATCACAGAAAGGACTTCAGCTTTTGTGATACCGTCACTGCTGGAATGAACTTCTTTGAAAACTCCATCGTAGTTCACAACGAATTCATCGTTAACTGGATCCCATGGGATGCCCAGCAACTTGCAGATTCCTTTTTCATCAAGACCTTTCTCTTCGTCTTTCAGTTCGCTCATGATCTTATGAGAGTTGGTAACAAACTGTCTCAGATTCATTTGCATTCCTTGGAAAAGCTCTTTCGCTTTTCTCATTTTGATTTTCAGCTCGTTCTCACTTTTTGCGCCAAGGAACACGTTGTCAACGTACAAATTGTCCTTGACATCGTAGCACGTTACAACTTCCGCCTTGTCTTGTGAATTTCTACGTCCTTCTCTCTCCAACTCTTGCACCTTTTCCGATATATGCAGTTGGATTGTAGCGTTGAGAAGATACGGGCTTGCTTTGAAACCGAACGGAACTACTTGGAATCGATAATGCACAAGATTCGTGCTATCCTTTGGATCAGCTAGTGCTTTTTCTCTATCTTTGAAGAACAGGAACCGAGTGAGGTCTCTGTGGTCTCTCTTGAGCTTCACCTGATGGAAGGCCTTTTCTACGTCTCCAGACAATAGCAGAGGTCTTTCTCTGGCCCTCATCAGTATTTTTGGTATAGACTTGAGCAGGTTCGGTCCAGCATACTGAGCATCGTTAGCGCTCAAATGTCCTTTCATTTTGCTGGAAGCATTGTAAACCAGTCTGACTTTGGTTGACTGTGAGTCTTGTTTCATCACTGCTCTGTGTGGACTGTAGTATACAGTGCCATCTGGAGGGTCATCGGGATTGACTTTCTCGATGTAACCTCTTTTCTCCTGTTCTGCGAACATCTTTTCGGCTTCCTCGTACAATGAGGCTTTCTTGAGATATTGACTTCGAGACAGATGTTCCAATGCCAGCCAGAAATTGTTGCCGATCCTTTTCTCGGCATTCGGCTTCATAGGCCATCTTGTTGAATAATGCCCATCATGCTCTCTTTCTGTATTCAATATGAATTGTAGGTCAGCATCGAGATCTGATTCGTCGCTCTCTTGCGAATCAATATGCTCCACAGCAAGGAACTTTTGCATTGATTCCTGGAACTTCTGATTTTCATTTCTGTCATTGTCTTCTTTTGCATCCTTTTCGGTTGCCATATCGTGTTCCATTTGACTTGCAATGGCAACTGCTACATTGAGTGATTTTTCAGATGTGTGAGCGCCACTGTAAGGAATGTAGCCATTCTTTGTTGGCACTAGCATCAAGCCACTTGGTAGCTTCCTGTGACAGATTTTGAGAAGTTCAATGCTGAGTTGACCACCAACTAGTATCATTGGTCTTTCACCTTCTTTGTAAGGTGCTAACTTGATTTTGTTCCTCTTGATGAACTCTTTGTCAGTCTCATCGATTTCCAAAACTTTTTGTGTGGCAATGATTGGTTCAGGATAGGCGAAAGCGTCTACTTGCATGACCTTTCTGCCAACCTGAACTCCGAATCGAGTCACTCCTCTGGACTCACCCGAGGAGTGCCCTCCCACACCCGCGAAGAAAACAGTTTTTTCTTCGATCAGCGGTAGATCATACTTCTTTAATACCTTTTCACTGATTATGGTTGCACTAGCTCCGTCATCCAGCATAGCTGGTATAGAAATCCAACGTTTCGTTTGGGGATGTTGAATTGAGATGTTCATGAGAAGCATCCTGGGTAGACGTTGACGAGGCTGTAGTTCTGGGTGAACCGCACCCACCACTTCCTCTTTGCGATAACCGTTTACGTCTTGACTTCTGTGCGCATTTATTTCACGCTCAACAGACGCTGGGATCATTTGAGCAGAATGATCTTGGTATCGATTGGAACAGTTCGACTTTCTGAAAGGTTTCCAATTTCCCTGTTTCTGTGGTTCAAATTCTTGCGCATTCAGGTTCCATCTTGTATGTTTGGAATAGTTGAGTTGCGGTGTGAATGGAACCTTGTTGGCTCGAGGAATGGTTTCTCTTTTTCCTTGGTACATCATTTCCTTCTTTCCGGATATCATTTTGCCGCTTGAGTGAAGCTGTTGACATATTGATATATGATGACCGCCTCTGCAATTGTTGCAGTAATGCTTACAATTTGCAGCACCATGTCCGAATTTGAGGCAGCGGAAGCATCTGCCTTGATCGCTTATCATGCGTTTTCTTTCCCATTTACTTGCCACAGATTTGCATTTGTCTGTTGTTTCGAAGCTGTGTTTGCCACAGAACACGCATTTTTCAGCATTGGAGTTGTATGGAGTTACTAGATGAACGAGTTGTTTATCTTTACTTGGCTCTTTCTCTGAGTTTCTTCCAAGTAATTCTTCCAACTTCTCGCTTCTCAACAGCTTTTGCTCAATCATGTTCAGCATTGCTGACATGGCGAAAGGATAGTTGTCCATCCTCCACTCAGTTGCTTGGATTCTGGTCTTTTCAGGAAATTTTCCCAGAATTGTGTCCGCCAAAAACTCATTTCCTTCTGCATTTAGATCATTTGTCTTGAGAATCTCAAAAAGACATTTCACTTCTCTGATGAGTTTCAATTGAGCCGTAATAGTTCTGCCACACGGCTGCAACTCGACTATTTGCTTCCGAATGCTTCCTTTTTGTATCTCTTCATCACCGTATGCACTGTGCAGTAGCCTTGTGGCTATGGAGTAGTTTTGATTCGTTATCGGTAGATGTTTGATAACATCCAGAGCTCCTTGTTGTAGGTATGATTTCAGATAAATCATTTTACTTGCATCTGGAATTGCTTGACTGTCTACGGTGATCACGAACACTTCCCAGAAGTTGTTGAATTCTTTTCGAATTCCTGTGAACTTTGGCACTGGTAGTGTCGGGAGCTTTGCATAGCCACTTTCTATGTAATGGGACGACGTGTTATTTTCTTTAACACCATCTCTTTGTCGCGATCAACTTCCTCCTGTCTGCCTTTGAGAGGCGGCAAGACTTTTCTCTGTTTCTCTTTCAGAGTGAGCATGTTCTATTCCTCTTAGGTCTCCCTCTGGAGTGATGGTAATCTTTTTACCATCTGGTCTGATGCCTTCATCAGATTCTCTCTTTTTCCCTTCCTGCACTATTTCTTCTCCCATACCACCTTCTTTTGAATGGGAGAGTGCAGACTGCCCTTTGTTTATACTTTCCAAAGTGGCGCAGGGATTACTCATGTTTCTTTCGTCTGAGATTCTTTTGAGTTCCGCTTTGAGAGCATCTTTACGCTCAGATGCTATTTCTTCATCACTGATTTCATTTATGCGATCAGTGATAGTTTCCACGGAATAGTGCCCTTTTCCATGAATAATGCAATGTATTTGAGAGCTTTCTGATGTTGTTCAGTCTCGGTGTAAGAATGCTTTTCCTTGACTGCATTCTCTAGTTCTTCTTCATCTTCCAATGAATCAATAGAACTGTTCCATTGCTCTGATGCTTGCATCATCTTGTCCTGAATTGTTTTTGCCTCTAGAATTCTTCTTTTGAGGCTTGTTCGCATCTGTTTGAGAGATTCAACTGAGTATTTGTATACCGCAAGTTCGTTCTCTAACAGTTCGATCAACGCTGGGCTGATCTTTTCGCTTAGAGCGATTGCATTCTCCTGCTGGCAGTCCAGCTTCAGGACAAATTCTCTTGCAATTTGTGATGACCTAGTCATGATGTGCAAGAGTGTTTTTTGTCGAAGATTTCGAAATCACAGTTGTGTTTGTAGTCGTAACTGTACGAAGATTTCGCAATCACAGCTTTACTATGCTGAGATTATGTCTCGACTTAGGGTAGAGAGCCCCTTTTTTTGAGTTTAGAGATCTTTGCCTTTGGGTACGGAGACCCTTTTCTCTTCTCTCTGGGTACGGAGACCCTCTCCTTTTTTCTTTCTGCGGGTTCAGAGACCCTTATTCTTCCGCGGGTTCGGAGACCCTTTTCTTCCGCAGGTTCAGAGACCCTTTTCTTCCGCGGGTTCAGAGACCCTTTTCTTCCGCGGGTTCAGAGACCCTTTTCTTCCGCGGGTTCAGAGACCCTTTTCTTCCGCGGGTTCAGAGACCCTGGGTTCAGAGACCCTTGGGTTCAGAGACCCTTTTTTCTTTACGTGGGTTCAGAGACCCTTGGGTTCAGAGACCCTTTTTTCTAGGATTCAGAGATCCTTGGGTTCAGAGACCCTTTTTTCTAGGATTCAGAGATCCTTCTTACCAAGACTGCTTGCCACGCGGACTCCCTCCAATTCGGCCGATGCACCAAATTGTGGGGTTCGGGATGTATTTTGCTCGCCTTAAAAGCAGTTTGATAAATGCACCAAACTTGGTGCTTTGTGGTGTTTGCTGCTCGCCGTTGTGTCCCACTCTGACTTGCTTAAGCAACACAGCAAAAGTAGAAGCGACTTTATTCAAGAAGGGTCCAAGGGAAGAACTGATTCAGAAAGCATCTATCCCTTACTAAACGATATACAATAGCACAGACATTGAAGAATTAGTGACGATAAGAAATATATAGAGACAGGCGAGAAAGAAAGTTTAGGCTCCGCCCCTCCAGAGAGAGAGAGAGAGTGAGAGTGGGAGAGCCAGACTCCTCCCACAATGTTGGAAGATCATAGTCTTAGCATGAATATGAAGATACACGAGGGGAGTTGCGAAATGCAACCACGAAACACCCTCGCGTGTGATTATTGATACTCAATGAAATACTAAGTGAAGTGTTGATATTCAACAAAAGGATTATTATGATATGGGTTTCTAACTTTTTCCATTGGATTTAAATTGTCAGAAATCAATAAATAGTTTTGTATTTGATCATTGAGACCATAGGGAAAAGCCGTTAGCATTAATCTAATCCAGTATGATTCTTTACTTCTTAATTCCGCTTTATTTGTTGCATGGTCTAGAATGTCTATTAGGATGTCATCTGGAGAATGATTGGGTTCTTTATAGTGTTGACAAAGGTATGTATTCAAAATGGTTTTTCCTAGATGGTATCTGTGTTGAGATATACGTTTTTTGAGTGTTTGGGTGGTTTCTCCTATATATTGA
Source organism: Allodiplogaster pararmata (assembly GCA_964056735.1). NCBI lineage: Eukaryota > Metazoa > Nematoda > Chromadorea > Rhabditida > Diplogasteridae > Allodiplogaster > Allodiplogaster pararmata. The sequence goes on from OZ057405.1 coordinate 16,246,227, forward strand.
AGTTTACATTTCTTACATGTAATAAGATAAATTAAGTTCTTAGTAGTACATGTTAGCTGAAAGGGTTTATTTGTAAAAAAAATTTTCCAGTTGTATAACTAGTAACATAATTTTTGTAATTGGTAATTTTGCATATTGTGCAACGGTTATTATTGCAATTGACACCTTCATTTTGTGTGTAGTTGGGTGGTTTGAAATAATGTTTTCCATCAACCTTATTGAAATATGTAGGATTGTTTAAATTAGATTTGAAGATATTTTGGTAATGGTTTTTGTTAGACAATTAGTACGATGAAGCTGGCTGCCTGACCAGATGTTCATCGAGCGCTACTCCGAATTAAAGAATCGGTTGTTGTCCTCTTGGACTCTTCATTCGGCATGACCCAATTCTCACACCCGGGTTGAGCGCTAGATTCCCGGGGGTGTGGTATATCATGCCTGTGATAGTAATATGAGTTCTATTAAAACTTCATCCAATTGAATGTAATAGTTTTAAGTTAGAAGTGTAAGAAATTCCTTCGATAGAAATAGTTTTCGTGTTTTAGTGGCGCTATGACTGAAAGGTGTTGGTTTAAAATTAAACCTTTTAGTGAAATATTTGTAATATAATATGTTTAAGGTTGGTTTTTTGATGCTGATTAGCATCTATAGGTTGTGGTGGATTTATGATTTGATTGTAAACCAACATGTTTTATAGTGTAATAAATGTTATGTAAAATGGTGCAAATTGCAAAACTAGTTATTATGGAAAGGTATAATTGGTGTGGAAGAATATATTAAAGTATGGTGAAATTAACGAAATTAATTTAAATGTGTTGAAGAAAGGATAAAGAAGTTAGTGAATATTACAAACAGAAAATGTTTTGTTTCGGTGACATCTTTGTAAGTTGACATAATGATATTGATATTAATTGTTGTTTATTTTTAATGAATGTAAGTATGACTTTTGGATCTGTTTTAGTACGAAAGTTATTATATTAGTGTTTATAGAGTTATGAAAGTCTTCTATGTGTTTACAGTTATTACTAAAACGTAAAGTTTCACTGTATATGGTGTTAAGACCAATGTTAATAGGTATATTAGAGCTAAAGTGGGGGTATTTTATAACCTTAAAGTTGTATGCATCGGTTTTGTTGTATAGTTTAAACTTAGTAGTACCATCTTCTAAGATTTCTATGTCTAGATCAAGAAATTCGGCTTTGTATCTCTGTTGATTAGTTTGTTCTAAAGTAAGAGAATTATGATATACTTCTTTTGTAAAGGAAATTAACTCATTCAATTTGTTTGATATATGAATTAAATCATCAATGTATCGGAAGGTACAATTAAGTGAAAATCTTAAAGGGTGAGTTCCTTTTATGTTTTGGTTAATATACTGAAATTCCATCATAGCTAGTGTTAAGTCAGCTATTTGAGGAGACGCGTTATTACCTTGAGGTATACCCTTGTTCTGTTTATATATAGTTTGACTATAAAGGGCATAGCTATCATCTAAGATATAAGTAAGCATGTTGTATATTTGAAAGGGAAGGTAAGTTCTATTCTTGTTGGCTTCATTAGTGTAACTGGTTTGTTTACCTTTGATTCTGATGGCTTGGAATCCACTATTTTTGAAACAAGTTTTAATAACTTTTTTTTTTATGTTGATCTTAATTATGTCATGTGGGAGGTTGGTAAAAAGAGAAGTGAAGTCAGCACAGTATATTTCTTTTGTTTGATTCCCCGATAGTCTAAGTTCATGAAGAACGGGTTTAGTATTAAGAATAGAAAATAGGTGGTTAGTACCATTTCTTTCGCTTGTTTGTTTGCAATAACTTTTGAAATGTCTGGATAGATGTTTGAGAATTAATTGAAGTTCTTGAGATAATGGTTTGAGACTGCTGTTGGAGGCTCCGGTTATAAATCGGAATTTAATGGGATTTTTGTGCATTTTAGGTATACCGTAAACAGTTGGTATGTTGTATATGTTAGATAAAGGGATAGGAATTTTGATATCTTTAGTTAGTTCCAGGTGTTTATTAATTATGTTAAAGGTGTTTGAAGAAGGAATTGGTTGATAGGTTCTAGTATTTTCTGTGCTTGTATTCATCTCTTCGTTCATAAATAGAAGATAAAATTTCTTGCAAGTAAATGCATAGTTGTTATTAGCTTTATCAATAGGAGTTATTATGAAATTTTTTCGTATTTCAAAAATGCTTCTGTAGATTTGCTTGTAATTAGTGGAATCGAAATAGTGGAATCTGTCGAGATATCTAGAAATCAGTGGAAGGCAGTGTTTTTGGAGTATATTGTAAATAATAATACGATCATATTGATTATCATGTATTAGGTTGGATAAGTCCCGTGCTAGATATGAAGGACGAGTTCTTCTACGATTTTTGTGTTTGGAAGTTTTGACTGGTATATTCAAAGGATTATTATGATATGGGTTTTTAACTTTTTCCATTGGATTTAAATTGTCAGAAATTAATCCATAGTTTTGTATTTGATCATTGAGACCATAGGGAAAAGCCGTTAGCATTAATCTAATCCAGTATGATTCTTTACTTCTTAATTCCGCTTTATTTGTTGCATGGTCTAGAATGTCTATTAGGATGTCATCTGGAGAATGATTGGGTTCTTTATAGTGTTGACAAAGGTATGTATTCAAAATGGTTTTTCCTAGATGGTATCTGTGTTGAGATATACGTTTTTTGAGTGTTTGGGTGGTTTCTCCTATATATTGAAGTTTACATTTCTTACATGTAATAAGATAAATTAAGTTCTTAGTAGTACATGTTAGCTGAAAGGGTTTATTTGTAAAAAAATTTTCCAGTTGTATAACTAGTAACATAATTTTTGTAATTGGTAATTTTGCATATTGTGCAACGGTTATTATTGCAATTGACACCTTCATTTTGTGTGTAGTTGGGTGGTTTGAAATAATATTTTCCATCAACCTTATTGAAATATGTAGGATTGTTTAAATTAGATTTGAAGATATTTTGGTAATGGTTTTTGTTAGACAATTAGTACGATGAAGCTGGCTGCCTGACCAGATGTTCATCGAGCGCTACTCCGAATTAAAGAATCGGTTGTTGTCCTCTTGGACTCTTCATTCGGCATGACCCAATTCTCACACCCGGGTTGAGCGCTAGATTCCCGGGGGTGTGGTATATCATGCCTGTGATAGTAATATGAGTTCTATTAAAACTTCATCCGATTGAATGTAATAGTTTTAAGTTAGAAGTGTAAGAAATTCCTTTGATAGAAATAGTTTTCGTGTTTTAGTGGCGCTATGACTGGAAGGTGTTGGTTTAAAATTAAACCTTTTAGTGAAATATTTGTAATATAATATGTTTAAGGTTGGTTTTTTGATGCTGATTAGCATCTATAGGTTGTGGTGGATTTATGATTTGATTGTAAACCAACATGTTTTATAGTGTAATAAATGTTATGTAAAATGGTGTAGACAATAGCAAACGACATAACTATCTCAGTTTTTAATATTGAAATTCTCTTTTTTTAAGTTTTGAGCCTGACCAAGCTGAAGACTTTTCCAAATATAAAGTTATTTAGCACAATTTTACGTGGGGGCTCTAATCTATTTTAGCCGTCCAATGAAAGTTTAGCTGTCCAATGAAAAATTAGCCGTCCAATGAAAGTTTAGCAGTCCAATCAAAAATACTGGTAACTCAGCTCTCCCATTAGGATTTTTATTCATGATAATTTGGCTCTAATCTACTTTAGCCGTCCAATGAAAGTTTAGCCGTCCAATGAAAAATTAGCCGTCCAATGAAAAATTAACCGTCCAATGAAATTTTAGCCGTTCAATGAAAGTTTAGCCGTCCAATGAATGTTTAGCTGACAAAAATTGAATTGACAAAAGTTTTTTAAAAAAATATGAGAAATTTTCTTATGTCGTACGGCCTGTTTAGCTAAGCCGTACGACCTCGTTAGCTAAGCCGTACAGCCTCGTTGGCTAAGCCGTACGGCCTCGTTGGCTAAGCCGTTCGGCCTCGTTAGCTAAGCCGTACGACCTCGTTAGCTAAGCCGTACAGCCTCGTTAGCGTAATCTTTTTTCTAAGCCTTAGCGTTTTTCAATGTAAAAATTTTTTAATGTGAAAATAAGAGAGTCTAACTGTAAAAGTTTGATTGGACGGCTAAACTTTCATTGGACGGCTAAAGTAGATTAGAGCCGATAATTTTTTTTCAGTCTAGTTCGTCATTTTTCGTTATTTTTTAATTTCATTCGTCTATTTCGATTTTTTTCTTCTGTCTTTTTCATTGTTTTTTCCATTACAATATGTGGCTAGGTGTGCCTAACGACCGTAAATGCAAAAAGTGTCTAACCTTTTTACGATTACCCGTTAAAAAATTGAATTTCTAATATACTTTCTCTTTTCAGATATTCGAGCTCCTAGAAAGCTTTAAAAGCTTTGATTAAATGCGGAAATGGGTGAGGACAGAGCCCATTCCTTTCTGATCCTTTCAAAAAAGTTAGTTTACCTGATCTTTTTTGTTAACAATGGAGTGACGCAGATAAAATCTAAAGTAGTATTTTTTTTCAGAGGCACTTCTGTAGTTAAGGGACACCCCTCTTCTACCAGAAGTTCACTTGAGTCAGATGAGAGTGGCATTTTTTTTGATACGGTCTTGTCAGCCTAAGCCGTACGGCCTAAATTTTTTCCTAAGCCTAAGCGAAAAAAAGAGTGAATAATAGCTGAAAATAGCTAAGACAATTTACTGCAAATTGCCGGATGCGAAACTTTTTTGGTGCGAAAACAAAATGTTTCGAAGTTTCGCTCTGCAAAATGTTCGGTCCAAAGTAACGCTCTGCAAAGTAACGTGTTACCCTTTTCGTGCTTATTTTGTTTCGAATTCATCATTCATCTTGCGCCGCGCACTGTTTTGCTCACCAACCGTTTTTAACCGTGAAAAAGTAAAACTAATTTGCTCACATACAGTGAGACACATACAGGTTTTATTTGAATTTTCCTATCAGGAAAATTCATGAGAGACTAGTATGGATGATTCAGCTTGAGTGGAGTTTATGACTTCAGAAGACCTCTTTTGAAGTCTCGTCTTTGAAAAAAAGTAGATAATCGATCATCTTGAGCGTGTGAAAATAGGGAAATCATAGAGAAGGGGAAGTATCGCATTTCTAGTTGAGATCCATTCCGTTCTCAGGCTGCCGATAAAGACGTGCGTATGAATGAAGTGGACCTTCGATCAGACTTCGACAGACTCATTCCTGAAGGCGCGAGTGTCATCATAGTCGTCCACGTCCGCTTCTCTGACGAAGTCGCTTTCGAGGAAGTAAAAAGTGAGTGTTCAGGCGAGAAAAAAGAAAAATCAATTTCGGCAGCTCGATTGAGTCTGAGAGGTCGTTTGAGTCTCTCGTTTTTGTGTTGTCTATTATTCTCAATGAGATGTTTTACAAAATCTTGGACAATAAAATCTGACGGTAACTAGTGAGAGTCTGTGTTGCCCTTGCTGTTGTTGTTGTTGTTGTTGTTGTTGTTGTTGTTGTTGTTGTTGTTGTTGTTGTTGTTGTTGTTGTTGTTGTTGTTGTTGTTTGCCCATAGGTCCTGTCGAGGGAATTCCTTTGGGATAGGTTGGTGAGGATCCTTTTGAGTCTCCAATGCACTTGTGCAAAGAGACATCCCTCTATCGGCCACCTGAGGACGCGCTCGATACCAGTGAGGATGAACCGGTCCCTTGCGATGGTGTGAACTTGTGGGTTGTAGCACCATCGAAGGCGAGTCCCCTTGCTCAAACGAACTTTCATTCCTTCTCGGTGGGACTCATGGAAGAGTGACAAGAGTTGAAACTTTAACTTTCAAAATCTTTTTGATGTAGAAACTGAACAAAGGCATGGATTCTCTGATTCGTATTATAAAATCATTTGATAGCAGAGTTTAAGCACATGTTTTTTGAATATTAATGAAACAGGCGTTTACACCGGGCAAGCGTATAGTGATTTAACGGATGAAATTGCAAAGAAAATCACTATAAAAAAAACTTTAAAAGTTTCTCAGGCATCCGGCAACGGAACTAAATGATTTCAGTACGCGTCATGTTTGAAGAATTTCTCGAATAAATCGATTGCAAAAGACTTATTGAACTACCATCTCAAGAGCAGTGAACAATTGATGATCTCGAAAAGTTTATATCGTTTTTTTCTTCAAGCACGTAATCTGCCAAGTCACAAGAGCGACTCTGTTTCGCCCTAAATCGGCCGCTCAATCAATACGACTTTCTCGAGTGGAAACAGCATCTATCCGAGCTGCAGTTACATATCAAAATTGGTCCCGTGAAGCAAGTAACATCAGAGAGGAAGATCGACGAGGTAAAACTATTGGTTTTTCGGAAGAGATGCGGATCAGACCAATTTTTTTCAAAAATCATTTCAAACATATTTTGGTTGAAGCGTCTGTCTAATTTGAGTTATTACTATCCTTGTTCGTAGAAGAAACTAAATAAAAAGAGTTTTAGAAGGAGTTCTGACTGTCGCATGCTTGCCAAATGCTGTGTTAAAGGAGCTAGACTGACAATTGATCAATATAAAAAAGTTGAGGACTTCTTCAAGTTTGAACATGTTGAAGAGTTGACTGGCTCTGAAGTTTATGGAAAAATATTCAGTTGAATTAACACTTTGTAATGGCAATGCATGTTTGACGAAATGTGATTGGACTACAACACGGAAAGAAAATGGGTCACGAGGCGGGATCGAACCCAACGATTTCTCTTACTCAAAACTTAGTGCGTTAGTCCGTTCGTGGCATAATGGTAGTGTGTTCAACTATTGTGCGAGAGTCTCAAGTTCGACTCTTACTCTTACCCCCCCCCCCCGGACAGATCCACCCAAACCAAGGGGTCAAGAAATGTTAGTATCGCTCTGGCACAAGACTGACTCCTCCCACTGCTGCTACACACACTAGCAGCGACCCAGTGCGCAGCCACTGGTTCTACCAGGGTAGGTCTGCCCTCCTTTCGGGGGAGCGCGTACCCTACGACGAGGCGGGAAAAGGTGCAAAAAAGATAACAAAAGTTAGTGTGTTACCAGTTTTTATAGTTTGAACAATCTTGTGAAGCATAGGTGAGTGAATATAAATGAACAAAGTTCTTTTATATTGTGAAGCATAATCTTGTGAAGCATAGGTGAGTTGTTGTATGGGCCTTAAAATGTGCATTATCATGTGTGCGTGTGTAGCTCAGTGGGGAGAGCATTCGCCCGGAACGCGAAAGGTCACGGGTTCGGTTCCCGTCACACCACACGATTTTTGCACAAGTTTCTGCGAACAATCCGCTCCTCTGCTCGGTATAAAAATCCGTTGCTTGAGATCAACGAGGAGTAGGGAATACTCTAGTTTACATGGGGGCCGAACCGGGAAAAAAACCCTTCAGTCTCACGCCGAAAAGCAAGATGAGCCACAGCAGCAGCATCGTCAGCAGAGTCAGCAGCAGAAGATACAGCAACAACAGAAACTCATTGAAGGTGAGAAAGAAGAAAACAAAAGAGACAGAAGACTCCAGAGTTTTGAATTCAATGAGGAAAATACTTTTGTGCAGAACTGCTCGCGGAGAGGACAGCCCGGGGAAATCGAGCTGGAGAGGTCGATGGAGAGCAGACGACAAGAAACAGGTATCAATTCATTCATCGAGAAAGAGAGAACAGAAAGAGAGAGATGTGAATATGAAAGGAGAGCTGCAGAAAGAAATATTGGAAGAGAAAGCGATGGCACAGTAGAAAAATTGGGAGCCGTAATGACATCGATGGCAATGCCAAGTATTCGAAATTTTTCCGGTAGAGGTGGGTTGCGAGAATTCAAAGACTTCGTTGATAGAATCGATCTGAAGTATGTTCAACTTATTGGCGAGGATCAGCTGATAACAGTTTTTAGACAGCACTTAGAAGGAGATGCTTTGAATATATTTGATACCCTGCCAAGAGAGATAAGGGACGGTTCGTACAGAGGTATAGTATTAAAAATGAAGGATCGCTTCAGGGGTGATCAAACCCTCAAGAAATACGATGCTCAAAGGAAGCTCGATAGGATACAGAAAAGAGAGAGAGAGACTGTAGTTCAGTTCTGCTGTGCCTTGGAATCCCTAACCATGGAGGCTTACCCTGATGCTTCCCCGGTAATGCTCTCCGAAATAAGAGCGGGAAAACTAGTCAACGCACTCCCGGATTTTGAGCACCAAATACAGCTGTTTAAGATCTTGGATGAGGCAGAGGACTATGACAAGTATGAAAGACTGAGAGAGAAGCAACCGAAGATGACGAAAAGGGAAAATGGTGGCTGAAAAGATTAAAGGGTGTCGTCGAAAGAACCGTGCGGGAGAAAGGACTTAGGTGGACTATTTCGCCGGAAGGCTTAATATTAGTGAAAGAGACATCGAAAGGAGAAAGAGAGAAGATGAAAAAAGAATACGATCGGAAACATCACGTAGAAAACAAAACGTATCCGAAACCGGGCGACCGAGTCTTTGTGAGAGTGCCCAGCGAGAAAGGAAACAGTAGGTTCCCCAAACTTACGAATGAGTGGGATGGACCCTATCGTGTAAAAGAAGTGAGTGACAACTCCGCTAAAGTGATGAAACTTGAAGACAAAAGCGTTTTACGGATCCCATTTGAACCAAAGTTCAGAAACAGTAAAGAAAAGAAAGCAGAAAGGGATGGATCAATTATTACAGAAATCGCCTGACAACGTTGGTCATCATGAAAGAGAGAGACGCCGCCTCCATCAAGAACTCCAAGGACGTGCACATCGTGAGATACACCACCAACGCAGAGATGATAACTGCGATAGAAAGGATGAAATGCGACCAAGGAGTGGCAATCATCCTGCTGCCTTTCTGGGACTCAATCACTGCCCAACAGTGGACGAGCCCTCTCCAGCCCCGCAGATATCAGCCATACGATAGGCACCCTACTCGTCGTGGGCGTCGAGTTTAAAAGGGGGGGCATGTAAGGAGTACATGTTCTCAATCTCTTTATCGTTTATTGTATTGTTGTTATATGATCTACTTTATTGTTATTGGTTTTAAGTAGCTATCTTTCTATAATTCTGTCGTCATGCTATTTTTGTATTGATGTGTTGGACAGTTGTGTAATTGTTATGTTCTCTAGGTTGATATGGGTTATGTGAGGAAAGGAAAACCCTCGCGCGCATAGGAGGCCTGATCAGCCTATAGAGAAGAGGAAGTGTGTTGATTATCAATTGGACCGCGGTCCGGAGTGCTTTTGTTTGGTTTTGTGGCCTTTGTTGTTGATAAAAGTGGATATCCCAGAAAAAAAAAAAGAGAGAAAAAGAAGAAAACCCGAGCATGAGCTAGTTCGCAGAAACAAAGGCGCTTAGACCTCTGACCCTAGACCTCGAGAGACCTCGGTGTTGAGAGGGGGGCATGTTGTATGGGCCTTAAAATGTGCATTATCATGTGTGCGTGTGTAGCTCAGTGGGGAGAGCATTCGCTCGGAACGCGAAAGGTCACGGGTTCGGTTCCCGTCACACCACACGATTTTTGCACAAGTTTCTGCGAACAATCCGCTCCTCTGCTCCGTATAAAAATCCGTTGCTTGAGATCAACGAGGAGTAGGGAATACTCTAGTTTACAGAGTGAATATAAATGAACAAAGTTCCCGAAATGTTTGGATGCTTCACTCTCTTCTCATCGACCGACGGGGGATTCCAATACGGCATCAAGAAGCTCAACCTGGTGTAATTACTTTCAATTTTGTCTCTTTAAGCGATTCCAGGCACGAGCATATGAATAATTGTTCGGAACCAGTCTTATCAATTTTTATAGACGAAAAACTCATTGTTATTTATGTAAAAGAGTTTAAAGAGTTCGTTTTTATTATAAAGAATATAAAAGGCTTCAAATGTTGAATTTTCAATGAAGAAGTAGATGCTTTCAAACTGGACAAGTAATAGATAATTGTTGACGCCCTTTATTTAATTTCACTAAGTCTTAATTAAGCACGGTAAGGGATGTTTTTATTAACTCTCAGTCATACTTCACACCTACATATGTAGCAACCTGTAAATGACGGGAAAAACCCGCTACAAAAATGAAGCTGGGATTTTTTTTACAATTTTACAAGTAATTTTTTATGAAATTACCGGTCAGTCTTCTCAGGAATCAAACCATTCTAAGTTTTCGGATAAATTTGTCATTGCTGGATGTTCAAGAGGTCTTAAACATCGATTTAAGTTTATAATAGTCGTTCATTCTCGTTCTCGTTGTATTTTTTTCTATTTTTTTCAGTTTTTTAAAAAAATTATCTTTAGTTTTGTCAGCAGAGTCTTCCTCGTGTTGTTACATTGCAAAATGTATTTCAATAAATAATTATCAGCTCTCATACTTCGAAAAGCATTGAGATAGAAAAAACATTGAAATGCAATAAAAGTTCTGATTGGGAAAAGTGCGTTTTGGCCCTTGTAACTCCAACAGGAGAGAAAATCCAATTGATAGTTCGTCTTACGCAGCAACTACACAAAGCTGTTTCCAATCAAACCAAGACATTTATATCCAGACATATATTATAACAATCCTAAAATATTCTCGGAAATCCCAACTCTTCTAGCTCCAACTCATTCAAGACCCATAGGGATAGGGACGGTATAATAGGGATAGAGACGGTATAATAACGGGTATAAGGCCACGTGTGTTTTGAACAAGTCTAATTCTACAAGGGTTAAGATCAAGCATGAAGATGCTGACCAATAGGGTTGGTTGTACCATTTAATGAGAAATACTCATGCGGGTTAGTTTTAGTACATATTTGAAATTTTCAGTACTCATTATGGGGGTCGATTGTACTATTTGATGTTCCAGTCCCTCTCGCGAAGTTATCAGGAGCAATGTGGGCTTCACTTGCGATCAGACGTTCCTACCGCGACTCGAAAGAGCAGCTCAAGTGAGTACCAGGGTGTTTCTCTGACCCGCACTGCCGGTTGAAAAATTCTTTGAAAAAAAACTCCGAAAAACATATAAATCTATGCGCTCGGAAAAAATTTTTCTCGGATTTTTCGTAGGGGAAGTCCAAATCATTGGAATAATTGAATTTTGATCTCCGAAATTTTAAACAAATCTATGCGCTCGAAAAAAATTGTGCGGGTGCTAAGAAACACACTCGTGAGTACCGAAGTGTTTTTTTATGCTCTTCAGTCTTGAAGATGCGCGATATTCTAACTTCCATCCTCACCAGTGAGAGGTTGTTCAATTCACTGCTCTCATCTCTACTTCAAATCTAATCTACAATGGCCGGACGTCGAAAGGTCGAAAAGAAAGGGAAGAAGGGTGGAAACCCCGGCAGTCCACTCACTCCTCCAAAGTTAGTTTCGCCTTCTTGTTCTCTGTCTCAAACCATTGCAGAAGCTACTGCCCTGGCAGATGCCGATGCCGCGGACGGAATTCCTGGAGTTGTCTGGTCAACCATCACCCGTCTAATCAAGTTGCTGACATCGTCCCTAGAGCATTCAGTTCCGAAGGAATGCTCATGCAAGTGTCAATCCGCGTCTCCTCCTGTTCCATTTTCTCCAAGTGTTCGCCCTCCTATGTCTTCGTCTTCTCAAGATGAGGAGTCCATTCGTCGCGCGCGCTCTTTGGTCGTAGCAGGGCTGCCGGAGAGTAACTCTCCCAATGCGGGAGAGCGTCTTCAGCATGACGAGACTGTAGTGCGCTCCTTGCTTGATGATCTCAATATACAAGTGAGGCCGGAGGTCGTGTTCAGAATGGGGCAGGGACCGCGTCGTCTTCTCAAGGTCATGCTTCCTTCTCGGGCATTCGTTCTTTCAGCTCTACGCGCTGCTCCAACTCTTCGTTCTAAACCGAACTGGAAAGGCGTCTTTGTTCGAAAGTCGATGACTCCTGAGGAACTTGCTGCGTGGAATGCAAAACGGTCACTTCTGAAGACACTGCGTGAGCGTGACCCCAGGTGCACTTGGGTTCTATATCGAGATGAGCTGTGGCTGAAAGAGGAAATTGGTGGTACCCGTAAAACGACCCCGCCATCCCTCTCTTCTCCGTTGTTTGCGTCTCCGCCTCCACCGGTTACTCCGCTTTCTCGTCATAATCAGGGAAACTAGCTCGGCTAGGATCCTTCCGGAACACTTGTTCAGCTTCTCTTCCTAATTCGACTATTTCTTTGAAACTGATTTATTTTAACATGCGCTCTCTTAGTAATAAACTAGTTGCTTTCCGATCTTTTCTCGAGAATGAAAAGCCAGATATTATCGCACTATCCGAAACATGGTTGAACTCTAGAATACTGGACAGTGAGATTATTGGTTCGCTTCCATACACAGTTGTTCGCTGTGATCGTGATTCACGGGGTGGCGGGGTAGCAATTATTCTTCGCGACCACATCCATTTCACAAGACCTGCGTTGAGTCTTTCTAATATGGAAATAGTTTGTATCGACTTATTTCTCTCTTCCTCTTTCATTCGTCTCACAGTTTGCTATCGTCCCCCTCGTTTTGATTGTGCGGAAACCCGAATATTCTGCGATGTTCTATCTGAAATTTTTTCGACTTCTGGAAATTCTAGCCTCTGTGTGGGCGATTTCAATTCAGATTGTCTCACAAATGGTTCTTCTCCATGTGACAATTTGCTGATAGATTTAGTAACATCTCACAGACTCCACCAACTCTGCAGTACACCCACCCGTCAAAATAAGTGCATCGACTGGCTCCTCTCTTCTCATTCACACCTTTGCTCAAATGTTCGTGTCATACCTTCATTTCCCACTTGTGATCATTATGGACTGGCCTTCTCGATTTGTGACTCTGCTCTACCTCGCCCTTCCTTCAAGGTTCTGGACTACTCCGGAATAGATTTTGAAGGACTCAGTCAATACTTAACCACTATCGACTGGGAGTCAGCTTTTGACAACTTTTATTCCATTGACGATCTTTACTCTCGCTTCCTTGATATCCTAAAAAGCTCTCTTGCCCAATTCGTTCCTTTACGCGTTCCACGATCCGTCACAACTGCTTATCCTCCACACATTCAGAAGTTAATCGAATACCGTAATTTACTCTTCTTGAGTATTGAAATCCCAAGAGTTCGCGCATTATATGATAAATCCAGCAAGGATCTTCTCAAACAAATTGATAAATGGAATAGGCATTGTCAGAAAGTGAAACTGGTCAAGTCGCGTGACTTGTATAGACATATACCCTCCTTGATCAAACCTAAGACCTTTCCTCCTCGTGTTCTCATTGACTCTTCGGGTGTTAATGTTCTCGACACATTTCAAAAATGTGATCTATTAGCGAAGGAATTTGTTTCCTCGTTTACTCTCGACGATGGACTGTCTCCCCCACTACTCGGTCCTTCCATTCAACAACAAGTAAGTGACTTTATCTGTTTTCCATCTACTGTAGCTCGGTTGTTATCAAAATTGAAAGGTACTTGCAGCACTGGTGCTGATGGGATTCCGCAAATAGTTTTCAAAAAATGCTCAAAATCTCTCGCTCTTCCATTAGCACATATTTATAACTTCTCTTTATCTCTCGGTGTTGTACCTGAAATTTGGAAGCATTCTTTGATCACTGCCATTCCTAAATCTGGTAAAGACCCTTCTCTTTCATCTTCTTACAGACCCATTTCTATTCTTTCTCCAGCTTCAAAGGTTATGGAACGGGTTATCAGGTCTATTATAATAGAGCACGTTTCTCATTTTGAGATACTCCCCTCAAGTCAACACGGTTTCCGGGCGGTTGCTTCCATAGTTACAAATTTACTCTCATGTGAAAATGATTGGACGGAGGCTCTAAGTGCAGGACTCTCCACCGATGTGATTTATATAGATTTCTCTCGTGCATTTGACACAGTATGTATAAATAAATTGTTAAGAAAATGCACTCATTTCGGAATACCGAGTCTAGTTATAACTTGGTTGAAGTCGTTCCTAACAGATAGAGAATTTTCCATTCGTATGGGCGACACCTTATCAACTCCACATCCTGTTACATCCGGTGTCCCACAAGGGTCTGTATTGGGACCCTTGCTCTTTGTCTTATACATATCCGACTTGAATCAAGTTCTTTCTTCATTCACTAACGTTCGATATCAAGCATATGCTGATGACATAAAGTTGTATCTGTCTTACAACAAGAACAACATGACAGAACGTTGTCTTGAACTTCAAGCTTCTCTAGATGCAGTATCATTCTGGTGTACTTCCAACCAATTATCTCTCTCTACCTCTAAAACAGTTCACTTACATATCGGGTCTACGGCACTTACTCCTACCTATCACATAGACAATACTGCTTTGGAGTGTGTGAGTCGAGTTCGTGATCTAGGTGTACAAATGATCCCTTCTCTTCGGCGTAATATCACTATATCTGACCGAGTATCTAGAGCTAATTCTGCTCTATATTCAATGTTAAGAGCCGTGAACATCAATGATGCCTCTATCTTGGTGAAATGCTTCAAAATTTATGTCATGCCTCATTTAGAATTTGCTTCAAGTTTCTGGAATCCGCACTTCAAAAAAAACGTCGAAGAAATAGAGAAAGTTCTCAGGTCTTTCCCGAGAATCGTATTCGCTCGCTGCTTTCCTAACTGTAGCTATCCTCACGGAAATACATCTTATAAAAGTAGACTCTCTAAGCTAGGTCTCATGCCTTTAGAAGAGAGACGAGTATATATGGATTTGACCATGGCATGGAAAATAATCAATGACAAAACCATCATTAAGAAACAACATTTTTTCCAAAGAACCAAAGAAACGCGAACTAATTCTCACGGAGTTTCAATAGAAGTAACGAAGAACAGTGCTAGGTACAATTCATTTAGTCTGAGAGTAGCCCGTTGGTTTTCTCGTGTACCAGAAATGCTTGACATAACTTCTTTCAAAATGTTCGTAGAACTGCTTTAAAATAATAATGTGATGAAAAACCTTGCCATTACGAACAAAGTTGACTGATTACAGCCTTTTGCGATTTTTGAACAACAGACGACGCAACAGCAACAGTTTTCACTCTTGAAACGAAAACTCGCTTCTGTTCATCATACGTTTATCCAAAGTCGAGATCTCGAAGTTCTTCACGGAGACATATATTTCCAATCATCATCGAAGATACCCTTGTTCATCCTACCCAAAAAGTCCAAACCATCAATTATTAATTCTTTGCCAAGGGCAGCCGATGGGAACCGGGGGAATTGGTCGGTGAGGAGCAGCTCCTCCACTGCTGATGCCTACTCAGTCAAACCAAGTACCGCTCAAGGTAGCCGCTCTCAAATCACTCGCCAAAGCTATCCTTCTGTACTCCTCCCGATCCAATCACGGCCTGGTCCACCGCTATCAAAAAACTCAAACACGCGGATTCGTCACCCGCATGTTCTCTCATCGATCTTGAACTCTGGAAACCGTTGGGCACCCAAGGCTCCCTAGCTCCCAAACTACCCTACAATTGCATTTTTCGAAATGTAGATAATATATATATATATATATATATATATATATATATATATATATATATATATATGCGTCATGGCAAAGATTAGCTCTTTCGTACGACATACCTTATCAGTGAATACCTTATCACGCCTGTTGTTGTTGTTGTTGTTGTTGCCGGCAAGCATCCCGCATCGAAGACTTGGTTATGAACGCTCTCTTTAATGAGAGAAGTTCTCGTGTTCTTCGGACAAGATGCGTCCGGAGAAGGGTTTTGATGTCCTTTGCAGTCCTGAGACTGTCATGCTGCACCTTGTGAAGGCGGACATCGTTGTAGCAACCTGTTCATGCTATAGGCCTTGTGAGTGGGTGGTCAAGCCGGCCTAGCATCGTTTTTGGTGGGAGTAGAGACGTCTCGCCTGTCGTTGACCGTAGATAGGCAAGAGGCTATTTGACTGGCGCCTCGACTCGCCATTGAAAAGTATAGCGGAGTATCGGCTGATACTTTGTCCGGTGGCATGCCCAGGCCGGTCCGGCATCGCCCTCCTTTGACGAGCTATTCAACCCAGTTTTGGTCCGCGGCGGGATTTCTCCCGCTACCTCCCAGCACGAATTCTTCGTAGGGAGGCGTCCCTCTATCCGCCACCTGAGGTCGCGCTCGATTCTGGACTGGATGATCCGGCTCCATCCGTGACAGGCTCTTAAGGCTGTAGAGTCACGAATGGCCACTGTTGCCAGTGTGTTTCGAGCCTTATCACGCCTTATCATCCCTTATCACGCCTAGCACGAAGCTGTTCCTCGGAGCGAGCTTTTTACCGAAAGTCCAAAGTGGCTGCCCACAAAATGTTGAGGACATCTTCCTAATTCATAAGAGTGTACTTAGTTGGAGTCTCACAAGTTCAAAATCAGGTGAAAATATTGTTTCAGCGTGCTCAAAACAGTCCAACGCTCAAAATAGAAGTCAAAAAAAATTATTTGGGACGAATCTTCGGCTGTCTCTGCAGGGCTAGTGTTATTTTTCCAATTGAAGAAAGCGCTGGAATTTGATAAAGTGATAAAACTGGCGGGAAAAAAACTATAAATTCTTTTTCTTGAGTTCTAAAAAGTTTTTTTGAGAAGTAAAACGTAGATCAGAACAGATTAAGACTCAGGTACAAAGTTCGTAGGCAGTGACGCCTGGTTATGACGAAAAATCATCAAAATATCTTTTTTTCACGGAGAAAGATCGAACCCAGTCATCTATCTTTTTGACTAAGAGGAAGACTCGGCGTGGCTACAAGACAAGATGCGAGAGGGAGAGTTAGATAGTATGGACACGTGATGCGAAGAGATGCGACCGACAACTCAAGAGAAGCTCTTGATATGGAAATACCGGGCAAGCGCCCGCGAGGCAAACCAAAGAAGATATATGGATACTCTCGACCAAGACCTGCGCCTCGCAAGACCACAGACGCAGCGGACACATGTTTATGGAGAGCTAGAAACGGTGAAGCGGTGCCTAATTTGACCTCGGCCTTTGACCCCGCGCCGGAAGGTCATACTCGGGGGTCTAATTTGACCCCCGCGCCGGGACATAGCTAAGAAGAAAAAGAACAAGTTAAAGCCTGGCTGAAGAATCATAGGTTCAAATGGCAGTTTACCTATGCGATACCCAATTTGTTTTACCTTGAGGGGGAAAAGGAAGAAAAGGGTAGCAGGCCTCATTCTTTCTCTCTCTTCTCTCCACAACTATCTCTCCCGTGGCTAGTTAGCGTATACCTATACCCAACCTTCTCAACTTTGCCCAGTCTCCCAGAATTATTGAGTTGTTTGGCAGATTCTCTTCCTTCTTGGTTTGTTCTACTCAGTTTACATTGGAATTCACCGCCGTAATGAGAGGTGGAAGGAGAGAAAAATCAACGAAAGTGTTAGCCATGTTTTTTGAACCAGATTGATCATGTTTTTTGTTGGCAGTTCTTTCGCCGTATAGCGTGGTTTAATTTTGATAAAACGGTGTCATTTGACTCTGTCAGGGACTGAATGAGATAATGGTGCGTCTTGGAATCTTGAAAATAGCAAAAAGAAATTGCCTGTTCATCCTTGAAAACCATTGATAGTTCAGAATTTCGAAAAAACAGTCAATTAGCGGAAATTGGACACTCTTAGCCTTTACAATGAAGAAAATGGATTTGATGCCTAGTAACAGAAACAGTTGTTTGAACAGAGAGCTATGTCGGTGATTATGACTTTTGTGGTGGTAAGGACTGATTGCTTCACGGATAACGTGAAGTATTATGCAGGATATGGCGTGGTGTATTCTCCGAGCTTTTCTGAGCGTCTCCGTTGGTGTGAGCTCGCTTCTCCTCCATGCTCTCACGTTTTCATACATCTGTCAAGGTCGAGAAGTTTTGGGTATTTTCTGACTTAGACCTTGGCACGTTAGGTCTCTTTCTCACTTTGAAGAGTGAGCGAGGGATTCAATGCTGAGTTTTGTAACGATTGAGCCTCAAGCGTGATAAACAGGGTGGGGCGTAAATATAGCGCGAATTGTTTTCACCCGAATTTTGGTTATATGTAATAATAGTATGCGCGACTTTCATGCAAAAAGTTTCAGCAATCCTAACCCTGGACAGATCCACCCAAACCAAGAGCTTTTTTAAAGAAAATTTTGGTAGTGCTTGCACGAACGAATCTGACTTTACCCACTCCAATGCTGCTGTACACTTTAGCATTGACCCCCCACTGGTTCCACCGAAATAGGTCTGTATTTTCTAATCTCAAGTTATCGTGTACCATGAAACAAACTGGGAAACAGCGCGAAGAAAATTTTTATTATCAAATGAGGAGATGTACTCAATGGCGTAGCACACTCCCTGGGGCGCATCTTGACTTTTTCGCTTCTTGACAGATGATGACCCCTTTTTATGTTATACGGTGGTCATAGTATCTTTTATCTCGACTACATATATGTGAGGGTCCTGATACTGGTTTGCATTCAGATGGCGTGGAGTCGTCTTTGAGCCAGCTAAAAGGGTCTTCCACCCACTACAACCGCTCTCATCCACCGATAACGATCTCCCACTCGTCCTCTGGTCCTTTCTTCTTCACATGCAATCCGAGAGTCAGTAGTATTAGTAGCGGTATTATGTTTTGGGGCAATTTAAGAAAGTAGTATCGTGCCCTTTTTGATATTAGTACGGTATCGAATAGAAAGGTAAGTAAATTTAAACGAGAAAAGTTGTTGCGCAGTGTGTTTGCGGGAAAAAAGCTGTGTTTTGGTTTAATTTATTAATGTTTATAATTGATGTTTGAAAAATGAAATAAAAATTATCCTAACACATTTACTAATTTGAGTCAGTAGTATTAAACTGGGCAGGTTATTGACAGAACCGAGTAGATAAGTTGCGTGAAAAAAAATTTGGAAGGAAGAGGTATAGTTTTTATCGACAGATGTTTCTGGAGAGCTAGAAGCCGTACAGCGGACCCTACTCCGACCTCGGCCGGCGCGGGACAACGCTAAGAAGAAGAAGAAGGTATAGTTTTTATCGGGAAGGGTCTTATGAGGCCAATTCGAGTAGCTGCGAAAGGAATATATAAAAGGGCAGAAATCCGTGATTGTTGATCTGTTCAGAGCGTCGTTTCCCGCAAGGCTTCTTCTGCTGGTTCGAAGAAGATGGTAAGAATACCAATTATGGATTCCTCGCTCAACAATGTCAGTTCCTGATCGATCAGTCTAAGGAAAATAGGAAACAGGAAGAGGGGGGAGGGCAACGAAGAGAAAAATCGCGTGATGCAGAAAAAAAGGAAGAATAGTTAGACAAAAGCAGCTTGATCACTTGAGCCACAGGGAATTAGAATAGGGAAACACAGTCTTCTTCAACAGAGCACGAAATAATAAAAAATTGTTTCCTAAAAGATGTTATTGAGAACACTACTGAAGATTTTTTGCTGAACAGTGTCAGTAGTTGGTGCATCAGTTGCTACTCACAGACGAATCGATCAAATTCTGGAAGTTTCACAGAGAGAAGACTGAGTTAAATCCGGTCCCTTGAATTAGTGCGATAGGTCAATAATATTTCGCGATTGAAGAAGGAGAATCATTCCCCAGTGATGGATTCTGTGGAAGGATGCACAGGCGGCTGCTACAACAATGATTGCCATCATCTTAGCTCGACCAGCAGCAATGGTTGGTCGTGAGCTCTCTGGTTTCAGCGGGGTGTGAGGGGGAACAGAGTCGCTTGTTCGAGTCAGATTGTTTCTCTAACCCGCACTGCGGCTTGAATATTTTCGCTGTCCAAAAAAAGCCAGTGATGCGATTGCTTTGTTTGTATGCGTTCTCTTTTTTCATCGCACGTGCTGGGTCCCTTATGCACGTGCTGGGTCCCTTATGCACGTGCTGGGTCCCTTATGCACGTGCTGGGTCCCTTATGCACGTGCTGGGTCCCTTATGCAATGTCTGCCTTTTCATAAATATTTGTTTTTTTTGTTGATCTTAAATTTTTTAGGCGGTTGTTAGTAAGAAACAGTCTGGTTCGAGTGGAAAGCATAGAATAAGAAAAACAGGCTCACTGGTTTCAAGACGTTTTAAATGGGAAAAACGACCGCTCATTTGAGGGGAGCCTATGAAAATGAGGAGCGAGCCAGGCTTAACCTATTTCATTGCCCTCATCTCTTTCCTTTATCTGCTTTTAACCTTGCTCGCTTTTTCTTCCAGACTGAAAAGCTAGAACTATCGCTAGTTTTTTTTTCCAAAAGAAGAAGTAATCACTTTATCTCCGGTCTGTTACATCGACGATGTTGACTAGGAAGTTTATTGTTATGTGAAACAATTACAATAATCTTTGATTTAACGGTCACCAGTGACAACGATATAAAATTTTGTTGTTGTTGTTGTTGTTGTTGTTGTTGTTGTTGTTGTTGTTGTTGTTGTTGTTGTTGTTGTTGTTGTTGTTGCTGTTGCCGGCTGCGACCGGCTTCGAAGAGCGATGTCCATGGGAGGCGCTCTCACCCTCTTTGTATATGAAATTCGACGATATTGAAATTCGCTCCACCCACTTCTCAAAATTTGTTATCAATAAAGACAAAAAATTTAAATAAGATAATCATAAGCTCAAAGTGTAGTTTATCTACGCCATACCCGAACAATTCTACTTCAAGGGGAAAAGAAGGTGAAAGTGAGCAGGCGAATTTTATCAATTTGACTCATTTTACGCAGAGAGCGGTGTTTCGTCCTCGGTGGTATACGGTCGTCTGAGGCAAGCTCTGAGGGCAGCGGCGGCGAGCAGGAACAGGTGGAACAGTTTGCTACAAGTTCAGCTCAATGCTCTGACCTCTCTCTCTCTCTCTCTCTCTCTCTCTCTCTCTCTCTCTCTCTCTCTCTCTCTCTCTCTCTCTCTCTCTCTCTCTCTCTCTCTCTCTCTCTCTCTCTGTGTGTGTGTCTCTCTCTATCTCCTTATCTCTCTCCTCTCTATCCTTCCTCTCGATCTTTCTATTTCTTATCTCTGGATATGTTTCTGGGTATGTTATTGCTCTCCCTCTTGATTCACCTAACTCAAGTTTTCTCTGTGTTTGTAATGTCTCTTCTCTCTCCTGTCTTTTCATTTTAGTTGGTCATTTGGCTCAGTGAAATCCGTCCTTAACCAAAAGTCTAGTTTAAGTGTGCAAATGTTTTTTAAAAAATGACTTTTCTTCAAGTGTGGAGTCTGGAATGATGAGAAGCCAGCTGAAGGTTAAAAGCGGGAAAGGAGAAGTAGTGATTGTTGTGAATTTTCAACAGTGCTGTTGACCTATGGTTAGATGTGACTGTATCAGGCACGGCCTCTCGGCGGCATCTGGAATAATGACTCTTCTCCCGCCAGTAACCCATAACTCGGCCAGCTCAACCAACTCTCCTTTCGTGATAGATGACCCTATGGCAGATAACAACCAGGTTTCTCCTTTTCTTCTAAACACCAATCGGGTATTTTTTTTGAAGTTAGGGATCTTAGAATGTGAAGCACCAAAACGATATTTTTGTTTGAGAAAGCTCATGCAAGTAAATTGTATGGCAGGTAAGTCGTCAATTTCTCACAAGCAGATCCAAAAGTTTTTCCCTCGAGAATGAAAGACTTGAGTTAATTAGAAATGAAGATTAACTTAGCTTCGGGGCGTACTTTGCTGTCTGTTTGTTAAACGCGCACTGTGGGTGAAATCAATGCGCTTTCCAACAAAACTGGGGAAAAATGTTATGATCGGCTGCGTTTTCTCTTCTACATCACTCACTCTCTGGCACTCTCAAAGACCTGCCGTTCCCTCATGATTAGTATTTCGATAAACACGCTCTTTCTGTGGGTGGAAAGAAACAGTCTTGCTACCCTCACCTATTCTTACACTGTAGCATTCGGAATTGGGTCGTTTTGCTAATTGGTTACTTTTCGATGCTTTTCAGGTGCGCTCAGTGAGCGAAGGAGTCGCTTCCGGACTGGGGCCGAGTCAGAGAAGACTCATTGCGGCGGTAAGTTTCAATATATGTAGAGCATAGGTAGCAGTGTGTTTCTCTAACCCGCACTACGTGTGAAATTCATGTGCAAATGCTGAGTTCGTCAGCATCCTCTCTTTACATCACACGCTCTCGCACTCTCTTCTCCTCTCTCGAGGTCTGTCGATCCCTCATGATTAGATATCTTGTCATACATATATATGTATATCTGCGGGTAGGAAGAAATAACCTGATAGGTAGAGTACCAACTGGTAAAACTTTTTCTCAAGAAATACTGACTGACCTACCGTCCCGTCTTCGACAGACCTTTAAAATTTTTGAGTATTGGAAACAATATCTTTGTTCTTCAAGCCGTGAAGTTTTATTAGCCACGACTCAGCCGCGAGCAAGTTAAAAAAAGTGTTTTTTATAGACCAATAGATAAAACGAGACTTATTGTTGTTGTTGCCAGCAAGCAGCCCGCATCGAAGACTTTTGATTATTAACACTCTTTAGTGAGAGAGGTTCTCGTGTTGTTCTTCGGAAGAGATGCGTCCGGAGAAGGGTTTTGATGTCCTTTGCAGTCCTGATACTGTCATGCTGCACCTTGTGAAGGCGGACATCGTTGTAGCAACCTCTTCATCAAGCCGGCCTAGCATCGAGACTTATTATACTTATGATATAGAGCCAGAATTCATAGTTGTGTACTCCACCCTCCTCTCCGTAGATCTCCGAGAGGTGAAGAACTTTTTCTCGATTTTGTTCGGCCCATGCCGACCATTTTACGCTCACTCGTCCTTTCTTCATTCTCTTAAATGCTTTTTGTTCCGTGATCTCTTTATTTCATGTGCCATAGGACACATGTTGTTTCAAAGTTGGAGGGAATGACCGTTGGCCGAGAATAAAGAAAAGCGAGTCTTTACAGTTATGTAAATAGTCTTTTACTGCCCGATCTCTCTCATACTTCCAAGTCCTTCGCTTTTATATGGCTTATTATTGTTATATACCGTCCCTTGCTCGAGAACGGTATTTTCTTGTCTACATGGACATGGGACCTATTATAATCCACTGCTTCTAGCAATCACGATAGTTTTGCACTTTAGTGCTCACGTTTTCTCTAAATACGACAAGGAGGTAGATCATCCGATGTCGATCAAAAAACGGGGCGGGAGAAAAGGTTGGAGAGCGTATAACGATCCTCTCGCGCCCATTGAGGGCCGAGTCCTTGTCCCTGCCTCGTCACTCTTATTTTTAGAGCTCACGTAGAGTAGTCGGTTTTCGCTTCGGTTTTTTACTACTCTCTTATTCGCTCGTATTTGAGTGTGTTTATTCGCTCTCCCTTGTTTCTCTTCGGGTTTGAGCTATCGCTTGCCTATGTCATTGTGAGTGACGTTGGCTCGCTGAGTTCACCTGGATTGATTAACACAGGGTCTGAGAGTGTTTAACTCGTTCGATCTTGTTTTTCTTCGGGTTTGAGCTATCGCCTGCCTTGTCATTGTGAGTGACTTTGGCTCGCTGAGTTCACCTGAATTGATTAACACAGGGTCGGATAGTATTTACCTCATTGATTTACTTGCTTTTTGGGTTTGAGCTATCGCTTGCCTCGTCATTGTGTTTAACTTTGGCTCGCTGAGTTCACCTAAATTGAGAAGAAGTAAGGTCTGAGAGGTTTACATCGTTTGATCTCCCCATCGGTGAAGATTATGAGGTAGAAATACATTGTTTGATCGCTCTTCCTTGTTTCTCTTCGGGTTTGAGCTATCGCTTGCCTCTGTCATTGTGAGTGACTTTGGCTCGCTGAGTTCACCTGGATTGATTAACACAGGGTCTGAGAGTATTTAATTCGTTCGATGTTGTTTTTCTTCGAGTTTGAGCTATCGCCTGCCTTGTCATTGTGAGTGACTTTGGCTCGCTGAGTTCACCTGAATTGATTAACACAGGGTCGGATAGTATTTACCTCATTGGATCTACTTGCTTTTTGGGTTTGAGCTATCGCTTGCCTCGTCATTGTGTATGACTTTGGCTCGCTGAGTTCACCTAAATTGAGAAGAAGTAAGGTCTGAGAGTGTTTTACTTCGTTTGATCTCCCCATCGGTGAAGATCATGAGGTAGAAATACAGAGATGGATTACTCACTAAGCTCACCGTGAGGTGATTGGTTGTGATGTGATCGATCTTTGTAGACGTGTCGTTTGATTTCCTCTTTGGTGAGGTAATCACGAGACGTTATACTCGGATAGTTTCCCGCCGATCTCCCGCAAGGTGATTGAAAGGTAGGTAGTCGGTCTGAGTAACGTTCCATTCGATCTACCTAACGTTGAGATATAACGAGACGTGGTGCCAATTACGCGCAGTTTAGTCGTGTAGGGGTAATAAATCTGCAAAGTGACTATTTTCATCCCATTCTCAGAATGAGCCGTAAAAGGCCGGCGAAATTCGCAGCACCAGAGAATCCTCAACTCTCCATGTCGTCTGATGACTCATCCGACGGTGACTCGTCCGCCACAGAAGAGGAGAATGAAGAACATTACGACCCGAACGCCTTCGATACGAATGACGAACGGGCTGTTGAAGACGAAGTGACTGCAGGACTGGAAAACAAAAGACGGGAGGTCAGTTCTGTTTATTTTTTGGTCGAAAGACGTTTTCCAGGAACACTGAGTATCAGGTCGAAAATTCTCAGAACTATTTACGAAATAAATAGAAAAGAGTATTACTGGTGTTCAATGCTAAACATTAACAGGAGGAATCTCGTCAGAAGAGCCTTCTGGAACGAAAGATCCCGCGAGTCACCGACTTCGTCGCTGCTTCCAATACGATACCTGAGGCGCCGACCATTCAACGCAAACCTATGCGTGGAAGAGTGTGCTTAAGCAAAGACGTCAAACCGCTGTTTGAAGACGCAGCGAGAGGCACAGCTCTACCGAATGCAGAACGCGAGGCGTTCCTCGAGTCACTCCCGTTGGCCGACTCGATCTACGCACTCCCTCCACTGGTCGAAGACTGTCTTCACACAACGGGAGCCCCCGTTCGTGGATCCATCACAGACGCCGCTCTGTATAGAATCCAGTCTTCGATCGTCGGTGCGATGAACGCGGTCGGCTTTCTTCTAACGTCGTTCGAAGGCGAGACAACGGAAGGTCTAGTCAAGGGCTACGGGAAAGCCACATTGGAGCTACTGGGATCAGCTCAACACGATTTGATATCCGCTCGTCGGGAAATGAACATGAGAGCTATGCGACTGGACCCTCACGAGGCGATGCCTTCGGTGAGAATGTCTACGCTCGGCTCTGAGACGGTCGAGTTCGGGAGAGAACTTCATCCCGCTCTCTTCGGTGGACAACTGGTGGGAGAGCTACTGAGGAAGGGGAGCTCGACAGACGTGGAGAAGTCCATACGTACGCTGCATAAACACAAGACCGTCTTCGACAAGCCGCGAGGAAAGGACTTCCAAGCACCAACGACATCTTCGAAGAGGTCAGAGTGTCAGAGAGTTATAAGCGAGCAAGGAAAACATTCTCTACGAGAAAACCTGAGAAGACAGTTTCTCGAGGAATGGAGAACATTAACTAGTGACCAGTGGGTACTAGATACTATATCTGGGTACAAACTAGAGCTTCATACATTCCCTCCGGTTAGATTGTTTACGAACAAACGACGGCGATCTAGTTTTAGCCCACTTATTCAAGCAGAGATAGAAACACTCTTAGAGAAAGGCGCGATAGTAGAGCATCCCAACGAGGATGAAGCCTGGGTTTCATCTATTTTCTGTGTACCAAAAAAAGAAGGAGGACAGAGACCGGTTATAAACCTTAAACCGCTGAATAAGTACGTGAAGCAACACCATTTTAAGATGGAGGGGTTTTTTATGGTTAGGGACCTTTTGATAAAAGGTGATTACATGGCGAAGATAGACATGAAAGACGCTTATTTCGCTATTCCCATTCATCCTGACCATCAAAAATTATTGGTATTTGAGCACGCTGGTGCATATTACCGCTTCACAGCACTGCCATTTGGATTATCCTCAGCTCCCCGAGTATATACACGGATCGTTAGACCAATAGCAGAAAAACTCAGAAAAGCCGGGGTGCGTCTCATATTTTATTTAGATGACTGGCTGTTTTTTGCATCAGCACAAATCGAACTTTCAAAAACCTTGCACAACGCGATAGACCTTTTTGAAAGTCTCGGTTAAACTGTGAACTTTGAAAAGTCGCACTTGGTACCCACTAAAAAAATAGAGTTTCTAGATTTTGAAATCGACTCTAGAGGCGTGGTATCAGTACCGGAGAAAAAATTGCATTCTTTGAAAGCACACGCAGCCCGTCTTAGAGATGGAAGAAATCATTCTGTTAGAGAGATAAGCAGTTTCGTGGGTAGAGCAAACGCCGTCGCTTGCGTTGCACCCTACACCCGTTTCGGAATAAGAGAGCTCCAAAGATGGATCACAGCTAGGGTAGACCGGCCGATGAGCGCTCTTACGATAAGCGGGAAAGTCTTTCTGAAAAATGCAATATCGATCTTGACTGGTGGGTTCACTCTTTCACGAGCGAAATAGCACAGGATACCTTATGGAAACCAGAGTGCAAAATTACACTTCAGTCAGATGCTTCTAACGTAGGTTGGGGAGCGATATGCGGGAATAATAAAACAGGAGGTAGATGGTCAGCGGAAGAAAAAACCTGGCACATCAACTATAAAGAACTAATGGCTACTTATTTCGCACTCAAATGTTTTATTACAACGGAGAGACAGGTCTCCATCCGCTTAAAGATCGATAACACAGCAGCAGTATGGTACATCAATAAGTTTGGAGGTGCTAGAAGCGAGAGGCTAAACACGCTCGCTAGGCAAATATGGGATTGGGCTAGAGAAAGAGAAATTCATCTTATTGCCACCCATAGACCCGGAATCGACAATGAAGAGGCCGACGCGGAATCTAGGCACTTCAAGGAAACAGGGGAATGGGCCCTGAAACCAGCGATAGTTGAGATCTCATTCTCTTACTTTGGAATTCCAGAATGGGATCTGTTCGCTTCTAGACACAACGCTAAGTGTGCAAAATTCATGTCATTCCGTCCAGACCCGATGGCGCAAGCAACCGACAGTTTCAATCAAGACTGGTCGGGGATTTACGGCTACGCCTTTCCGCCGTTCAACATGGTGGGGAGGGTGATCAGAAAAGCGGTGACAGAAAGAGCGAGTCTCATTCTAGTCACGCCGGACTGGCCCTCGCAACATTGGTACCCGCTGTTACTAAGATACTCTCAGGGTCCAAAATGGGAAATCCCACCCCAGAAGGACCTACTGACCAACACGGAGGGAGAGACCCACCCGTGCCTGAAAAAAGGATCATTGCCGCTGATCGCATGGAGAATTTAGTGCGTTTTTTCACTGACTCCGGTCTATCAAAACTTGCAGCGGAAGCTGTTTTAAATAGTTGGGCCCCTAGCACTCGAAATCAATATAACAGCGCTCTCAAGCACTGGGCAGAATATTGTGCTTCACAGGGTATTGATAGGCTGAGACCAGAGGCGTTTGATCTGATCAACTTTTTTGCAGAAATACATAATCAAGGTTTGAGTTATTCTTCCATTGTGACGCATAGAGCGGCTATTAAAGCATACATGGAGAGTATTTCAGCGAGAGAGTTGAGCAAGAACTCTGAAAACATGATTTCAAGAGCTGTGAAGGGTTTATTCAGAATGAAACCTTCAAAACCAAAATACTCTCAGGTTTGGGATGTAAGCGTGGTTTTGAGTTATCTTAAGAATTTAGGCGACATTCGAAGTTTGTCCTTCAAAGATCTCACACATAAGCTTGTCATGTTACTTGCACTCTGCTCACCAAAACGGGTATCAGAGATAGCAAGGTTCTCGTTGGACTCGGTCAAAAAGGGTAGCCAGGGGTGGACATTCATTCTAAATTTTATGAATAAGAACAGAAGAATGGGAAGTACCCCCCATAAGGCAGTTTTCGAAACTTTCGAACAGAAATCTTTGTGCCCTATACACACCATAAATGAGTACATTCGTAGAACAAGTTCTTACAGGAATGAAGGAAACAGACTAATATTGGCTATTAATGCCCCACATAAATCCGTTTCCACCTCTACAATAGCTAGATGGTTAAGGTCAACGCTCTTAGCAGCAGGAGTAGATAGCACTTTGGGGCTCACTCTACTAGGGCAGCAGCGACATCAGCTAGCAGCTTGAGTGGCTTATCCAGTAGCGCGATTATGGCAGCCGCGAACTGGTCACCCAAAGGTTCCACATTTGAGAAATTCTATCACAAGGAAGTACAGAAGACGTCTTTTCAACGTTCAGTTCTGGTCAGATGTGTTGAATAAGCTATCGTGATTGCTAGAAGCAGTGGATTATAATGATATATTTTGCAAGACAACACAGTTGTTGAAGTAAAATATTTATTATGATACCACTGCTGATAGCAATCACATTCCCACCCTAGCAAAATTTTTTATAAAATTGCTTTCCATCCCAAGACCAATACTTCTCGTTTTCAGACGAAAGCGAGGACATCAGAGAAGATGGGGAAAGGAGCAGCGAGGGGTCGACAAGAAGAATCAGAGTCCGAAGGAGACTGATGCTTCAAGTAAGAAGTCGTTTAAAAAGGAAGCGTCTGCCAAAAGATAGTTAATGTATCTATCTTGTTATGTTGTTGTGTCATGTTTATACATAATCATGTGTATAAAAGGTTTGATACCGTTGGTCGGGTTTCGAGTCACACTCAACAAAAACATGTAAAAGCGATACCCTACTTTCCGGGTTTCGCTCATAAAAATACAAGTGACGAGGCAGGGACAAGGACTCGGCCCTCAATGGGCGCGAGAGGATCGTTATACGCTCTCCAACCTTTTCTCCCGCCCCGTTTTTTGATCGACATCGGATGATCTACCTCCTTGTCGTATTTAGAGAAAACGTGAGCACTAAAGTGCAAAGCTATCGTGATTGCTATCAGCAGTGGTATCATAATAAATATTTTACTTCAACAACTGTGTTGTCTTGCAAAATATATCATTTTAAGCGCTTTTTAAGATTATTGGGTGAAGGTCACCAATGATTTCACCATTCAATTCAATTCAATTCAATTCATTTATTCCATGCAAGAAAAACAACTTGTAATACAATTATGAATGGTAGTTCCAATTAGCATGGACGCGTAGGATAGGGAGACAAAGAAAAAAAAAAATCATTCATTCAAAAGTGCTGAATGGCATTCAACTAATCCAAATATCATCTAAGAAAAAAAAAATGATATGAAATAGCGTCTATAGTTATTTATAATCAGAAGATTGTGTCCTATACATATGTATGTAAATACAAATAATCGTCAATCTGTTACACTCGGACAAGGAAGCACAACTTCAAATGGAATTTTTTTTAGTCTTGTCGCAAAACTTGAAGAACTTTCGATTACAACGATATCTTCCGGAAGGGAGTTCCATATTGCTATTGATCTAGAGACAAACGTAGACAACTAACCATGACTCGATTAGGTCCTGAGTTGGGCTTTCGTTGACTTAGGTTTTTTTTGTAGAAGGTCCCGTCGGAGAGTAGCCCTTTGGAAGCTCCTTCATAGTTATGAGAAGATAACAATTGATATTTTTCAGTCTCGAGCGAGCAAGTGATGAGAAATTTTGAAATTTTTTTTGCGAACGCAATAAGAAGAAAAGTTGTTGAAGAGGTACGGGATCGACTTGAGTCCGTCGTCGTCAGATGGGTCGAGAGTGGAGAAGAGGCCTGAAAGTGCGTACCTGGAGGTGGTTTGAGGATTCTCGACGGCTGCATTCCATGGGGTCATACATGTTTTAACCTCAATCTCTTTATCTGCTCTCGGTTCGAGATTCGGGTCAGATCAAAACGTGATGGAAGTACATTGTTGACTGATGAGATTATCTGATTCTTGTAGCTCCAATAGAAAAAGTTTTCTTTTCGTGAAATCTAATCTATTATCTAAAAAAAAGGTTTTCTGCGGTTTTGTTGAGACAAAATTTTAATCGAAATAGCGCACAGATTAAAATTAGAACACCGGTTGGAATCGAATTCAGCCACCTCGGGGTTTCATGATCACTTACTCAAGGTTTTGCGCAGGATAGCGAGAAAGAATATGTGAAGAAAAATGTTTCTCTAGCTAAGGAGTTTGGTATGCTTATCAGTCTTTGTTTGTGTCTTGCTTAAAACATTGAGAAGTATTTTTTTGAATCCTCTTTTTCGTTATTTTTGAACGTTGCTTCAATTTGAGGGTACTGTACTGTTTCGATTTGCTTTTATATGGTAATGAGAGATGCTTTTGTAGATGCAAAGTGAGAAAAGTTTAGTAAGAATAAGTCCATTTGAATCGCTTCTTTTGTTTTCGAAACTCAAGTAGGACGAATGGTTTATAAGAAGAAAGTAAGGCTTTTTATCATGTTTCTCAAAACTTGCGCTTTTCATAAAATTATATCAATGTCTTGAAATTCGCTTAAAGATCTACATGAAGCGCTTGGTTTCTTCGGTAAATGTTGTTTGTTATTTTTTGTCGAACAGATATTTTTTAAAGTTTTTTTCCAAAACGACCCGCCTTCACTAGAAACGAATAGAAAAAATTTTTTTCTTCTGAAACCTTTTGAATTCTTCAATTGTAGACTTTCGAACAAATAGGGGCACGATTCGCTTGAAAGCATGATAATTCGGTCTTCAACCCAGCATATGTAAATGTACTTCTGTATTGAAATGAGCGTAGTGAAATCAGAAACTGAAGAGTTAATGAATATAAGCGAAGTTTTTAACAATAAATTTTCAATATCGTTTTGAAAAGAATTCAAATCGAAAATTGGCATACATTGATTGAAAGAATTTTTTAGTAATCAAGAATCGGAAATCACATCTAATGAATTTTGCTTTGAAGGTTTATTTTTATCGTTTTCCCTGCGCCTAATCTTCGTTTCTTGTCTTCAGTAGTCCAAAAAAGTAAGATGATAAAAATTTAGAAAAAAATCTGCACATGATCCAACTGGACTGTGGTGAGTGTATCACACTCTAAATATTATCTAAATAGGATTTTGATATGAAAATTCTCTCACCTTATCGATCAGGGTTGAATTAATTTGACTAAAAGGGGTACAAAACCACGCCGCGAAGCTCATCGAAATCATTTTATGACTATAACTGTGTTTTCATCTGAGTATTTTACCATTATTATTAGGTCTTTTCACTAAATTCTAGGGCCACCGCCTGGTTAGAAACTTCAGGGGTTAGAGCTGATCCCTCAGTCACTGCTACCCTGTTTAGCAAAGGGGAAGGAAGAAAATGCTAGAACTAATGAAAGTTCTTAACATAGTCCTTAAAGTGGAACTGCCCTCGGTAGGGGTTGAACTCAGGCAAAAAAACCTCTTTGTCACATTAGTAAACGCAGACTACATAGTAAGCCTAGATGTTTTTGCTTCTAACTAATAAGTAGAAGAATGGAACAAGGCAAAAATGACCGATTGCTAGACTCAGTGAGCCTTTCACGAACAGCATTCGGGTTAAACGCTTTCTCTAACGGAGTCACCACAACATTGTCGAAGAAAGTGATTTATGTCGTGATATCTTCTGCAATCTTGTTAATCATCCCAAATTTATCTTTAGAGAACAAATCCATCGCAAAACATGCCTCGTGCGGGAGTCAAACCCGCGTCTCTCACCATTCCGGGGCGCAGAGCGCCACCACTTGGCCACCGAGACATATTGTTCCACGCGATTTCTGCTATTTAAAAGGTCTCAGCCCATCGGCGCTTAAACTACAGGGTGGTCCATAAATAGTGTTACAAATTGGAATTGTTATACCTTTTTTCAAAACAGAGAAAATCATCTCAAATTAACATATTTTATCAACAACATAAATGTCAACATTCACGCGAAAGTTCAGCTCAAACTATCGTCTTTTGCTCGAACTACAGCTCGAAGTCTCTTTGGGAACGCCTCTACCACTGTACGGAGGTATTCGACTCCGATGTTGTCCCATTCTGCCTGAAGGGCATTCTTCAGGGAATCAATATTTGAGTGGGAGCGAGAGTTGACCTTGGACTCCAAGTAGGCTCAAACGGAATAATCCAGCGGGTTCAGGTCGGGTGATGAGGCCGGCCATTTTGATGTTGTAATGAAGCCGGAAAAACTTTCCTTGCACCACGTTTGGACCTTTTTAGCTTTGTGGGCTGGTGCTGAGTCTTGTTGAAAGGTCCATGTCCTCTGATTGAAATGCGATTGAGACCATGGATGGAGCACGTCTTGCAGAACATGTTCAGGTAGTATTCCGTGTCGATCTTGACGCCTTTCTCGACAAAAACAAGCGGTGTTTTTCCTGTGGCGCAGACCATGACTTGAGTTGGATGTGCACTGCGTTGGACCGTTCTACCCTTGCTATCGGTTTGCTCTGCGTCTTTCGCAAGCACTCTGACGTTTTTTGAGTTGTGGACTTCTTCCACGGTGAACAGCTTTTCGTCAGAGGACACCATATTGAAATGTTCGCCTAGCTGCGTACGGCGAAGACGGTCGCGACATCTTTTGACTCTTCCCGACTTGTTGCGAGCCGACAGAAAAGCGGCCTTCCGTGTACGATACGACCTGAGTCCCAGCTCCTCCGTGACTATTCGTTTCAATGAAGTTCGGCTCATCGGGAGCTGCTGCGCCATCTGTCTGATGCTTCGTCGTGAATTTCGGTTGATCCGACTCCGAACGTTTTCGATGAGTGGTGTCGTGCGAACAGTGCGAGGACGACCTCGCCTTGGACGGTCCAAAGATGTGCCAAGCTCCTCGAATCTTTTGATCGCTCGATACACTGTCATGCGAGGCAGGCGAAGCGTTTCAGCAATGCGAGTAGGAGCGTGGCCAAGAGTGTGTAGGCGAATGATCGCAATGCGCAAGCGATTCGACGCTGTCATTACCCTAAACATCGATGGAATCAATCGCAACTCACTTGACACGTACTAAAAAAAACGGGGGATCAGGAAAACGAGAAAAAAGACCGCTACGTGCGGTCACTTTCCCAGGAAATGTTTTCGAAAATTTGTAACTTCATTTATGGACCACCCTGTATTCACATACTTCAGACAGTCATTTGTATCTTTAGAGAGCATTCGTACCTAAGGGGACGTCTCTTACAAGCCTTTGCAACCCATCTGATGTAGACTTCTTAGATCGGATGAAAGTCGACGTTTTCCCTCCACTTCAAACTTGCCTCGGCTCTCTCCCGATCCGGGGTATCCCAACTACTACTGAAGCGATACCCCTCCAAGTCGGTACATCTCACAATCGGCCATCGACCCAAGTCCCGTCTACACTCTTCCTGAAAACTGGTTTAGCCAGAACCACGCGGTCAATACGAGCTTCAGCCACGAAAACATCAACCAGCTTGTAGATTCCACCACACTCCATCCATCCATTCATCACGATAGCCTCAATACACAACGAATTGTAGAGTAGAACTCAAACCTTATTCATCGAGTCCAGCTAAACTTAGCTTTCATTCACACATGAGGAACGTTCTAATTCACTTGTTCAACTCTAATCAATTGCGTTTTTGATAGTGGATATAATATTCGGCAATATAATATAAATATTATTAGCTGTGCAGTTGGGTTTGCGCTGGGAGGTGGGTGTGAGATTTTACTGCACAGCGATTTTATTGTGGCTAACCAAGAGTTAAATGCTGCCCCGGGCTTTGGCGGTATTAAGGAAATGTTTTACCGAGCTGACGAAGATCAAGAGAGATTAATCAAAAATATTTTTTTTAATTCTGACTTCTAATAAAACAAGTTGCAGATTATTTTATTGCAGATTATGGGGTTGGGCATGCGCAAGTAAACATGAATAAGCACATGATATTTTTGGAGGCTTTGAAGCTAACTTTGCCTAAAAAAGTAGTGAAAGTAGGTAAAAATATTACTTTACCGCAAATTATTCTATCCGAAGTATTAGATATATCACGATATGATGAGCTACAAAGTTGGCTATTAGCTAAGTTACAAGATATTATTTCTCTGCAGAAAATTGACGAGCAAGGGTTATTAGAGCTTGAACGCAAGATCTTTCTAGAACTTGCTCAAAATCCTAAAAGGGCTTTAGACTTTTAGGACAACTAACATATATATACTTCTCTTACTTAAAGAGTTGTTTTACTCATTTTTATATAGAATTGCGGTTATTTAAGGGGCTGGCAAGCAAAAGAGTATAGCTCATTAAGGTAATAATTATTGCTAAGAATGTACATATGTCTCCGAATTGCGAATAGAGGGTTTTACACTTTAGTTTCATTGGGATTAAATTATCCATATAACTGACTTCATCAAGAGCTAAAAATTGTACAATTCTACCTACTGGATCTAATATAGCTGATATACTGTTATTAGCTATATCAAGATTACTAATTGCAATATTACCTGGCGAGACATTGCTAATATATGTATAGGCCTTACCAAATGCATTATCTCCTACAAAAAGGTCATTTATGGTAATATCAAAATTGCCTAAATAATCAGCTGTCCTAATAGGAATATATTTTGCTAAATATGATTCATCTTTCATATTTTCTGACAAACTTTTGGCAAATTTGATCATTGGTGAGGTTATTTGTTCATATAAAGAGTATGTAAAAAATTTTGATACAATCAGCAATTTTTTTTCTACCTCAGAATCAGAGACATGAGTGGGGGGGGGGCTAGAGGCTGAAAAAATGAAATGAGAGTGAAGAAAGAAATTTGAATGACTGAAAAGACCAAGGTAAAAAAAACTTCAGTCCACTTATGTATGAAGCCTGGTTTTTGCCTTCCGCTTCCTTTTTTGATCTACAGAGATTAATGTTATACTGTAAGCACTCTGCAGCAGCTGCTCTTCAAGGTTCGACATGCGCTTTGAGGCTAATTTCGGGTACTATATGCCAAAGTACAACGCGGACATCGCCTTTGTGGCGGAAGGGGTGGGGAGGGTTGAGGCATTGGAGCCAGAAGACTGCTATGCGGAGAATTGATCTCTGCCGAGAGGACTCTGTCATGAGGTGGAGAAGGAGTCGGTCCTGAAAAATGAGGTTAATAGCTCAAGTCCCACTTACTCGACGCGGCTCTCTGTATTCACTATCGAACCCGATTCTCGGATCCATGTTCATACCAGAGTGCATAATTATTCTCTGGGCGACGATGGTTTAGCCATATCACGTGAGTATCAGTACCTTTTTCGGACCTGGTATTTAACTCCTGCTTCCTTAGTATTCAATCCCTCTGAGTAGCCGTTTTCTACTGATTCACTAGGCAAATGTTAGAAGAACCTTCAGAAGTCGAGGTTGTTGTAGAACAAGACAGCGGAGCCGTCGATGAGTTCAGCATGACTCCCATTACCAAGGGTGTTCGGGAACACTCACGAGTTACATACGAACCCTGAATAATGTGAAACACAGTACAATATGACATTGTTTCTGAGTACTCAAGTTGATAGAAATGTTTCTTTTATTCCATCAAATATACTGCTTCAACTTGTCGAACATTGAATTTAATCTCATCTAAACTTCAAACTACATTCATTATTCCATCATTCTTTATACGTTTTGAAATAATATATGCACATGACGGATCAATGACACGGGTGTGAGTTCAGTTTAGAACTTGAGGACATAGGGTAATAATTCTGTCTTCAAGTTTTGAAACATCGTATTAAAAAACTTCCACTACCACACCGAATGAGGCCATTGAAGCTGACCTTGTACTGTCGCTCTTTCTTGTAGTAGAGTAATCGGAGGAGTGCAAAGAGAAGAGCTGCCGCCGTCAGAAGAGCCGCAAGAAGGACGATTAGTTCACTGCTTTGCGATAGACCGTATCTACAGCAGACAGTTACATAACTTAGATGCTTTATTCGTGCTGATTTAGTGATATTTCATGTACGTTTATTCCATTTGAAGGAAGAAGTAGGAAGAAATTGATAAACGGCTTTGCGGTTCCTTCCCTTCTATATCTATCTCTCTTTCATCAGATCTCAGTATATCATTCTCTCTCCTCGTTCGTCTTCTCTCTCTCTCTCTCTCTCTCTCTCTCTCTCTCTCTCTCTTTCTCTCTCTCTCTCTCTTCCCCAATCTTCTCCCGTCATTGCGCAATATTTGACAATTACATAGGTACATCGCATGCATTTGATTGATAGAAGCAACAGAGTAGTCTCCCTCTCATTTCGATAGAGATCATGCATGCCCTTTGGGAAAGAACATCTGAGGATGGGGAACAACGTTCTCTATCTCTTAATCCCTATACACCTTGACTGTCATTTACTATTCTTCTCCCTCTTCATCTGAACTGCTTATGAATATAGGATACTGGATATGGTCAAAAGTGGTCGTCGAAATCGAATAAGCCACTACTTACACCGGATCGATGACTCGATACCTGACTACTGCCCAGACTGTCTCAATGGACCTCACGACGTGGCCCATCTCTTCGAATGCACTAGACGTCCAACAAGACTCACGTTGGAAGATCTCTGGATGAAACCAAAAAAAGTAGCCTCATTTATGAGACTATTGTGAAGGAAAGAAGAAAAGATGTATTTAAAAAAAGAGATGAGAGAGAGAGGGAGAGAGCGGCACTCCATAGCCAACTCTCTTCGACGCGAAACGTTTGCCGGCAACAACAACAACAACAACAACAACAACAACAATAGTGAGCGTGGTTGTGGCTGTTTCTGCGTAACTCAACACTCAGTATTTTTAATTTTCAAACCTTTGCAAAAATGTCTGAACATCGCGTAAAGTCTGCATCTGCTGAGCTACTCTCGCAGCTCAAGGACATTTTCGGCCCACCTTTGCATTTCATAAATTCATCTTAGATTCTTATAGTAATTCTTTTCTAAATCTGAAAGGTGAATTTTATGTCTACCCTTGGAGAAATTAAATGGAAGAGTTGGTAACTCAATCTGTGCTCATTAACCTTGTTTACCTCCGATTGGTCGATTACAAGTAGCACGACTCGGGAAAAAATTACTAATTCGTGTGATATATATACATAGGTCAAGGCTCTTGAGCATTCAATACGCTTTTTTTTCAATAAATACGTTCAATACGCATTTTCTCAACGAACGCATTTTTGTCCCTGTAGTAACAACTTGATCATGTTTCGTTCCCATCAAAATAATAGGTGTGAACTTTGTTCATTTCTTCTCAGTTCATTCTTATTAGCAACATAATTTTATTTGGGATTTTAACTCAACCATGAGAATATTTTTAGCTAGTTTGAATTAATATGTTTCTTTTATTAATGTCCCCTATAGTATAGATGTTGTTCCGAGATTCTGAACATTTCGGGCCCAGAAAGCTCTTGTTCGAGAGAATCCTTTATTGGATCATACATATGTACTCACCGAAAACTTTTCTTATCAAGTGTTTATATTGAAAAAAAGCTGAAACAGAATTCAATCGATTTTATTGACCGAAGGCGAAAACTCGTCTTAAGGCACACAACAAAGGAGAAGATCTTCCACTTCTGAGTACCTTACAGTACCTTATCAACTCCATCTGAGCTACATCATCAACTAATAGAGTTTAATAAGTTCATGACTAAACACATATTCGGGAACCGTAGTTAACCGCAGCAGCTTTTATTTAACGTTGCACAGAAAACAAAAAAGGGGTGAAATCCAAAAAAAATAATGCTTTCTGAGATTCTTGAACTATGCTTGAGAAAGAGTGGATCAATTCGGCAGGAGAATGAAGAGAAGCAAACATAATCCTTTCCGAGATGATTTTTTATTCTTCAAAAGTAACCTACGTCGCTTACAACAACACTTACAAAATATTCTATTAAAGAGTGGAAAATGGAAAATGGAAAAGTGTATGAAAAAAATGCTCAGAAATTACTTAGTGACTGATTTCAAAAGTTACTTCAAGGAGAGAAATAGAAACGTATATAAGATAGGAACCACAATAGAAAATTTTTCAAGCATTCCTGATAGAGATTTGTGGATCACTTGGAATGCATGGTTCTACGTAATACTTCTATACAAGAGAGTTGCTAGAACTCTGGAGATAGTTGTAAAATAATAGCGTGCAAATAAAACCGTTCATTAGACTTGGAAATAATTTTACTTTTAGAACGAAAAGGATTAAAGTTTGAACAAAAATTTAACGATGAAACCTCAAAAACTTCTACCGCGTCGAAAAAATCGAATACTCTCACGATATATGAACGCAAGAAGATTCTATTCACAATTGAAGTTATGAATGATATGAAATCAGAGGAGAAAAAGTGAATGATGGGGATATACCCAGTCACGAAGGAGAGAGAATTCATTATATCCGTTTCATCGTTCGATAGCCGCTCTTAATACCCTTGCATTGGACAACAATTAAGAAGAAAAATTAAGGGGGTTTTTCATAGCGAGAAAAGGTTACACTTTAAGACGGAAAAATTCAATAAAGTAGTAAGGAAAATGCTTTCAATAAAAGCTCTCGACTTTTCATCAAAAGTGATCTACCCGAAACTGAACTCTAGAGTTGGCAACTGAACTCTAGAGTTGGCAACTGAACTCTAGAGTTGGCAACTGAACTCTAGAGTTGGCAACTGAACTCTAGAGTTGGCAACTGAACTCTAGAGTTGGCAACTTAACTCTAGAGTTGGCAACTTAACTCTAGAGTTGGCAACTGAACTCTAGAGTTGGCAACTGAACTCTAGAGTTGGCAACTGAACTCTAGAGTTGGCAACTGAACTCTAGAGTTGGCAACTGAACTCTAGAGTTGGCAACTGAACTCTAGAGTTGGCAACTGAACTCTAGAGTTGGCAACTGAACTCTAGAGTTGGCAACTGAACTCTAGAGTTGGCAACTGAACTCTAGAGTTGGCAACTGAACTCTAGAGTTGGCAACTGAACTCTAGAGTTGGAAACTGAACTCTAGAGTTGGAAACTGAACTCTAGGGTTGGCAACTGAACTCTAGAGTTGGCAATTGAACTCTAGAGTTGGCAACTGAACGCTAGAGTTGGCAACTGAACTGGAGAAACTGGAGATTTCTTCAGAGGTTCAGAAAAACTCCTGTCATTCACTATGCCAAACTCAGAGTCCTAAAATACACGACTACATTTCAAAATGTATTTGTGACGGTGATGAAATTATCTATTACACTATTTACAAGGCAACACCATCATAATTGAGTACTACCAATTCTTCAGAACCAGCGTTTTCTT
Source organism: Allodiplogaster pararmata (assembly GCA_964056735.1). Lineage (NCBI taxonomy): Eukaryota > Metazoa > Nematoda > Chromadorea > Rhabditida > Diplogasteridae > Allodiplogaster > Allodiplogaster pararmata. Next base: position 16,285,253 of record OZ057405.1, read on the forward strand.
CTTACTTCCAAACTTCAAATTCGAATTGAACTTTAAAAAAGACTACAACTACTGCTTTCGTCTTGTAACTACCGAACTTCTTCAAGTGCTTTATTGATTGGGCGGTTGCTGCTGATTCATCATACTCAGGAACAGCTGAATGTCCATGGTACGTTGAAACAAAGTCTGCTGGGGGCTCTGTTGCATCGGTGCTCGCTCTTGCATTACACGCATAAGTGCTGAGTAAATCTCTTCTGGCGACGGCCTTGGCTCAGGCACTGGTCGCGTTGGCGGAGCACAGAAAGAGGCGTTTCCATTCAATTGCGACTCCACTGCCTGAGCAGCTGCTGGTCTTGTAGCAGTGTTGGATGTTGAGGATTCTTCTCTCCCAGCGGAGCGGGAGGGCGCTGTGTTGAGCGCCGCCATCATGGTAGGCGTTGTTGCATGAGATATAGCGCCAGCGGCGCTTCCGCAAGTGGACGTGGCCATAGAGAGGCTGCCTGCCGGCGTGGCGGAAGGCGAGGGTATCGTAAGCGCGGAGGGCGGTGCCATCATGACGGCGGAGCTGCCCTGCTGCAGTTGAATGCCATACACTTCCAGGTAGCGCATGAATGTCTCCAGAGCCGTCTGAATTTTAAATCAATATTTGACGAAAATTCGAAATTTTTTATGAAAGATACAAAATTGCGTTTGATTTTTTAGACCTCAGGTATATCACTCTTAATATAAAATGTCTAGAATTAGTCCTTTCAAAGACGTTATTGCTCTGGTTGCCTTGTTTGACTTTGTTGGATGGCTAGTAGTCTCAATCGAAACGCTGAAGCATCTTGTGAGTAGACAGATTTTTGACTGATTGAATAGAAGAATACATATAGTCTGATAGAATGAGAGAACATCGATTGATTGGCTGAGATAGTAATGACTTATTAGCAAAACATCGAGTGAATGGAAGAGGGACTATCGATTGATTAACTGACCACAATGGCAGAGTTGCCGAAGAAGTGTGTAAGTAAATCAAAGGAGTGTAGCTCCTTCCACTGCCGCTGCTCGCCCTCACTCGCGTTTTCAGCAGGCGGCTTGCGAACAGAGTTCAACACGGAAAGAAACTCATTCACGCACTCCCTGTAATCAATATTTACCATTTTCACCAGTTTCCATCTTTTCTTTGTATTAAGTACAAAAATTCTCAGAAAACTCAGCTTAAAGACAGTGACGCCTGGTTTAGATTGAACATGATCAAGCTATCACAGGAACAAAAGCTATTCTACCGGGCTGGATTGAACTCAGGGTTTCAGTGAATTAGTTTTGTCTTTGTAGTAGTTTAACCGTGTGTTTATGTGTGTAGAATATTGATTGCGTCTGACTTGGCAGCGTATATCTTGTGTATCTTCTCCTGTTTCTTGTGTAGAATATTGATTGCGTCTGACTTGGCAGCGTATATCTTGTGTATCTTCTCCTGTTTCTTCTTCTCGTCCATTTCACTCTTCTGCTTGTACCGATCACTCAGTGCTTTTGCCATACTCTGCACCGGAAAATCGTGCTGGCAAAGACTTGAGAAGTCGGTTGCCATCGTCGTAGCTTCACCTGCAAAATGTCAACCAGAGAATATATAAAAGAAATCATGATAAAAAGAGAGAGAGAGCGAGAGAGAAAGAGATAGAGGAGAGAAGAGAACGAAAGTTTAAGAAAGACAAGCAGGAGAGAGAAAGAGAGAGATATATATAAAGAGAAATGGAGACAGAGAGAGACAGAGAGAGAGAGAGAGAGAGAGAGAGAGCGAAAGGCAGAAGAGGAAAAGGAGAACTGTACCTTCCGTTAGAGACGTGAAAAGGGTCATCCGTGCGAGCTTGCGCCTGCCAACGGGCATATCCATTCCTAGAAGGATGATCGCATCTCGCAGTACTTTCCCGCCATTTTTCGACTTCGCCCGTCGCAGTATTCCGCCTGAGAGCATTTCAATATCGTTTTAGGATGAAAGTCGGAGGAACCCACTATTTATTGAGGCTCAAAACCAAAGGCTTCTTTCATTTCAAAACTAATAAACAAATACACCAGTAGTAACAGTTTTCATTCTGATGTTGTTCTTCTTTGCACCGTCTTTTTTCAGAGTTAAAGGCTATAACTTTATCGTATAGTTATCCACGCACTCAGCTCTCTCTCTCTCTCTCTGCTTCTCTATCTCTACTTTGCTAAAGCTTTTTTGGGATTAGGTATTGTGCTTCAGCGTTCTCAAACCTTTCATTTTTATTAGTCCCCTTTTCTTCAAATTTCATTTTATCAGCTCCCAAAATCAGAAAAATCAAGATCTCAGCCACCTTCTAGCCCGGAGCTAAGAGAATCGAGCATGAATTGTTCGCGCCAGGTTTGTCTATGTTTATGTTTCATTAACTTCTCCCATTGACCACTTTAAAACCCAGTTAGTAGACAAGAAAGATCATGACGGCCTTTACTCTTCGAAGAGATGCTATGAAAAAAACGAACCAAAAATAAATTTGTCTCAGAAATCGGAATAAGTATTATAAACTGCCTCAGCATCGGGAAATATAGTACATATTGCACTCCTGGTTCATATATGCTGCTCTGCGTGCATACTCTCATTCACCACCGCACTATAATTACAACGGATGCTTAAAAGCATGATCTTTTCTCACACTTGCTGCCCATTGAAGTCTAATAGAACACGGAAAGAACTTTGATCAACGCAAAATTGTCAAGTTTTTGTCACGTCTGTTTCCGCGCGGCGAACGCAGTCTGATCGAAAGAGTCTACTGGAAGGGCGAGAAGAAAACAGTGAGAGAGAAGGTATGAATGTGAAAGGTAAAAGATGAAAATAAAGAAAAAAGTAGAAGCAGGGTCATTAGACAGGGAAGGAGGGCGGCTACTATTGGAACGCCAAGAAGGTTGTGCTCTAGGGTAATCAGTTTAGAACTTGAAAGCAAGGTAGACCTGAGTATCGAGTTGATTGTAAAAAGTTTGAGAGAGAAGAGAGAAAAAGAGGAAGAAAGCGAGAGAAAGAAAGAGAGAGAGAAAGAGAGAGAGAGAGAGAGAGAGAGAGAGAGAGAGAGAGAGAGAGAGAGAGGGAGAGAGAGAACTAGGGCGTAGTACATGGTGGGTGAGAGAAAGAAAGAAGCTCAAGCGAGGTCTTGCATCACAAGTGAGAAGAGTAAAAAAACAACTACGCGCAGCTCTCGATATTGCATGCACTACTCCCCCATCAAACCTGCTCTAATAGCCATTAGATGCTTCTGACCAGCCCTGCAAAAAACTGCTGCTTACCTACCTGCCCTTCCCCAGTGCTGCTATTTCGATAACAAGGAACAAAAACTTGGTGAGAGAATAATCATATGTGGTAGGAGAATTGAAAAGAAGGGCATGTGTGTTTGTGTTCGTGAGGAAGACAATATTATAGTGATCGTAAATACATACAACGAATACATTGATATCGCAGGGAAGAGAATTGGGAGAATCGTCTCCTGAACCCATCATAGTCCAAAGACCAGTCTTTAAACTGTGTAACTGAGCATTTGAAGATTTATTGTCCATCTTCCATCACTTTCTGTCTTAATTGTGAATTCTGGAGTTATTCTGCATTCACGATGCTTTCGCTTCATGAGCATCCGTGTCTAGAGAGCTAGGCAATTGTGCCTTTCATATAGAACTATCGCACGGAATAGCAATGTTTCACCGCGGTGTAATGGTAACACGCTTGCTCCCGGATTGATAAGAGATTGCTGGGCTCAATCCCACCCGGTAAGAACAGCTTTTTCCGTACGATGGTATTATCAATTGTTCTGACCAACTTTTGTTGGTCTTTCTGAACATCAGTATATTCTTTTTATATTCTCCGTTTTCTCAACATCGGCATTTTAAACCAATCTTTTGCTTTTCGGTACCGAGAAAAAAGAAACAGCCTGGTGCTTACCGAGCAGACTTGCATTGAGTGTTTCCGGCGGTGAGAGTCGGCGCCTGAGCTCGGCGACGGAGACATGGTACTTACTGCCCTGCGAGAGCAGCGAGCAGCGACCCGGCACGATGCACACAGTGTCGTCCTCGCGAAAGCGACCGCCGTTACGATTTACTCCTGCAGTTTTTTCTTTCGCCCACATTGAATACGTGAGATCAGAAGAAGCCGAAAATTAGTAATTAGTTGGAACAAAAACGTTTTTTATTTAGATTTTTCTTCGGTGTAACGGCTACCATCGTACCACATTCCTTCATAGGGGCTGCCATGAACTTCTCTCTCCTACGACACGTCGTCAATTGAGCTTCACTCATCATACTTTATTACGGTGACTCACTTCTCATGAAATTTTACGGTAACTGACTTTTCATGAACGCTACCAGAGTGTCGGTGTGGCCGGTGACGCTGACAACCTCGGCGCTGGTTGATCCGCTCTCCGAGTCTGACATGCTCGGATCCCGATCTTTAGCGCGTGCCGCGGCCGCGGCTTCGAGCGCGGAGTTATACGCGACTGCGAAAGCGGACGTAGGAGCGGAATTGGGAACTGGAGCGGACGCGGAAGAGGTAGAAGCTTCCTCCTCTTTCTTCACCTTGTTCTTTTTAGGCGTAGCCTTCTTTTTCTTAGCGCTGATCAGACCGGAGCACCTGCCAACGTACTCGCCAACGGGCATGCGCGGGTCGGCCGCCTCCGCTTGGACAATCTCCTCTGCCTTAACAGCGTTTGAGTCGGTAGCCTGCCCTACGACAGTGTCTGCAGCGCTTGTGGAAGCAGAAGCAACCGCCTCTTGAACTTCGGCTTGAAGGGGGCTGCAAAGAAGTCAACATTTACTGACCGCGAAAGGAAATTCTGTTCAGAGGCAATGCTTTTCATGATTACAAAATAGGGTTTGAGTGAACAATTCAAAAACTGGTTGGTTACAATTACTGCCTTCGAGATCTTTACTCAAAAAAAAACTTTGTTTTTCTTTCTTTCTTTTGTAAACGTTTACTGTGGTCCTTTAAATTGTAGTTTCATCTAGTGAAAAGAAGAGTTGTAGAAAACGGAACTGGAAAACTATTGAGAGAGCGAACACGTTAAAGCAATACATGTTTACTATGTTAAGGAATTTTACAAGTAGTTTTACGTACTAATTACGAGACAAATAGAACGCCCGAAAGGTAGAGAGAGACAGAAAAGGAAACTGGGTAGAGGGCGTAGGAAACGATTTTCTGAAAGTCCGATTAAATTATGTGACATAATAATAAACAGCAAATGATAATTTTTTCTTCAAGTTTTTTTTCTGAAAAAAAAACAATAACACCAAGAATGAATTTTATACCATAAAAGCAAAGAAAAGTTAGACAAAGCAAGGAAAAAATATATGAAATTCGGGAATGCACAAATTGAAGGTGAAAAGGTGAAGAGAAGGTGAAGAGAATCGGGCAGAAAACTACTTAAAGAGAAAGGAATAGAGCTTCTCTACTTCATTTTAGAGTATGTAAAAGAACAAATCATAGCCAAGTAACCTGCTGAAACCAAATAGGGAAAAATGCAAGAGAGAACACATTGATGCAATTTCATACCTCCCTCGTTTCGCAAAAAAATAAGGCGTTGACTCCACTCTAGGAAATAATCGGTTTATGTCATACTTGGAGTCTGTAGGCTGTGCTTCAAGCTCTGGTGAGTTCTGAGGCTGAGGAGGAGAGATAGAGGAGGATGCGGAGTGGTGGATATCTTCCTCAGCTACCGCGCTCGAAGGTCCGGGCACTGCCGAAGGCATGATGGTGCGGAATAGGTCGACCTGTGAATGCGAGGTTAGGTCATACGCGAGAGATTATGGAGCGGAAGAGAGAGCGGTGAATGACTAGGAAGAGTGTGTGAGAGTAAGAAAGAAGGTAGATGGAAGAAAGGGAGAAAGATGAGAAGATATAAGGAGCGGAACCAATAAAGGCCAATCCAAGTGCCAGGTAAAATTTTCCCACTTACATCAAAATTTGGTGGCCGCGTTTCTGGTAGATGCCTCTTTGACGGTGAATCGCCCTGCAAATAACAGAGCGTAGATATTTCAAAGAGTTTGAAGACTGCTTTTCCGAAAATAACTGAAACTACGACAGAGAGAACCGACAGTGATAGCAACGATTTCCTCGAAAGAACTGAGATCTTCCACTTATTGTTCAAAGACATAACCTTTATCGACCATCCGAATCATCTTGAAAACTATTACCTTTTTGATTGCTTCCCATTCTTGATTACATGCTCTACTTTTTCTCTTAACGGAATTCTTTGAGGGCTGAATAAACAATGTTTCCAGACGACTCATTGTCTTATCGGGGCAGGGGTGAACTATATTTCTCTCCCATCCCATCTCTCTCCTTTTTTCTCTTTGACATCCTTTTCTTTCTCCTCTCATACCTATCTCTCTTTCTCTCTTTTTTCTCTTTCTTCTCTCTCCTATGTTCGCTGTTCTGCCTTGATTCTTCTTTTTTGTTTTATCCGTGTTCGCGGTTCCGGCATCCTCTATCCGTTCTCTTCGTTCTATTTTTCGTCAACAGTCTCAGTAATAGTTTGATAAACCCATAAACCCCAGGGCACGTGTCAATTGGCATTCATTCCTGTCTCTGCAGATTATTACCGTTCACCCTTCCCCTTCCCAATCTGACAGCTAGAGGGTACAATTCGAGACAAGATAAGCGTGTTCTCTTCAATGTTGGCATTCGATTCTTCCCGGGGTTAAGGTCACAAGACATAGAAGATGAGGGCTAGATGAGGACTTAGCTACGTGCTAGTCCGCTGCTTTAAACGAACATGAATTTGTTTTGAGTGTCCAAGACAAAAACTACCGCGAAACCCCTGCTATGAAGATTCTGATAGCTCTATAAATAATATATACCCAAGTATTTATGATGAAACCCCCAGAAAAAAGCAATGACTCAGAGAAAGACGATCTCTCCGTTGAAAAAGTAAGCTGTTGGCTCTTTTAACCTTACAGTCTCTTTCTACTTGAACTAACTTACTGCTCTGATCCTTTCGAACTCTCTTACTCTCTTCCTGTCTCTCGCTCTCGCCCCTCTTTCTCCTCACTTACGCAGTCTTCTCACCACGTTTCTTCCTCTGCTTCTCGCTCGCCGTCTCTCTCGCCTTCTGTTCATCTCTGTGCCCTCCGACTGCCCTACGGCTTCTATTTTGAGCTTCCTCTTCCCACTCCCCTCCCAGTCTATTTTCGTGCCCCCAGAGAATGAGAGTCAACAGTCGACACCGCAGATGTACAAACAAATACCAAGGATTGCAAAAAAGTCTCAATATTCTCTTTTGCTCTTGCTCTATTCCACACTCCTTCTATCTCTCTATTCCTTCATCTTCGCTTCTAAAACTTGGTAATTCGTAGACAGTAACTACTTCAGCTCCTAGCAAACTCACAAAGTTGCCTCTCCTTGCTTCCTCTTGGCCCCCCCTCTCTCTATCTATCTCTCTCTCTCTCTCTCACTCTCTCTCGCTCTATCTCTCTGTTTCCGTTCCCTTCAGTTTTCTTCTCGGCTGTTCTCCTTTCCTCGTGTTCTCATTCGAATTTTCTACGTCAAGGATATGCCACTGTTCCTTAGCTTTTTCCAGGAAAGTTTGCTCCATTGCTATCAAAAATGTTATACATGAGATAGGTATTCTTACTTCGTAATCTTTTCTGATCTCTCTCTCTATCTTTCTCTCTGTCTTTCTCTCTATTTCTCTTTCTCTCTCTCTCTCTTTCCCTTTCTCTCTCTCTCTTTCTCTTTTTCTCTCTCTTTCTCTCTCTCTCTCTCTCTCTCTCTCTCTCTCTCTCTCTCTCTCTCTCTCTCTCTCTCTCTCTCTCTCTCTCTCTCTCTCTCTCTCTCTCTCTCTCTCGGTGTTGCTTGCCTATTCTACCTCTCGAATTTTGTCTTATCTTTACAAAATTACCGATCTTATAGTACAAAAAAAGTCTTTCATTGTCAAAAAGTCTTAAATGAACTTTTTGGAGCGATGCTTCAAGGCAGATTCATTCAAAAAGTTAGGTTTCAAATTCAAAACATTACTTGGTTCAAATATTTTTTAAAAAAAGATTAAGTTACCCTTTCCTGTTTCCGATCACTTATCAGCATACTCGACCGACAACTTTTCTATGAGATGATCGTTGATACTCTAATTGGCTTCATAACTATGAATCCGGGGATTACTTTTAAAATAGAGTATCTCTTGGATGTTGAATAAGAAGTTTTCAACTCAGTTTTCCCTTCATCTCCAAACTTTTTCGCCTTCAACTCAGCGAGCAGCCACTGGTCCTATACATATTAAACAAAAAATGCGTATCCTTTATAATGAGTGGATGAAACGCAAAGAAGTTATATCGATTGACTGAATATTCTGGCATAGTTATATCGATTGACTGAATATTCTGGCATAGTTATAACGATTGACTGAATATTCTGGCATAGTTATATCGATTGATTGAATATTCTGGCATACATTGGAGTTGGTAAATTGAGAAAACTCGTATGCAGCCCTATACCATTCCAACGACTAGTGCATTTCTGTTGAAAGTCGGTAGTCTCCTATCTAATGTATGTCTAGTTACCACCCAGTCAGTTAGAACTTTCTTGTTCATGTCAGTTAGTACTTCCCACTTCCAGGCAATCAATGTTTTCCACCTTCTTCCCCATGCCAGTTCAAAACCAACTTCAGGCGGGGTCGCTGATCGCTTGGTCGAAATCGGAGTACTTCCGTCAGCCATTCGCTCCATAAGTCGTGAACTGATGCGGTCGATTTTGGAGACAGGATCCATGTAGAGATGGTTTGATTAGTAGCTGTGAACTCTAAAAACCACCAAGACGGAGTGATGGCTTAGACTGAAACAGAACTAGTTGGCAAAAAAAAAACCTTCACGAAGCACCGGTACCTCGAACTAAGGTTTTAGGAGAGTTCAACCAAAGTTTAATCCAACATGAAACACGCATTAAACAATCCGTTTACACATCAAGCGCGCGTCAATCAGTCTATTTAGCTTACAGAAAAGTCGGGAAACGACGCATCAGAACGTAACACAAAGGAAAACGAATGAACTAAGGATAACTATCAAATATTTCGGTAGACATTACGATCTTTGAAGATTTCTCTAACACCGTGGCTAAGCTTTCTGTTTTGGGAGCGGCTATTAACGGAGCGAGGCTGTCATCGAGGTCGAAGAAACATAAGCGAGACTTTCATTGAGGTCGAAGGGTAACAAGCGAGACTCTCGTCGAGGTTAAAAGAGCCCAGAATGACAGATATCACTGTAACATAACAATTTTTATAAGGCGATCGCAGTAGGCAAATTAGAAGGGCGCTCAGTCCCCAGAGCATAGACAGAGGGTGGGAGTAGACTAATCCTATCGGGAGTGTTCGGGGGTATCAACTGAAACAACTACGCTGCCAATATTACATGAAAGGATTCAAGAGAGAATGAGAGAGAGTGAGTGAGAGAAGAGCGAAAGAAAAATACAACATGGAAAAGGCTGAAAGAGAAAAATAAAAGTGAAGAGTGAACTTGAAAAAGACACAGAGGGGGCGAGAACTAGAAAAAAGAGAACTGTTTCAAAAAAGAGATACAGAAGGGCACGAAATAGATAGGAAAGCAGCGTACTCGCGTTCTAGGTAACTACCGATAAGCGGCATACACAGTTCTTGCGTAGCGTAGAAGGAGGAGTAAGAGGGAGAGAGAAGAGAGGGAGGGAGAAAATTGGGAAAATAGAGGGAAGGAGAGAGTAAGAAGAGAGAGAGGATAGGAGAGAGAGAAAGAGAGAGAACGAGAGGAATGCCAAGGAGAGAAGATGCGGGTCGGAGGGCGAGACTGTGGCAGGCCGGTGGGGTGAGTAAAACCCTGCCAGGCATACTTGTGCAACAATCTACCGATTTGCTACTTCTCTTTCTCGCTATCTCTGTGATTAGCCTTGTAGATATCTCTCTTTATACCTCCCTCTTTTTCTTTTTTTCCTTCTAAATATCTTATTCACTTCAATGTTGTGCCCTCATTCATTTAAACAATTTCGGATAGGCTATGGAGCATATGATTTTTTTATCTAGCCACCTCCTCCCTCGTCTTCCATACTCTAACTTTTCTTCTCACTATTCCATGAACTAATTGAGTTCTATCTCTCTCTCTCTTTTTCTCTCTCTATCTCATAATATTAATCCTCAAATTTTGTTTCGCTTTGAGCAATTAAATGCATGTATGTAGTAGGCATCGAGATGATAATGTGCTATTCAACAACATAAGCAAAAGAGTGTGAGATCCTACAAACTATGCTTGCTCGAGGGGACGAGTCGACCCACAGACTACGCCTACTCGAAGGGAGGAGTGAACCTACAAATCAAGACCAATCGAGAAGATGAATGGATTGCTTGTTCGGTAGGAACGAGTTCATCAACTGACTATTCTCTCTCAAGCGAACGTATGGATCTAAAAATTATGCTCGCTAAAAAAAAAATTATTTAGGGGACGATTCGTCCTAAAGACTATGCTAGCTCGAGAGTACGAGTGGGCCGCAAGCTGAGTGAAAGACAACAGAGATGGAAACAAAGAGACGCAATACTGCAGAGCCGGGGTCTCTCCACCAAAAGCCGGGGTTTCACCACGAAAAATTGCAGCCGATGATGGCCTCATGATCATTACACGTAAAATATGTTCTTGAAGTTAACAACAAAAATATTTTGCTCCATGGTTGATCGACGGAGAACTAGAGAAAAAGTTATAGCCGCAAGAACTGTTATATGAAGTGAAATTATTTGAAGAGGGTGGGAATAAAAGAGAGAACGAGAAAGACAGATGGAGAAATGGATTGGCGACTTGCAAGAAACCGAGAATTGGATGGGAAAAAATTTCAGAAAAGGGGGAAATTAGAAAGGGAATGCTTGCTTAAAAAGGCTACACTTGTGCTGATCTTTAAAAACACATATTCTTCCTGTTCATTATCACTTCCTATCTCTCTCTTTCTCTCACTCTATCTCTCTCTTTCTTTCTCTCTCTTTCTTTCTCTCTCTCTCTCTCCTTCTTCCTTTCCTATGCTCCCTTTTTCTGATTTTATCAATATCTACCATTCAATCCCTCACTTTCCCTTTCTTTCACTCTCTCTCGTCCACTACCAGTGTTTTTCTAGTTCTGGTGAAAACTCAGTAAAAGTTGTTGGTTATAGAATATGAATGGCAATTCTAGAGAGAACATACCAATGGAAACACATAAGCGCGGTGTATGTCAGAGTCAGAGTCAGAGAAAGAGAGTGAGATGGATTCAGTAAGAGAAGTTGAGAGTGATCAAAAACCTCTGAAAGAGAGTCGAGTTGTGATTATTGAAATTAGCCGCGCGAAAAGAAGTTAAAAAAGTAGTGAGCAGAATTGGCGCGAGGCACACACATCTCATAGGGCAAGAAGGCGATCGGAAGAAATGAGCGAATGAAGAGGGAGAGTGGAACCCTGTCAAAGCGGAGAGAGAAACAACGCCTGCAGCAGTCAGGGAGAAAGAGGTGGATCAGTGTAGACAACGTCTGATTCACCGGAGGCAGGGAGGCAGAGATGTAGAAACACAGCGGAGCTCAGAGTGACAGAGAATAGCTAAGCATGCAGAGTGAGAGAGAGAGAGCACGAAAGAAAGATAAAGAAGAAGAGTTGTTAATGAATAGAGAAAGTCTCAGCCAAGAAAAACGAGCGGGTCGCGCGGCAAAGTAACAAACTGATGGCTGGACGAGACAGTGTTGAGGATGAAGCGAACACATATGTAGAGAGATGTAGAGAGAGAGAAAGAGAGAGATGAAGAAAAAGGCAGAGAGAGAGACATGGTAAGGAATGGAGATGGAGTAATATTAGAGAATTGCCAAAGGGTGGGGGCAGGAACACAGAAAGAGTTCTAGAATCTAAGAAGAACAAGAAGTAAGAATGAAAGAGAGATACGTAGAGAAAATAAAAACAGTAAGAAACAGAAACTTTGTTAAAGAAAGAACCGTAGAAAGATTTATTGCAGAGTAGAAGACATGAGACACATGAAAGAGTATTTCGAAATCTGCCGTGGTTCATATTATACTTTGGTAGATCCAGCACAAGCTTTAAGCAAGCAACTTGGGGGATGTTAATGGTCGGAAATGTCTATCCATCAGCATCTCAATCAAGGAAAGAAGGGAGAGTCCGAACGTTCCGGACGGAAGGGAGAGACGTTCCAGACGTCTAACGCTTTTTTCATCCACGTGCCAACTGAGTTGAGCTGGTATATGTAGCGAGAAATCTGAGAGCCCTTTTTTCGTCTACACTGACCAAAGTTCAGGGCTAACTTTAATTTATAGAAACAGAAAATTAAATAAGTAAAGGTTGAATACCAGGACTGAAGAGGTTGGGAAGAGTTGGTAGCGTCTAGATCTGAAACAGAGATATTCATGAGCAACCAGTAACTCGATAGAAGGCAAGCGAAGAAGAGCAAGATGATGACTGGCCAGTTACAGAGTTGAATACTAAAGGGTAAGGGGCTGCGAAGGAAGAGAGAGAGAGAGAGATAGAGACGGTAGAGAGAGAGAAAGAGAGAGAGCGAGAGAGCGAGAGAGATAGCAAGAGAGAACAGATAACACTGAATAGCCGGACCCTCGGTTCTTTTCTTAGCCTCTGCTCTCTTCTCCACAGCCTGGAGGGCTCTGAAGGGCATTCGGGTTAACAAAAAACCATCTCCCCACCCCCAGAGAAAGGAACGGACGAGGGGAGGGAGAGTGTGGGCAGTGAAGGGAGAGGTCAGAGGGCCAAGTGTGAGAGGGTGTGGAATGGGAGGAGAGCTCAGAGGGACACGCCATACGGGGGAGACGCATCAGTATAACCATTGCTTTTTGTGAATATGCGACCAAGACTTTTTGCTGCGGAAAAAACACGCAGAATTCGGAGAGAAGGAAAGAGGAAGCAATAAGAGAGAGAGAGAGTTAGGCAGGGTATGACAGAAACGAAAAAGAGAGAGAAAGAGAGATTCAGTGAGAAAGAGGCAGAGAAATACAAGGAGAGAAAGAAAAATAAAGATAAAAGAGCGTCGTAATGCAAGAGAAAATAGAGCTAAGTATAAAAGTTATGGTTCTTAAAGGCTGCGGGGTATGCCGGTAGAATTGGACAAATCTATATAAAAGAGAAACGTGAGAGGGTGAGCAGAACTGCGAGATACGGTGGATTTGAATTGGACGAGAGTTGAGGCTGTATTACATAACAGCGGAGGAGGAGAGAGAAAGTGTTGGAATGCCAAAAATAAGTGGAACAAAATTAGGACAGAGAAAGAGAGAGAAGGAAAGAAAAAAAGAAAGAAAGAAAGAAAGAAAGAAAGAAAGAAAGAAAGAAAGAAAGAAAGAAAGAGAGAGAGAGAGAGAGAGAGAGAGAGAGAGAGAGAGAGAGAGAGAGAGAGAACAGTGGGAGGGAGCGGGGGGTCGAACGGGAGGGAGAGAGGAAGGAACGGCCGATGGCTTGGCTCATCAGATCGATTGTATTTGGAAAGAGCGTCTCTGCGCATGCCTATGGCAGTGAGAAGTCAGAGATTGCAGAGAGGTAGGGAGGGGCTAAGAAGGTAAGGGGAAGTCGGAAAGCGGGCAGGGATCAATGGAGTGAGAAAGAGAGCCAGACGGATCGAGAGAGACTGCGGCTAACCAGGTATAGAGAGTGTGAAAAAAGACCTTCAGAACAGAGCATTGGCTATTTCCAAGTAACTAACGCCGGGTCACATACATTGTAGAGATGTAGAGGCGAAGCGTAGACACGGGCGATGAGAACAGAGGACAGCGAAGAGCGCTGATGGGAAAGGAATATAAAAGCGGGAGAGGTGATGGGAGGTGAAATAAGGAAAGGCTAGATGAAAACAGGTGATGGGAGGGAAGGGAAGAGGATTCATGGAAGGCAAAAGGTGATGGGAGGGAACGAGTGAGAGATGATATGTATTAAAAAGTATATGTGAAGGAACGTAAGGTGACAACAATTCATGAAAACAACGGAGATCAGTGTTAAGAAATTAAAATATAAGTAAAGCATGTGATCATTCCTATTTTTTTCGTTTGAATTTTAAGGCCTCAAGCATCTTCAAACATTTTCAAACATATTGCGAAAAAATCAGTTGTTTAAATGACAGGAATAGAGCTTGAAGCAATCTCACAATGTCACCCAATAGTCAGAAAGGCATACACCTCGTCTACCTGAATGACTCGAGTTACCTCGATCACTGGCATCAATTATATAATCTCCGTTAAAAGTCCGGAGCTGTAAAATATCCACAACAACAAAATTCTTTCAACAGCAGAATGATTTTTACTATCGCAAAAACAAGAACATGATTAGGAAGATTGATATTCTAGCTCACCCAGTCAATTCTCATCGGAAAAGCAGTCCAACGCGTTAACCACAGTAACGGTAGGAGCAATGCTTTGCCATGAGCATATCCTCCCATTGTATCATGTTGGGTATGCACATACATACGTATTAGGACGAGATCATTTTATGACATCTGGTATTGCGTAAGCCAGAGAATATTTACATGAGACTGTTGCCTGTGGAAATATCTACCCGTGTGCTTTACTAGCGGATCATGGGTGGATGGCGAGATGCAAATCTCTACTGCTGTCTCGCTCACCTCAACTTTTAATGCCGCGGTCTCTCTATATTTCTCTCTCTCTATCTCTATCTCTCTCTTCATCGCTCTGTGTCTTTCTATCTCTCTCTCTCTCTGTTTCTCTTACTTTCTTTCCAAAACTCTTTCCTCTCTTATCTATTACCCTCTCTCTCTCTTCCTGTCAAGATCTCTTATTCTCTCTCTCTCTCTCTCTCTCTCTCTCTCTCTCTCTCTCTCTCTCTCTCTCTCTCTCTCTTTCTGAGTCTTTTTCTCTATCTCGAAATCTCTCTTTTCTTCTCTCTTTTTATTTCTTTCCCTCACTCTTACTGCCTAAATTTATCAAAAACTCCTTTTTTTTCTTCTTTTTCTCACTATCTCTCTCTGCCTTTCTTCTTAACAACATTCTTCACCTGCTTGCGCAAAAAAATGGATGGTATACCTGGCATTCAGAACATACATAATCACCCAAAAAGGAAAAATTCAAAAGCTTAGCATTGACTGTCTACCAGAAATAAGGATGCTTTGAGCCAAAAAGCAGTATATCCTGTACTATGGTATCGTGATAAACTTCAAATCGAATGAACTGCTTCTAGAAGCCAGCCGTTCTTTCTCCGCTAGTATTATTGAATTTTAAAAATGATACCAATTTATCAATTAGCTCCTTGTTTTTCTTGCCATAATTTTGTCGCGAATCTTGTTTCTCTTCCAACTGTTCTCAAGAAGGCAATACTAAATGCAGATTTCACCGATGGCCGAGAGATCGATAGCAAGACTTGAAACAAACGTGAAAAACTAATGAGGAAAATAGTGGTTTAAGAGAGAGAACAAATTGACAAACCCTTAAGGATAACAAATTGACAAACCCTTAAAGAGAAAAAATTGACAAACCCTTAAGTAGAACAAATTGACAGACCCTTAAGGAGAACAAATTGACCAACCCTTAAGGAGTTTCATACTTTTCGAAGCGCGCACAGACAATCTTTCGATGGAATGCTTCTCTCCATACTAATTGTCATGCTATATCACTCGGTACATCGTCAATCTGTTCGGCTCGGTCTTTTTTACGTCTTTTATGACAAAACGTCCGATGCATCATAGGAGGTTTTGGGACGGAAACGGAAAGGGAGGAGGAGAAAGCATGTGGAGATGGGCGCCTGACTTGAGGAACAGCCGCAAAATAGAGAAAACTCTTTAGCGCCCTCGGAAATACTTACTATATTGTAACTGCATACCAACACTGTTCTCATCGTGGCAGAAGATAGACGAAATGAGCTGAACATACATAGGGCGACGGAGGGAAGCAGATTTAGAAGTGACACAAATTATTTGAGTGGGACGGAGAGAGAGAGAAAGAAGTAAAGGTTGAGCAAGAGAGAGAGAGAGAAAGAGAGAGAGAGAGAGAGAGGGGTAGATAGAGGCGGAGAGAACGAGAGTGAGAGAGAAATAGCACTAGAGACACAGATAGAGATAGAGAGAAAGAGCGAGAGCGAAAGAGAGTGAAATAGATGTGTTTTGTAGGAGAGAATCATCGAAGAGATCAAGAAACATACTGTTACATTTGTATATTACTTACTAACCTCAGCTCTGTTTTGATTCCTTTCTGTTCTCGCTGCCTTCCCAGTGTTTTTCTCTTTTAACTCCCCATGCCACTGCCATAATCTTCTCACCTACTGCTCTCTGTTTCTTTCTCTCTCTCGCTCTCCTCTCTCTCTCTCTCTCTCTCTCTCTCTCTCTCTCTCTCTCTCTCTCTCTCTCTCTCTCTCTCTCTCTCGCACTTCTCCTCTGTTCCGGGTTTTGGAGACGAGTCTATCTTCTCCTTCATCTCCACTACTATGCCTTAATCTTTCCTCTCCATCCCTTCCTTCATTCTCGCGGGCATCAAATATGTCTCTCTCTCTCTCCTTCACACTGTACTCCTTAGATTGCACCATAGGGCACTGTGCGATGGCATGAATGAAAGGGTCGAGCTGGTGAGACACTGTGCGGATCGAAGAGGGTGCAGAGTGATGTCGGCCGAGGGGGTCGATAAGGGGCCGGAGGGCGCAGGGGTCAGCCCAGAGATATGTAGGTCGACCTCTCGGCATGCTTTCGAGAGAGGGAGAATCGAGGGAGCGAGAGGCAGAGAGCTGGTCAAAAATGAGCACAAAACGGAAACATAGCCAGGGGTCACCAATGATTCATTCACTTATATCCGGTGAATACTTTTATTCTTATAGGTTATATTTCAGTTTAGGAGATTATGTTTTGACATATCTTATAAAATGCTTTCAAAAAAGTCTCTGAAAATTATTTAACAGATTTTCTCGGAATTTTATTCTTTGAGTCTTTTTTCCTTTTTAATAACATGTGACAATAATCAGTAACAGTAGATTACAAAACTTAGAAAAGCTGACAGTCACAAGATATAGTGTAGATTAAAATTTATTAACCAACTCTTTCTAACACGTTGTTTCTCAGAACTTTTGAAAACATTTCATAATGTTTGCCTGAAAACTCCTCAGCATCTTTGAAAGAGTCGTTATACTCTTCCCTGAGTATTTCCCATACGGCAAACAGTTCGAACAAGTTCTCCAATCGGCCGAGAAAAGCATCACAAGCCAGTCGAGAACCGATGACAAAAACGCACATGAGCATGATAAGTAGCAAACTATTTGAAATTCGCCCCTTCACTCTTCCCCTTCCCGAATGGGAACTTCTTCCTATCTCTCTCTATCTCCCAATTTTTCTCATTCTCTATCCCAATTATACCCCCCCCCCCTTTAACCCAAGCAATACTAACCAGTTCACTTCTCTAGGCGTTGCACAAAAATCGTCAACAGCATTGATAAAGTACGAGAGGGATAGTTTGAGAGCGCGTTATTCTGATAGAAGCGAGAGCGTCAGGGGCAGGGAGAGAAGGCAGTTACTAGGTAGATGAATGTAAATAGTCTCTTCTCTCTTGCTTCGTATTTTTATGCGGAAAGAGAACTTTTCTCTTACTGCTTTCTTTTCTTGTTTTCTAGGCATCTGAAACTCTCTCTTTTGATCTCTCTGATCCCTCATTCTTTCTCTCTTTCTCTCTATTTTTCTCTATCCATCTCTCTCTTGAAAACCTTCTTACTTGTTGGCGTTCTCTATACAGTTCTAGAGTTCCCTTCACCTTCCAACCGTTCCATTTTGCCCCTTCAACCTTTCAAAAAAATTTGTTTGAGGGCTCAGAGTAGGAAAGATGCTACTGGTTTACCTCCATGGCAAATTCAGAGTTATTGAGAGAAGGAAGAGGTTGGGAAGAAAAAGAGAGAGAGAAATGAGAGACAAAGAGACAAAGCAGAGATGAAGAGAAAAAAAGAGATGGGAGAGAGAGAAAACAGACAGAAATAACTGGAAAATAGTAAAGAGAAATAAAAGAGAGGAAGAAAGAAAATAATGAAAAGGGAGAAGGAACATGAAGAGAAGGAGCGAGAAATTTGGTGTTGATACAGAACGACGACAGCGCCAGGCAGCATAATCACCCCATTAACTATGGTTTGAGAGCTGTAGTTAGAAGGGGAAAGGGGATGTTCGAGGGCACAACTTGGCGAAGAGCATTTCCTATCACTGCAGCGCTCTCACTCACTACCAAGCATTCGAGAGACCATTCGTTCTGGAGAGGTCAGAGAGGCAAGACGATGACAAGTTCCGATGGTAGCAAATTCTAAACCATAGTAGGAAATGCTAAATCAGCCAATGCCCTTTGGAACTTGTCCTCCGTATCTCTCTTCCATCGCCAATCATAAGAATGGATGGCATTCACCCCCAACAGTCACAGACTATCTTATCGCATATCGCATCATCAGCCCAAAAACCTATTCTCCTACTAATCGCGTGATCAAACAGAGAACACTAGTCATGAGGCAAAGTTGACATTCGCCCTGAGAACCTACAGCGTTTGAAACTTTTATGAGAAATCCAAGTCCAAAAGTAAAGTTTTTGAGATAAAATGTGTATATTATAATGCTCATAATCTTCCCCACGCTTGAACCCAACTTTTTGCGGGTGCGCACTTTCCTGAGTCAAGATACTGTTCAAACTTGGTTAAACCATTGACTGCTTCCTGTTCCACTGCTTTTGTGCATAGCAGAGCAGAGAAAAAAAAAAGGAAATTCGGGCCTTCATCCTCATTTTTCTCAACTTTAAATAAATAGGTTTGTCCGGAAAGCAGATATAAACAATATCCAATTGTCCAGGAGATAGGGTTAATCGGGTTCCTCGGCATTGAATGATGCTCTTCTGAACTTAATCAATATACTTGCCTGAAAACTTTTCCTGGCAATTTCCAATTTCGAAAAAAACTGTTCTAAAATTTTTTAAAACTCTTTTTCTTGCAAGAAAAAGCTTGTAAAAAATTTTTTTCAAAATTAAAAAGATTCTAAATTTTTCCCAGCAAGTGGTTTTCTGAAGAGAAACTCTTCGACTAAGACATAAGTACAAATTACATTCAAAATTTGATTTAGAGCTTTTTAATGGGCTTATGACTTTGGAAAATTTGTTCATGAAAACTGTTGAAAAATCTTAAACTTGAATAACATCTTCTCAAGTAACTTCAACCTTGAAAACCAAAAAACCTGGAAAAAAAACTTCTCAATAAAAGTAACTTGAACCTTGAAAACCAAAAAACCTGGAAAAAAAACTTCTCAATAAAAGTAACTTGAACCTTGAAAAACAAAAAACCTGGAAAAAAAACTTCTCAATAAAAGTAACTTGAACCTTGAAAACCAAAAAACCTGGAAAAAAAACTTCTCAATAAAAGTAACTTGAACCTTGAAAACCAAAAAACCTGGAAAAAAAACTTCTCAATAAAAGTAACTTAAACCTTGAAAACCAAAAAACCTGGAAAAAAAACTTCTCAATAAAAGTAACTTGAACCTTGAAAACCAAAAAACCTGGAAAAAAAACTTCTCAATAAAAGTAACTTGAACCTTGAAAACCAAAAAACCTGGAAAAAAAACTTCTCAATAAAAGTAACTTGAACCTTGAAAACCAAAAAACCTGGAAAAAAAACTTCTCAATAAAAGTAACTTGAACCTTGAAAACCAAAAAACCTGGAAAAAAAACTTCTCAATAAAAGTAACTTGAACCTTGAAAACCAAAAAACCTGGAAAAAAAACTTCTCAATAAAAGTAACTTGAACCTTGAAAACCAAAAAACCTGGAAAAAAAACTTCTCAATAAAAGTAACTTGAACCTTGAAAACCAAAAAACCTGGAAAAAAAACTTCTCAATAAAAGTAACTTGAACCTTGAAAACCAAAAAACCTGGAAAAAAAACTTCTCAATAAAAGTAACTTGAACCTTGAAAACCAAAAAACCTGGAAAAAAAACTTCTCAATAAAAGTAACTTGAACCTTGAAAACCAAAAAACCTGGAAAAAAAACTTCTCAATAAAAGTAACTTGAACCTTGAAAACCAAAAAACCTGGAAAAAAAACTTCTCAATAAAAGTAACTTGAACCTTGAAAACCAAAAAACCTGGAAAAAAAACTTCTCAATAAAAGTAACTTGAACCTTGAAAACCAAAAAACCTGGAAAAAAAACTTCTCAATAAAAGTAACTTGAACCTTGAAAACCAAAAAACCTGGAAAAAAAACTTCTCAATAAAAGTAACTTGAACCTTGAAAACCAAAAAACCTGGAAAAAAAACTTCTCAATAAAAGTAACTTGAACCTTGAAAACCAAAAAACCTGGAAAAAAAACTTCTCAATAAAAGTAACTTGAACCTTGAAAACCAAAAAACCTGGAAAAAAAACTTCTCAATAAAAGTAACTTGAACCTTGAAAACCAAAAAACCTGGAAAAAAAACTTCTCAATAAAAGTAACTTGAACCTTGAAAACCAAAAAACCTGGAAAAAAAACTTCTCAATAAAAGTAACTTGAACCTTGAAAACCAAAAAACCTGGAAAAAAAACTTCTCAATAAAAGTAACTTGAACCTTGAAAACCAAAAAACCTGGAAAAAAAACTTCTCAATAAAAGTAACTTGAACCTTGAAAACCAAAAAACCTGGAAAAAAAACTTCTCAATAAAAGTAACTTGAACCTTGAAAACCAAAAAACCTGGAAAAAAAACTTCTCAATAAAAGTAACTTGAACCTTGAAAACCAAAAAACCTGGAAAAAAAACTTCTCAATAAAAGTAACTTGAACCTTGAAAACCAAAAAACCTGGAAAAAAAACTTCTCAATAAAAGTAACTTGAACCTTGAAAAACTTCTCATAAGTCAAAGAGGCAGATTTATTTATAGGGAGAAAACTAGTCCAAAAATTCCAGTTTACATGCAAATTTTATAATCGGGTTTTTACTCGAAATTCTCTGAAAGGAACTATACAGAATGTCGTAACCAAGTCAGAGTAGATTTTCGAAACAAACATGCTTCAATTATTGACTTTCTACGGTCAATAAGGCTGAATTGTACCGACAGCAACAAAAAACGGGAAATTTCGCAATTTTCTTCCTTATATT
This sequence comes from Allodiplogaster pararmata, assembly GCA_964056735.1. Classification (NCBI taxonomy): domain Eukaryota; kingdom Metazoa; phylum Nematoda; class Chromadorea; order Rhabditida; family Diplogasteridae; genus Allodiplogaster; species Allodiplogaster pararmata. Next base: position 16,306,235 of record OZ057405.1, read on the forward strand.
GTGTGTTTCGATTTTTCATTTATTCTCACGTGTTTGTATTGCATTGTATGAAATGTACCTTGTGTATTGTACTGTAAAATGTGCTTACTACACGTAATAAACATATAAATATAAAATAGCTATATCTCGAAAAAAGAAAATTGAGGTTTGTTACTCCAGCTTAGACAATTTATTTGTTGGCAAGAGATAATGTTGTTTATAATACTATGTTTAATACTAATGTTGTTTATAATACTATGTTTAATACTAATGTTGTTTATAATACTATGTTTAATACTAATGTTGTTTATAATACTATGTTTAATACTAATGTTGTTTATAATACTATGTTTAATACTAATGTTGTTTATAATACTATGTTTAATACTAATGTTTGTGTGATGATGTTTTCAACAGAACCTGATTAAAAAATAAGCAACCACCTTCATAGCAAAAAGTTCTTTTAAAAACCTCAAACTTTCTAATAAATGAATATTTAATCATTAAATTTATTGGGAATCAAATATTTGTAGTATTTAAAACTAAATCATGAAAGTCCGTTATTACTTATAACCTTTCCATCCAAGTAAAAAATTCCATACTAAGTGATTTGTTTCAAAATCAAAGAAAATATATTTACTGTAGTTCTTCATTTATTAAAGTTTAATAAGAGCATCTAATCCAATTCAGTCTCGTAAAAGTAACAGAACTCTGTTCACTGTCAGAAAGCAGATTTTGAAGCAAAAACTTTGTCTTTTTTAAACAAAATCCTTTTCAAACCACAAATGAGTCACCAAGCTGATTGTACTATGTACATATTAGTTCTGCGGTAGGAGAAATTTTAACTTTAAATACATCAATACTTGAGAAGAAAAAAAACTAAACCTTAGATCTCAAAGAGAACAAAATTTTTTACTCAAGAGCTAACTAAGTTTTTCGAACTGAAAAAAGACTGTACTGGTTGCGAAGAGAGACTGTACTGGTGGCGAAGAGAGACTGTACTGGTGGCGAAGAGAGACTGTACTGGTGGCGAAGAGAGACTGTACTGGTTGCGAAGAGAGACTGTACTGGTGGCGAAGAGAGATTGTACTGTTGGCGAAGAGAGACTGTACTGGTGGCGAAGAGAGACTGTACTGGTGGCTAAGAGAGACTGTACTGGTGGCTAAGAGAGACTGTACTGGTGGCGAAGAGAGACTGTACTGGTGGCGAAGAGAGACTGTACTGGTGGCTAAGAGAGACTGTACTGGTGGCGAAGAGAGACTGTACTGGTGGCGAAGAGAGATTGTACTGTTGGCGAAGAGAGACTGTACTGGTGGCTAAGAGAGACTGTACTGGTGGCTAAGAGAGACTGTACTGGTGGCGAAGAGAGACTGTACTGGTTGCGAAGAGAGACTGTACTGGTGGCGAAGAGAGATTGTACTGTTGGCGAAGAGAGACTGTACTGGTGGCGAAGAGAGACTGTACTGGTGGCTAAGAGAGACTGTACTGGTGGCGAAGAGAGACTGTACTGGTGGCGAAGAGAGACTGTACTGGTGGCTCAGAGAGACTGTACTGGTGGCGAAAAGAGACTGTACTGGTTGCGAAGAGAGACTGTACTGGTGGCGAAGAGAGACTGTACTGGTGGCGAAGAGAGACTGTACTGGTGGCGAAGAGAGACTGTACTGGTTGCGAAGAGAGACTGTACTGGTGGCGAAGAGAGATTGTACTGTTGGCGAAGAGAGACTGTACTGGTGGCGAAGAGAGACTGTACTGGTGGCTAAGAGAGACTGTACTGGTGGCTAAGAGAGACTGTACTGGTGGCGAAGAGAGACTGTACTGGTGGCGAAGAGAGACTGTACTGGTGGCTAAGAGAGACTGTACTGGTGGCGAAGAGAGACTGTACTGGTGGCGAAGAGAGATTGTACTGTTGGCGAAGAGAGACTGTACTGGTGGCGAAGAGAGACTGTACTGGTGGCTAAGAGAGACTGTACTGGTGGCTAAGAGAGACTGTACTGGTGGCGAAGAGAGACTGTACTGGTTGCGAAGAGAGACTGTACTGGTGGCGAAGAGAGATTGTACTGTTGGCGAAGAGAGACTGTACTGGTGGCGAAGAGAGACTGTACTGGTGGCTAAGAGAGACTGTAGTGGTGGCTAAGAGAGACTGTACTGGTGGCGAAGAGAGACTGTACTGGTGGCGAAGAGAGACTGTACTGGTGGCGAAGAGAGACTGTACTGGTGGCTAAGAGAGACTGTACTGGTGGCGAAGAGAGACTGTACTGGTGGCGAAGAGCAGTGCGGTTGTTTTTGTTTACTTTTGAACGTTTTGAAATTAAATTTGATTCTATCTGACTTTATTAATGATATAAAAATTTAATTCTCGAAATAAAAGCAATTTATTGAGCTTCACTATAGTTTTCGATTAGTTCATGTAAAAATTAAATAAAAAAAATATCAAAAGCAATCCCCGCTCTATATGCATATAATTCATCAAATATACATATTTTGATTGTCTAAGTGCAAATGAAAGCAGTGGAATACGTTATGTGATGTGAACCGGGACAGTATTACTTGATATCGTATTAGGCATTGCACACATCAAAGCGTTGTCATAATCACCCTTAATAGCCCTGAAGCAAAAGTTAAAAATTATTAGGATAAAAAATTTCAGAAAATATAAAATTCAACAGCAAAAAACTGAAAATTTGAGAAATCTAGGTTTTAGATTGAACACTAAATGAAGTCGAACTAGTTAAAGTATGCTGCAATTTATCCTGTTAGAATAGAGTCGCCCGTCTTGTCCACTAAGTGAGAATAAGAAACAAAGGAAAAAAGAACGAAAGAACAGAGATTAAGAAAAAAGAGAATAGACAGCAGAAAAAAGATAAGGGAAAACACGAGAAAGAAAAATAATGATAGAAAAAACATGACTGTACGCAAACTTGAGCACCGTATCCTTGAAAATAACGCGTGTACAAAATGTAAGTTTTTAACGTCAACTTGTACCTTCATGGTAACGAACTATGGGATAACAAGAATCTCAGTTTTTGATTGAAAATGGAATATTAAAAAAACGAGGTTTTCAAAAGCTCAAAAAAACTATAGCTGGAGCCAAGGTTACTGCAAAATTTAGAAAAATAACACAAACATCGACCAGTCCAACAATAAAAGCATTATAAAAAACCGCCAGTACTTCTTGAACAGACCGTTTTGCCTTCTCGTATTCTATACAAAATTTCATGATATCAGTAAGTGAGGGAGTTTTTATGTAGCAGAAGTTGTTTTTCGTTGCGGGACTCCACAAGAGCAAGCACATACAATGACTCGAAAATGGATATATTCCTCTCGTCTAATATCCGACGAGGCTATCAATTCTCTCGTTGGGACAGTTTTCGCTGTTGATTAGTTCATGGCCTCGTCGAGATGCTCCATTTTGTCTTCCATTCGATGAACTACCGTATCCGTGTCTTCTTGCTCTGAAGCACAAAACAAAGTGAAACTTCCATTGATACATCTGTCATGTCTCAATACATTTACATATACAAAACTTAACTCACCTTTTTCGGCCTATGATCATTCAAGAACTCGTTCGCTTTTATTAATAAATTTTTATTCATTGTTATATCATTCATCATTTGGATCTCATTCAAGATCTTTCTTCATTCTTGTTTTCTCAGCAGAGAGTGAAAGAAAGAGAGAGGGAAATAAGTATCTTTAGATACTAATTTTTCTCTCTCTAACACTGTTTCTCTGTATTTATTCCATCTCTCTCTCTCTCTCTCTCTCTCTCTCTCTCTCTCTCTCTCTCTCTCTCTCTCTCTCTCTCTCTCTCTCTCTCTCTCTCTCTCTCTCTCTCTCTCCAAACTATTCATTCTTTACTAACGCGAAAACATATGAAGCTGTCGATACAGTCTCCGTATCTTCGCTTTGAGAGAGCAGTTGTCATCCCTAAGGGACTGTAGCTCTGACTCGGCCTCTCTACAGCGAGACTGCCAGTTCTCCCCCACGATTATCTGAAGTAGTTATCTATAAGAAACATCAATCAGCTGTATAGCAGTATGAGTAGTCAATGAGATGTTTATAATCTCATGATGCATAACAGATGTATATATACACATACATATGTATATATAAGAAAATGTATAACCATTGTTTACATGAAATTTTTGATTGACTTACCGAAGGTATTATTAATCTTTTCAGCATTTGATCATTAAATGTTTCACTTCACTGCAATAAGAACATGAAACCAAGTAGGTATACGTTTTATTATCACTTCACTTATGTTAGAACAGATAACTATGAATTTTTTCCAACAAATGTATCCTCGGGCAATCGATTTTCGTTCGACTGTTGCACAGTTAGGATATGTTTGGCTGTCGCTTGAATGGTCTCCAATTCGTAACACTCTCACTTCACGCCACCCTTCAAGATCGAATCTCTCAGTCTTGGTCGGACCTGTCTCTACCTGTTTTTCTTTACGATCGTGACTCTCTCTCTTTTTTTGTCACAAGTTCTCCCTTGATCTTCCAATTGACGCCCTCTATATTCCCCCCTCTCTCTATCATTCGCTTCTCTTTCTGTCCCATGTTACGCAATCGGTCATTCTAGTAGTAGGTGGCCATACGGTTTAATGTCTTCCGGGTTATTCATCCAGGAGCGAATCCATCAAGCAAAGTTTTCATAATCACTATTTCGCCTCTTTCTCTCTCTCTCTCTGTCTCTCTCTTTCTGTTTCTCTGCTCTCTCTTTTTATATCTTATTTCTCTCCTCCTCTCTTTCTTTCTTTCTCACCCTCTCTCTCTATCGCTCTCTCTCTCTCTCTCTCTATCTCTGACTGACATGAGCATCGCTATTCCTGTCGGCCTCCTCTAATCTCCTCTTGGCTCGTTCCAACTCATTCCTCGCCTTCTCGACTTCTCTCGCCATTTGTTCTTTGGCCACTTCGGCATTGACGAGACGGTGTTCACCGAGCTTCCTCGCATGTTCGAGTCCATCTATTTTTTCCGTGAACTTCTTCCTAAAATTTAATTATTAAAAGTTTTTTTCGAGCACGCAAAGATTTTTCTCCGAAAACTCTACTCTCACTAAGTTTTTTAGTCTCCCTTACCTGATCTGAAGAATCTCCTGTTTGCTCTCTTCGGTGCCATCTTGCCATCTTCTTCTCCAATCTTCTATGTCAGCGAGGGCTTTGCGCAGGCGAACTTCTAGACTCTGAGCCTGCAATCAACAACTTAGCCCTTCTTATATACAACAAGAAAAAACACAATTACTTCTTATTATTCATTACATTGAAGAAAACTGTGCCAATTAACCATTTATCTTATGTTGCAAACTGCTCGAAGATCAGTCTAGAACTTCAAAGACACAAAGAACTTTTATTTGAAAGATGAGTGATTCTATTAGAATCAAACCGAGTTATTAAGAAAGTATATCATATAAAATTTTTTTCTCGAATGTTCATTACTCTAAACCAGAATAGGGCCATTTTTTAATTCTCAACCTAAATGAATTCAATGTAACTAAATCAACGGGCTAAAAATGCGGGTAGAGCTTAGACGAGTCGAACTTCCCCTTGAATGCTTCATATAATTACTATTATAGGTTAGGTGACGCAGAAGTAAACGAGTTATAGTTAATAGAATAAGATGAATAAATACATATGTTCATTTTACATACTAGAAGTGCCCCAGGGAGTAGCCACTGGTCTTGAAAAAATAGGTCTATATCTCATCTCGAAGAAATGCGTACCCGGCCTGCCACAGATCGTAAGAACTGGACAGCTACAAATTACCCATTATTCTAGGATGTAAACAAATTGAGCAAACTTTTTTCTCCTCTGTATCACATTTCTGCTCCAGATCGTTGATCTTGTCACTTGCTGACCTCATTTGCTTGCACAGTGAGCGCTTTTCCTTAAGAGACAGGAAGTTAGAAACAAGAACACAAGAGAAAGAAAGAGAAAAAAGAAAGCGAGACTTAGAGGGAGGAAGAAAGAGCGAAATAAATAAAAGCGTAAAAAAATAAAACGTGTAATTGAGCTTTGCAATAAATCATGGAAAGTAAACATCGTTGAAAAAATCAAAAAGTTTTTGGTATCGTATACTTATGTATACATACATCAGCTTTACTTTGGACGTTCACAAATGACATCGACATTTTTGGAAAACCTTTTCTATTGAGAATTGAATGTATTCTCAAATACGACTTTCTTTAGCTCTCGAATGTTCTTTCTGAATATAAACTACGCGCTTGAAATACGATCTAATAAGCTCTTTCTGACTCTCTCGTGATCTCTTTCTTCTAGCTGTCTCATCTCTTTCTCTATTAATATCTCCAACTCTTTCTATCAACCTCTTGCTCTTTTCTCTCACTATCTCTTGCTCTCTCTCATTCTTCTCTCTCTTACGTCAATTAGCTTTTCCCGGCATTGTCTTCTTTTCCAGCCTCAAACTCCTTGTAATGAAAGCAGAGTCGACTGACAAGCTCCGCCTCCGCTACCGTACTCTTGTAGACTTCTATTTCACGTTTCGCCAACTGCAACTCCGTGTTGAGCGCTGCATTTGCCCGCTCTAACTCTGTCATTCTCCGCTCTTGGGTCGAATTGAATGAGGGAGATCTGAATTTTATACGGATAACTCTGAAAATTTGGCGCTGAAAATATTATATGAAAAAAAGTGAAAGTTTTTCTCAAACAGTTTCAAGCAGAGTTGTCAACTCATTAAGGCCGTAGAAAAGGATCGCTTCTAAACTTACCGTTGCATTGAAGAATGTGTAAAAATTCGAACATCGCAAATATTTTCAAAATGTTTGTTCTCAAAAATGTATATCAGGGAAAGGGATTGGTAAACATGTTTTATATATGTAGGTATCGTATCACTATCATACAATGCTCCTTTCAATTAGAGATACACCCGTTGTTCGGGTTTCCTAAAAATCTTCGTTGAAAAACAGGGATGTACAGGGTGGCCCATATATTCGCAAACGCGTTTACAAACGTGTATCTCAGTGCATAAGTGAGCAAGAGTGTTCAAATTTGTACATTTATCAGCACACATTAATGAAAACATCGGGTCAAAAAATCATTCAATTCGGTCCCCTTTGGCACTAACGACAGCCCGGAGTCGCTTTGGGAACGCTTCGATCAATGGACGAACGTACTTTTCGTCGATCTACCGTCTCCCTCTCACTCTCCTTTCTTTTCCTCTCTTTCAATCTCTATCTTCCTCTCTCTTTATTTATTATTTAATACTATCTCTCTCTCTCCCTCTCCCTCTCTCTCTCTCTCTCTCTCTCTCTCTCTCTCTCTCTCTCTCTCTCTCTCAATTGAACACAGCCTTCGCATGTGGCTTTATTTAGGTGCTTTCAAATATTAGATCCTCTCATAAGTTTTAGCGTTCAGGCTTCCTCCCGTATTTTTACCCAGGTATTCTTCTGCTCGGTTTTTAACTTCCTCTATTCATCACTACAACCCTTTCCACACTACTTCCTCTTCAATCGTGTCTCATGCAACAAAGAAGTGAGAAGAAACGATCTGATAAGAACTAAAGAATAGTTTAGAAAGGTTAAATAAGCATTGAAGAGACTCTACAAAAACATAGATGTTCGAAGAGAGAAATAGATAGAGAAATAGAGAGAGGGAAAGAGAGAGAAAAAGAGAGAGGGAAAGAGAGAGGGAAAGAGAGAGGGAAAAGAGAGGGGAGGAAAGAGGGAAAGAGAGTGGGAAAGAGAGAGGGAAAGAGAGAGGGAAAGTTAGAGGGAAAGAGAGAGGGAAAGAGAGAGGGAATGAAACAGGGAAAGATGGAGAGTGAGAGAAAGAGAGAGAAAAGTGAGAGAAAGAAAGATATAATGATCATTGAAAGTAGAATCGAATGATAAGAACGGCATGTGATCCTTAACAAAAAGCAACAAGATATGGTTTAGAGGAAAGACGGGCAATTGCCGCAAGACGTGAAATGCTGTTAAAGTGAGAAATGAGAGACAAATTTTTGAAGAAAACAACCAACACATGCCTTCTAACTCCATTTTTATACTAACTGAAGACAAATGGACCTCATAAACACGTCAAAGTCACAATGAACAGAGCCGTTCGTTAAAAAAACAACAGACGAAGTAAGCTTCATTTGTTGCATACGTTGTATGCTGACGACGCTAAGCTTTTCACACTTAACAATTCCGGTCTACTGCAGACAGCTTTGGATTCAGTATCTCAGTGGTCTGATGAATGAAGACTTACTATATCGAGCAGTAAGACAATTGTTATGCAAATAGGAAGGGATCATCCAGATGTCAACTTTAATCTCAATTCCTCCCCGATTTCGTTCACTTCATCATTTCGTGATTTAGGAGTAACTATCTCCAACGATCTCTATTTTAAGGAACATGTGAATCATATCTGTAATAAGGCTTTTTCTATTTCTTATCTCATTCTGAGATCTTTTCGTACAAAAAATGTTGCAATTCTCATGAAGCTATTTTGTACTTACGTTAGACTTATCCTGGAGTACTCCAATGAAGTCTGGAATACTATTGACTTGACGCTAAGTAAGAAAGTAGAGTCTGTCCAAAGAAGATTTACTAAGCGTTTTTTAATAGAGCAGGAATTAGTTTATCTTACGAAGGAAGACTGAATTGGCTTGGCTGTGAAAGTCTTCAAAGACGCAGACTTATTAACGATGTGTTCACTTTGCATAGAATAGTGTTTAAAAGATTAGATATCACTTGCCCAGTGATATCAATCTTTTCTTACCAATGTCTCACTGTACTAGGACTAGAGGACATCATTGGAAGCTTTTGTTGCTTTTGTGCCGCACAAACCGATACAAGAAATTCTTCACAAATAGAGTTGTGAATGATTGGAATTCTCTTCCTTCTCATTTTTTCAATATGAATGCATTGTCAGCTAAGAAGTTTCTATTCCAGTACTTAAATTAGAATCCTGATCATTTATTGGCTGTTGTTCATTTTAAAATATTGATTACCATGTTGTAATCTCTCACCATCCGTTGTATGTCTGAACCATTACAACTGGAATAAAGAATACTCACAGTATTAATACTAACATCTGACAAGCGAATCACAATTTTTTCGATAGTTGACGGAAACAGAAATTACTATCAACTGGGGATATTCCGATGTACGGAATTACGAATCACACATTTCCTAGCCCTATAGCACATTTAAAAACTTTTTTCCCCAACTGGCTTCCCAACGTCGTTCTGTTCTCTTTCATTGTTCCCAATCTTCTGATCAGTCGCTTTCCTTTTCACCTTCTATTTAAGATCACCACTGAATCTCATTCATGACAGGAGGAATGACACAATATGGAACTGTAATGTGTTAAGACATCTCTATTCTGTAAGCTATAACTATAAAGTTCTGTTCTCATGATGATTATCATGATGAGCTCACCTCTACCCTACATTCCTCAATTCATCATCATAGTTGAACTCGGTCTCTACCAGGTTCAAAATACCTTAAAACATAAATGCCCGCACCATGCTTTACATGACTCTGTCATTAAGCTCTGCCCACATAACTTTTTTCCAGGTATCTACCAGGTTCAAAACTTCTCGAAGTTGTATGAGTCCTTTATGTTTACTAAATTGATCATACGTGTATAAATGGTTTTAGGAAACATGACAACTGAGATAGTTTATAGATACCTGGTAAGCGGAATGGTTTCCGGTACAGGTTCAGTCAATCTTCTGTTGATTGTCCTCAGCGAGCCAAGTGTACTCGTCGAACCCATTGACATCGACGAGAAGGACGTTTGTCGGGTTAGTCGAGATGTGCTGCGACCTTGAACGACCATAGAGCATTAAAAGGTGGCGGGCCTATATCCCGTTCTATCATACTTAGCTCGATCGTCTCCTCTTCCCCGTCTCGCTTTTTTTCCTTCTCAAATCTCTCATGCTTCTATGTTCTTTAAATCTAGCTTGCCCTTTCATTATTTTAGTTTCTAAACATGTTAATGGTTGACTTTCAACGCTCGTGATGGTTAGGTCAACCAAGTCGTTGTGGACATATGAATCTCTTCTCATATGAAATTAGGTTCTAAAAAATTTCATAAGTAAATGCTTACTCAGAAAGTGGAACTTATGTTGAAAAATTACATTAATTAAAAAAATTAACAACAGGGCTTGAAAAGGCTTTTTTCAATTCAAAAACTCACGCAAAGAAGCAAATGATGAAGAAGCTCCGTAATCGGAATCAATAGAAGACTCTCGGTCGAAGCTTGTCTCCATCAGACTTCGAGACATCTTTGAGTCATTCTCCAATCTAGAATGTCAGGAGAACCGATGAGCATTCCCACTCTCCAATGTCAGGAGAAATGTCAGGAGAATGTCAGGAGAACCGATGAACATTCCCACTCTCCAATGTCAGGAGAAATGTCAGGAAAATGTCAGGAGAACCGATGAGCATTCCCACTCTCCAATGTCAGGAGAAATGTCAGGAGAATGTCAGGAGAACCGATGAACATTCCCACTCTCCAATGTCAAGAGAAATGTCAGGAGAATGTCAGGAGAACCGATGAGCATTCCCACTCTCCAATGTCAGGAGAAATGTCAGGAGAATGTCAGGAGAACCGATGAACATTCCCACTCTCCAAAGATGATTGTATTTTCTTCGTAACGTTCTGCCCCGACATAAAAATCATACTGGGTTCCATGCAGTTTGTCCGAAACTCATTCTCGTCTCATACTACTTGTCTGATACCTACTCTACTGAAAGGATCTCGACAAAGCTCTGGGGTATTTTTTATTGAACAAGTTTTCAAAATGATACTTCCAATGTGAGCAGATGAGTCTTGAAAATTCATCCTCAGATGTTTTTCAATTGTGTTCTACATCACATGCTATTATTCTCGGATGTATCACCATTTCCTGGTGATACTATTCGCAAACGATGCTTTTATAAAGCAAAACCTTCGAAGTAGTTCTCTTCCTAACAACGGATCTACAAGGTATGGTACAGATTGAATTGTATCACGCTTAGATTAAGATGAATAATTTGAACTTGAACTTTATGAGCCGAATTGGTTTGGTCTACATATAAAAAAAAGCTTTGTTGAGTATTTTTTGAGAGCATAGCTCAAGTTCTCACTTGTTGTTCTTCCTCTTTAGCTCGTCCACCTTCCCATTTATCTCGGCCATCTTATTCTTATAGGAATCCTTGAGCTCCTGCACACATTGCTCCATGATAATGTCCTTGTCCCCCAACTTCTTCTCCAGCATTTGAATCCGTCGATCGCGGCTTCGCATCTCTTCTTTCTGAGTTTTTAAACATTCGGTTTCTTCATGGTAATTTTTTTTTGTATTTCAGTTCTTTAATTTATTTTAAAAATAAATCTTTTTGATATTTTTTATTCATTGTGTTTGTAGTAGTTTTTTTGGGAGAAAGGATACAAAAAATGAATTATTATTAACGCCTATTATTACTTTGAGCTCGAATTCTTAGAACTCAGTCCTACTCCTTCATCCCAGTCATACTGAGATTATTCCCTGTATGAATGAGATGATCCTCGAGATCGCGCTCTCAAACTTTCCCTGATGTATATGCCAACACAGAGTCAAACATTGTCTCGGGATAAACTATGCAAAGAAAGAGTGAGTCAGAAGAGATGAATGTTAGCAGGAAAGAGTATGGAAAAAAGTATGAAGAGTTGATATAAAGAGAAGAATCAAAAAAGGAAGAAAGACAGTAACAGGAGATGACAGAACTCAAAGAGTGTGAGAGAGAAAGAGAGATGGAGAGAAATAAAGAGAGAAAGAGAGAGATGGAGAGAGAAAAAGAGAGAAAAGAGATGAATGGGTAAGATAGAGAGGGATGACCCATATGACACATCAGGGGCCGACACTTGCCCTCCGCCTCGCCCTCTGGCCCCTTATCGAACCCCTCGGCCAAGATCACTCTGCACCCTCTTCAATCCACACAGTGTCTCATCTGCTCGACCGTTTTTCATTCATGCCATTGCATAGTGCCCTATGACGCAATCCGTTCTGTGCCCTGGGATGGGAGTGAGAGATGGGACAGAAGAGAAAAACAGAATTGATGCCCAGGAGAAATAGAAAGAAAAAACGAAAAAAAGAACAGAGAAGACAGAGAGAGAGAGAGAAGTAGCGACAGAGAGAAAGAGAGAGAAAGAGAAAAAAAGAGAGAAAGAGAGAGAGAGGATGAGAGAGAGAAAATGCAGAGGAAGAGAAAGATCACTCGAACCTTTGTATCCTCATCTGCCCGATTTTTTAGGGACTTTCATTACCAGTTTTTTCATCAAAATTTTTTATGAAAAAATCGACTTCGAATAAGTGTTTTTTTCGACATCCAATCATTTAAAACACGGATGTACAAGTTATCTGTTTTCTACAGTACTTTCACTCGCTATCTTTCTTCTAAACCTCCAGAGTGAGCTGTTTTTACCCCTTTTTTGTTGTCCTTCGGGCGCAGAGTCGGATAAAACTACAACTAGTTCTTCAATATAGGTTTTCTGCTCTACCCATTGCTCCTATTGCTGCAGAGACAGATACCAAAAAGCTCCGGTTTTTAATATATTTTTTTTAAAAAGCAGCCACTTGTTCAACAAGGATACGTTTTGTGTTTTAAATTGATGAAGCGCGTATCTGCCACAAATTGTGATTGAGCACGGAGGGAAACCAGAATTTTTTCACTCAATAATTTTGCTACTCTCTCTACTCTCTGCTTTCCTCTTGCTCATCTCAATGAACTTAAACCACGTTTCTCGGACTCTTTGGATCCCTAAAGTTGGAATTCTTGGTGCTCAGGTGAGAATCTTCAGGATCTTCACTGGTGCTTATTACCCTGTAAACATTCCCTCATTAATAAACATACGACTTCATGCGGACAATGCTTGTGATTAATCCAACCAAGTTATCAACTATCAAGTTCTCAACTGTGAAGGTATCAATATAGAAGTAATAGCTGAACGGACCAAATGATCATATTTGGCACAGATCTTGCGTACGGAGTCCTCCCTCTTCTTGACGACGTCCTTGAGCTCTTCAGCCGCCTGCTCGGCGCGCTTCCGCAACCTTACCTCCTCCGCGACGATGCCATCCACTTTTCCTACTTTCTCCTGGAGCCATATTCATAGTCGCTGGGTATAGTTAGGGTTCCCGGGTAAGAGGACAACTGTGTGGAAACTTCAAACAAAAAAGTTTCAAAGTCTTTCGAAGACAGCGAAAACACAAGAAGACAACTGAGCTCAGTCAGTTCCCACATAAACAAAGTATGAATTTATGTACATATATTCAGTAAACCGTTTGAATATCATTATTCTCTTACATGTGATTTAATAAACCTCCCCTACCTTTCTATCGGTAAGCTTGAGCGATAACGGCGATAACCTGCATTTTATTTCTCTTCATTACTTAATAAAACTCACGGTCATTTCCGCAAGATTCCGCTGCAATTCAACGACCGCTTCCGCTTGCCGCAATGCCCGATGTTGCGCTTCTTCCGACTCCGTCTCTACTCTTAAATTTATTGTTTCCAAGTTAGACCTAATTGCAGATCATTTTTTTCACATGTGTGTTTTGGTAATCACTGTAAACTAATTCACACCCAAATCATTCTGTGTCAAAGCTCGAAACAATCGTACTTCGCACAGTATCCTACATCACCGACTTTTTAGGCGAAACCAGAGGAACTATGGGTGATTTCAGCTTCGGAACACTCACTTAGCCAATTGCAGCCTAAGATTATTGCGCTCATCGGCATTTCTTTCCGAAGCGCTTTGCATGGCGTTAATCTTGGCCAGCGCCTCACTCAATTCCTTCAGAACGGCTTCTTTTTCTGTTCGCTCACGCTCCAGAGCCGCTTTCAACTGCAAGAAGCACAGGCTTTGAAGAGTGCAGATGAATTCCACGGTCATCTTTTTTGTCAATTTTTTGCCATAATAGTCGAACCGTTTGAAAATTTTATCGATTACAGTAACAGACCTAATCACTGCTTTATTTCTAATACTAATTTTATCTCGGTCTGAAAAAAAAAACGATTGAAATTTTGTCCTAGCTTACTTTTATCGAGGCCGAGAGCGATCGGCTCAATTTTCTTTAATCATTTCTACTACCCAAAAAAAAGGAACAAAGATCCGTTTGAAAAATTAAATAGACGCCCGACTCAAATATTCAATGAAATGTCGGTGTGAAAAGCCGGCCTATGGATGCGATAAAAGACGGCCTTTAACTGTTTTAATGTATCTTTAAAACTTCTGCTTTCTTAACAAAAGCATGTATCTGTCTACTCCTAACAACGAGAAACAAGTACTTCCAGAAAACTGCAAAAAATAAGACTAGGAAAGTCCCCAAACTCTTTTCAATTTAAAGTTCTCATTTTGGCACATCTGAATTGTCAAAAGTGGTCCTCATCCCCGAGTACTTTTTACATGGGAACCCTACCCCGAGTCAGTGACTATTATATGTCCAACTGACTCGGTTGATCTCCTTGACAAACTCTTCCTTTTCTAGCACCATGAGGTCGTGACTGCGTTCGTATTCTCTCAGATGCTCACTCATTCTCTAAAAAAACAAGCAGAGCGATTGAAAAAAGAAGAACAAATGTCCTTGAGTCTTTCGTCTTCTATCGTTAATTGACTATTTCTTTTATTTGGTATTCATTTCTGGTGTTAATCGCAGTGAAATAGATAACGAATAACTTTCGGTAAATCAAGTTTGACATCGTCTAATTCGCAAGACTGAACCCGGTTTTCTACCATTTTTGCCTAATATAGACTCCCTCAAGTGCTATACATATTACTAATAACCTTTATCGTCCTTGACTATAAGATAAAGCGTTTGAAATGAAGAAAAAAAAACCGAAACAAAACTTTTGAGAAAATTTTTATCTCTTAAGACCTCAGAATACCTAAAAACCACAGAACCACTCCGTCATGATTTTTAAAAACTGTATCCGTTCCACTAGAACATGATTCTTACGTAATTTATTACTATATTCGCTCTTTTGAAACTGCTTCAAGGAACATACTTACCATGACTTTTTTATGCTGCTCTTCAAATCGGCTTTCAAGCAGCTCGAGGGTGTCTTCCCCTCTTTTCATCTCCTCTTCCATCTGATATAGCAGCTATTTGATCAAACACGAACACGAAAACATATTACAATTTTTGAAGGACTGAATTCTTGAAATTTGAAAAATATTCTTTACAATCAAAATTAAACTTAAAAATTTTTTTCTCGATAACATTCAAAAAGATTTTTTCGTTTATAAACGTTTCAAAACTTGATAATCACATATGTTAATTAGTTTTTTTAAATAATCCTGAGGCCGTATGTACGTACTAATTTTTGAAGGAAATAATGCAAAATTTTTTTAAAAAAATAGGCTACATACGTTTTCTTTGATAATTTTTAATGTAAATTTTTGTAAATAAAAAGGTATAACTATTTCAAGTAATTCAGTTTTTTTGAAAGAAAACTGTATCCTAAGCCAAGTTGCTGAGAAACTGCATTTGTCTCGAGAACTATCATCAGGGAAAGTTTTACTGTATTGAGGTACATACGTACATAGGACCTCTGATTTACAGCACTGACAAAGAGAGGATGTAAACAGAGGGACAGAACAGGTTCGCAGGAAATCGCGTTAACCGATCCATCTTCGCTCTTTGGGCGATGCCTTTTCCCAATAAACTACCCAAAACCATAATCTCAATTAAAAACAAAAAGTTTTTTTGGGACCAAAGCATTGGGCAAGTGAAATAAGAGCTCTATTCAACTAACTAGTCTCGAGCCGATGCATCTAACAATGGGTGTCTTTCGCCCGTTACAAATGGGTCTTCGGCTACAAACCCTCCCTCGGAAAGGTCTTATAGTAGGTACAGAAGGTCGGCAACTTTGGTATGGACATGAGCATTTTACCCCTGCTAACATCCGCTTTGAGTCTTCTCCTCTCTTCCTCCACCTCTCTCATCTTCGCCTCGGTCTTCTCTTGGTTCTCTCTGGCCCGCGCCAGTTCACTCTCCAGCTCTTCCACTTCCTGACCATGCAATGATTGAAATATAACTCAATTGTGTGACTCGTAACGCGCCCACACTCCCGGTTCGATCCCTCTCCGTGAACTAATTCCTCTCATGCAATAGTCTGATTAATTAAGAGCTACAACAAAAGCAATGACATTTCTTTCCACCGTAACTTAGGAGACCGAAGAGAATCTAACTTTGAGCATTGGCTACTTTTTTTTAAAAACCTGACGTCTTTGCGCTACAGTTTACAAAAAACCTTACTCTAACTAGAATTTTATAAATATTCTCTCCTACCGATATTTCTAACATTATGGTCCATTATAATTTATGGTCCATTATAAGTATAAGCACTTCTCCTCTGCATATTCCATTAGTGTATTTCTTCTTTATAACGTATGAATTTCCTTATAGTCTTCTAAGATTTCTTTTCAAAGCTGAGACTTAGTATATGTAAAACCTGAGTCATTATGCGACTATTATTCTTTAAATTCTTTTCACAATGAATGAACGATTGAGTGCATCAACTTCTGAATATTAGAATTAAATCAATAGATGAATGAATTTTATAATGAATAATTCAATTAACTTATGAGTTAATGAAGTTATGAATAAATGTACTGTCCAACCTCTTCCAACTCTTCATTCCTGGCCTCAGCCTCGCCCTTCCCCTTCTCTAGACACTCCAACTGCTTCTCCATATTCTCAATGCGCTCCTTGGTGCGTTCGAAAGAAATGAGCGGTCGTATCATGATCCAGGTTTTCAGCCAGGGCCAATGGCGCAGCTCGACCCATGCACGCGTGTTCTGTTGGATGATGAGCAGGTTGTGTCTGAGAAAACAGTAATCATAGTATCGCGATACAGTGAGAATTTTACATAAACACGGTTATCATGGGATAAGAATCCAGTAAAATGTTACAGTATGGTAGGAATGTGTTCTCTTGAATAATTTTCGAGTAGTTTCGTCTGAGAATATAGTAATCTTAGTCTCGTGATGCGGTATTCTTGGTCTTTACGCTGAATACATTGTTAATGTTCTTTTCTGAAGAGAGTATAAACTTTCAAAGTACATCCTCATGAATATCGTTCTTTTGAACTACAAAATTCCATTTTTTGACTGAATAGTACATCAAAACGTGTTAACAATGGAACGCTGCTGATTAAGTTTTCCAAAATATAACTCAAATCAGTGTCATGATTTTTCCGTTGTTTATCGTACCTGTCTATGTAAATTAATTCAGTTCATTTTATCAAAAGACAAGCGTCGTTTCTCTTCATCGAAAATCGTTGTTTCATCATCAATTTCCTAATTGGGCCTCGAGTGAATATTCATAAAAGTCGTACAATGCTCGATTGGAAAACTCTCAAAAGATAACCGTTTCAAGCGACGTCTCTGCAATTCTTTCTTCTCCAAGCTCCAGCGAATACAAGCCTGCAGTCCTGTGAGAAGACTGCCGATTTTTTCGGCTCTCCATGACTCCAGCTAAAAACAGAGACATTAGTTAGAGGATGTCTACTTATCATAAAAACGATATGTCGAATTGCATCAAATACGGTGTCCGAATTCTGAAAGATGGGTTTCGAAAATACAAACGCTATTTGGAAGTTAAACACCAGAGTTATTCAATTTTTTTACTGAAACGTATTGGAAACATGTTTCGTGATATTACTTCGATTATATAATAGAATACTCATACTCAAAACCTGCCACAACAGGAAATCGATGCCCATTTTAAAAGATAGACGTAAAAAAGTAGCTTGGTAATGTATAATACATCATTTAATTTATCGCCTGTGAAATAACGAAGAGCGATGAAATAGGAAACATACCTCACTTTGCTATTCAACCTATTTTTTAAACTTCAAATAAGTTTTCTCTTCGAAAGTAGAATTATAAGACTAGCCTTAGCCACTATTCCTACTTTGAACATGATGCGTGTTCTGCCCACTCGGAAGCTGTCTTCGAAAGAAAAGAGATGGCTGAAAGCGTTTTTTTGTTGGAAAACATTTTAAACATATATTTATGAATGATTCTGAAACCCTGACCTGATAAGTTTTACCTAAATCCTGTCAATCATGGTGAAACTCAATCACATTAAACTGCCGAAATCTTGTGACAAACTTGCACAGCGTTGCCACGGCCTCTCGATCTGTGGACGGTAGATTAACCGCGCATCTTGCTAGAATACGGTACCTTGCCAGAAACTCAGGAAAGGAGAATCGTGACGGGAATCCTTTGCGGCATATCCTAATGCCTTCGAGAACGCCGTTGCATCTGTTGAACAATAACATTACTATTAGTCAATACAGTATTCGATCACGAAATCAAGTTTCAAATATATGTACTCTTCAGCTGAAATGAGTTGGAATAGTTTGAAAAAAAAAACTTTTACAGCTCAGTGTCTAGCCAAAAAGTTTATCTGAAAAAAAGTTTTTAAATGATTTTTCTGATTGTTTTCTGCTTGTTTAGGCAGTTAATTTACAAACTACATACTAGTTTTAAAGAGTAAATAAAGAGTAAATACATATCCCACTTGTAGTTCAACAACTCAAACAAGAGTGAAAAGCTTCAAAAAAACAACCTCAGCTGCTGCAGAACCAAAGGTTCATCGAAGCACATCGGTTTCGCGAATCGGTTTGGTACCACACACCGTATGAAGTGAGCATGCGAAGACGCAAGCATGGAAACGAGGCCGGAGAGTTGTTGCTGCAATTTGGGCAAAGATTACTGTAGTTTTGCTCGGAAAGAGGACTTATGATGTTGATATTGAAGAACTGAATTTAGAAATATGAGGCCGTTAAAATTTAGATTTTTCCTAGTTCGCATTGGCCACAGCGGTTGACTGTCTAAATTCTCTTTTTTAACTTGATTCTCTTCATTCGGCAGAATTAACCCGGTTTTAACCAAAATTTAAATTTTTAAAAAAGAAGATTTTTTCAACAAATTAACAACAACAACAACTCTCCTCCCCTCTGAACAGAGAAAATGTAAGAATTTTCGATTTCAGGCGTTCCTTGTCACTCAATTAAAGAAGCATTTTTAAAAACAATAAATTAATACGAAAGTCTTTAAACTAGGCTGCAGCCGTACTCTGTAGAGATAAGAGACTGTGTTGCAGGCTGGAGATCGACCAAGGGATCGCTTTCTGCTCGCAGCGACCGTCTTTTCTGCTGGAAAAGCAACTTTGAGTAGCAAAAACAAACTGCAGAAAAATTCTTGTTTTAAAAAATAGTACTTTTCTTGTAAACAAGTCATCTTTGGAGTTTTGCGACATGCTAATGTATAATTAAAACTGTAGTTTTTTTTTGTTTTTTCAAATGTCATAGCCTTGGTTCAATTAAAATAATAGCAGAATACATTCTTTTTTTGAACATTAGTCATGTTATACAGTGCTGTAGCGAGTGAGACAAGGGAACAATATGAAAAATGCACGGTCTCGGAAGATTGAATGGTCTAGATATGTATGTTCGGTTTAAATACGCATGAAAGATTATATGAATATGTATGAAATGAAACGCCCAGCACCTCTTGGAAAGAAAGTCTTGATGAGAGGATGAGAGGAAGCCGAGAGCACGTCAACCAGAGACTTCTCTACGCAGTCCTTGTTCTTCTCGCACCACCTATCAATGTTGTAGTGCACGGCGCCCGCGTAGTGCGCGATCGTGAAATGATGCACCGTGGTGGATCTGAGTGCATCAGGGCTTTGTCTTTGCTCACCGAAAATCGCTGAGTTATGACTACCTCAACTCTTGTTATCTCTTCTCTCTCTCTTTCTCTCTTTCTCTATTTCTCTATTTCTCTATTTCTCTATTTCTCTATTTCTCTCTTTCTCTCTTTCTCTCTTTCTCTCTTTCTCTCTTTCTCTCTTTCTCTCTTTCTCTCTTTCTCACTCTCCATCTCTCTCTCTCTCTTACACACCCACACACTCTCTCTTTTTCTCTCTCTTTGTCTCTCTCACACACTCTATCTGCCTCTGTCTCTCTCTTTGTTCAGAAAAACGGTTCGATCACCTAGATGTATGCTTGGCTTTACTGAGGCATGGATGCTGGCCATGTTTCTGCAGTAGCTTCTCCAGTAGATGTTGTTCATCGCCTCGGGGCACGACGCATTCCTCTTCCAGCAGGGAAAACAGCCCCAAGTGCTGTAACGACCGTGAATCAACCGTTTTCATCATAGAAAATATTTTGAACTTGGAAAAGCGTCAAAAACGTGTGAATGAATACCAGAATACTTATATATTTTACAATATAAATATGAGGACAAATCTATGCACCTACTTATGAGAAGCTAGTGATACGGTTTTTGTTTTGTTTGTGAAACATTCTCTATTTCTCCCCGCACGCTCTCATATCTATAAAAATCAACCATTACCTCATGATAAGCTTCTTAATCTACACGTTTTTGATCAACTGGTGAAAATAGCCAGTTGAGCACTGTACGGGTGAAAATTTTTTAACCTGAGGTATTACATGAGGTTATTACAAGCTGCCAATCTTTTCGATGGGTTGGGTGGGTCCATCTAGGATTTGGGGTTTGATATCAACGTTAACCGTCACATTATGCTTCACAACAATATTTCAGAGGGAAAACTGCAAAATTCACATCAATTGGCTTCTTCGAATCCTAGAATGGCTACAATATAAACATCTCTCAACCAATTTCTCTAGCCCCCTTTCCTAAGTCTTTTCCTCTCATCTCTTATAATTTGATGAGGCCCACTTCATATACATGCGCCGCGTAATAAACAGTGCAGTCCATTGTGGTCACGCGTCTCCACTGTGAGATACCTGATCGATGAGGGCTATGGTTGGTGCGAGATCGAGGGCGTAGTCCTCGGAGACTAGTTGAATGCCCTCTTCCTCGTAGTCTCGACGCTCCTTCACAAACATGCAGTGATTGAAGAGCTGCTGCAGTCGCTCATTCGTGTAGTTGATGCACATTTGCTCGAAGCTGTTTGTCTACAAGCGACGAAATCACTTTTTTTGTCTCTGCAGAAAGATGATCAACCATCCACCAAACATTTGAATGTTAACAGAAATGTTGACTGTTAAAATAAAGACTCTCACTCATGAGTGATAAAAATTAATTAATCGATTTAAACAGGCTTGAGCTCGAGCGAAGGAAGGTTTTTTTTATTGTGATAAGCGCTGATGAAAATATTCACTCTCGCTCAAAAAATCCTATTAGAGGCAGAACATGTATGTACTATTTGCAGTCTCGCATGAAAATTTCGAATAATTCCAGGGTTATAAGTTTAAAACCTTGTAAAAATTTGTTTAAGGTTATAAGAAAGGTTAGGATTTAAAAAAACTCAACTAAATTTTTCCAATTTTTGAAGTTGAACAATATTTCATTAAAAAATACTAATGGTGTAACCTTCATGATTTCAAAGCCGGCGATATCCAGCACTCCGATGTACCTTTCGTCTCCGGAGTCCCCTACTCCGAAAGAAGGCGCGGATTCGGCTCCTTTATGCCTCCGGATGTTCTCATTGCACTTGGAAAGGATGTACTTGAAGATCTTTTCGTATAGCAGCTTGGCAAGCGCACTTGCCGACGCGATGGACTAAAACAATTGAATTTTAATTTTAAATCATGGCCACAAAACAACTAACAGTGTTTTTTCATTCGGCCATCCGAACATCATTTAAAACACAGTTCTGGCAACGGAAACTTAAATGGTTGAAAAACAGAAGCTTGATTTTTTTGTATTTTTTTACACACTATTCATATTTTCGCAATCAATTGATTATGTATGTATTTAATGATTTTACGCATTGACCTGGGGTCAACGATTCCAATCTGTATCTCTAAGTATTTTTGAATTTTTTTTCCACTGACATTCAATTCATTTACTAACACCTTTTTCAGCAATAATTCCTGGTTTTTATAGTCTGAATTAACTAGGGAGGACTCCGAAACTTTCAGTTACTTCAAGATACAAGTGTATTAAACCTTGCCCATGTTCTGGTTCTTCTTGACACTCTCTCCTCCCACTTCCACTTCTGGCTGAGTCAAAGCACAGTCCAGCTGCGTTGTCTGCACTGCGAGAAGTTCTGCCACCCAGCCCAGCTCTACAAAAAGGATAAAACCTCTCGTAAAATCGTCAAAGGGCTTCTTGAACTGCAAGTGTTTGAGTACATTGGTAAGTAGCATCAATTTTGTGAAAAAGTTTGAAAAAAATAACTATCTGAATGAGAAATGTGTAAATTTAGCATTGGCATTACTAGTGCGTCTAAGGTATAAGGGCATTACTAGTCCGGTACGACCATTGGACGGAAAGTTACAAGTTCGACCTACGACCCGACCCGGTCAGCTCCACCAACACCAAAGTGAGATTTCTCAAATTTTAGGTATTTCTTGAATTAATTTGTTATTTCTTCATCAATTCGAACACACTCGCAGTGACACAGGGATCAGCTACTGGCCCTACCAGGATAGGTCTGTATCTACATAATATCAAGGAGCGCGTTTCGCCGCTAGGGCCCAAGAAAATTATCTTAGAATTGACAGTAGTAGTACAGTGGAGAGGAACGTCTTCTCAACATTGATAAATGATAATGGAGAAGTGACCTGAAGGTCAAATGGAGTTTTGAAAAGTGAATTTTTTAAAATGACAAGTGACCTTTTCTGCTGACGATATAGCTCATATCCATCCCGGCTCGTTCTCCGAACTCAATCTCGCCTATGAGCAGGCATGCAGCGACGACTTCATACACGCTGATGCGCTCATTCCCTGACATCCCGATGCGCTCCATCGAAGCCTGTAGGTCAATAGGCATGGCGTTGGTATTCTAACTTCAAAGTTTCACGAACGGCTTCTTTTTACGCATTTTGAAGCTTACGTGACCCGTACATGTCTCAGAAAAGGTATTGTGTGTGACCTGGATCGGAGCACTTGGAAGAGCAAGAGTACATGAAAAATTGAGTTTTTGCACGATTTTTCTGTACTTTTTTTATATCCAGTTAGAAGTGTATTCATATAACACGCACTGTTGAAATTTTTCGAAGCCGGGTATCGGTTTCTATCAGTTAAGCTTGTAAAAAAAAGGATGAAACAGGAATGAAACTTCTCCTACCATAAGAGCATTAATGGTTATTCTTACCAATTCAGCTTTTGAAAGACATAGTATAATTAGACTTTTTTGTTTTGTAATAGTTAGTGAGTCAGTACGGGGAGTTAGCAAACCTCGTCATAACCCCTCTTTCACATTGGAAAAGTCCTATATGACATGAAGTAACCTCTAAATGATATGTCATGGAATGGAATTGACTAGTGGCAGGGATTGGGAGAAGTTTGTCTTACCATAGTGGCAATGCCATCCGCAGCATCATCGATTGAGTTGGAGTTGTCTTCCGCGAGATATTTGTACATGGGTGCGGTCAAGTGGAGCGAGCTCCGCGTCCCTTCTGGGAATCCGGACGAGAGGAGTTGGTAGAAGATGTGGAAGCCACGCTCGCCCGCGGTCTGGCTCACAACCCTGCACTTCTCCAGCAAGTCTAAGGAAACAATTTTTTGATTCGTTTTTTGTTATTCATTTATTAATTCCAATTTACCGATTAACTCCATTGTCAACCGATAATTCATTCCTCAGTTCACTTATTTTTCTAAAGATATTGTTTTGTTTATTTATATAGTTGATTGTCTAATTATTAAACTTTTCATATTCAGAGGAATCAAAACCAAGAAGTCAGACGTTTCATTTTTATGAGATTTTTCATAACTCGTGGAGGCCACTAACTCTATAGTTAAATTTTAAACGCTTTTTTCGATGTTATGGGCATGTTATGAGATTCTTTTTTCAAAGAAAATAACTCGCTTGAAATTTTCTGGTTTTTGATGAACTCAAAGAGAACGAAAAATGTAGACTAGAATGTCGATAGTGGTCCTTCAATGAAACCTTTAACACAAAAAAACTATAATACTCAAGATTGTCTAAGGGTTCGTTAAGGAGCTCACTCTTAAAGTATTCATGACCATTTCACACTTTTGAACAGAATATGAATGGATGAATGGAATGAATGAATGAATGAATGAATGAATGAACGAGTAATATTATCAAATGTTTCATGATTCTTATAAGCTATCCTCCAGTTTGGCCTTCAGGGAAATTGAAGCTATTGTTTAAGGCTTATAGCTTACTGCAAAACACATAAGCTAGTTTGTGAAACAATCAATGTATTATAACCAGAGCTGGGCTTTTTTGATTGTCGGTTTTTTTATTTTCTGGTTTTTGACTATTTCCAAAAAAAATTGCCTCAAAAAATTAACAAAAAAAGTCGACAAAAACCAAAAAAATCAAAATTTTACCACAGTTTTCAGAGTTTTTGTAACCAATTTTGGTTGCCTTTTAACCTAAATAACTACCTTTTAACCTAAAAAACTACCTTTTAACCTAAATAACTACCTTTTAACCTAAATAACTACCTTTTAACCTAAATAACTACCTTTTAACCTAAATAACTACCTTTTAACCTAAATAACTACCTTTTAACCTAAATAACTACATAGAATATCCCACAACTCATGTGTCTCCTAAATATTCAATATTCAAACGACATAACTTTTCAAAGATGCTTTTCTAGAATGAGAACTTACAACTCATCGGCCTAGATGAATAAGATTTTTCGAATATGAAAGTAGTGATAGGTTCATAATAGAAAAGAAGGCTCTAGTTAATTAAATGAAGTTTTTCTTCACTTTTAGTACAGAAAAATCAAAATCACTACGATATTTTTCATTTTCTGTTTCTATTCCTAAAAAGGTGTTCAGTTGAAATTTCTAAAACTTACTCTTGGAATAATGAAAACTTTGATTCTCAATAAAACTCGAATTTATTGGTTTTATGATAATTTTCAAAATGGTTTAAAGATTTGTTTCAAAATAGAACGGTGCTTTTTAATTTCTCTTTCAGCACTTGAAGCTTTCTTTGCTAAAATTCTTCAAAGCTTTCATCTCACTTGCTTAACCATTCTTGAAAATGAAAAATACCGTTTTTATAACAATTCCAGACCGTTGAAATGATTAATAATGTTGTTGACATTGCTGAAATTAAATAATTCTGTAGAAAATGTGATACCCTCATTTTTTTAAAGACGCGTATTATCCCTTTAGTGTTATTGATTTACAAAAAGTGTTTACTGTTAGATCTCTCAAAGTTGTAAGGGTTCATTTCCGGTTTTTTGAGATTCTATAATACTTGCTGTTATTTCATCAAAACTCATTTTTTCTCCTAAAAATGTCAATAAAAATTTTCTCAGTTTTTTCCAGATAAAACATAACAAAATGGATCAATAAAAAAGTGGTAAAATTTTTATTCGAAAAAACAACTTTTTGTTGACTTTTTAGCTTTAAAAACCATTTTTTTAATATTTTTAACTTTTCTGCCCAGCTTTGATTAAAACGCTTTTAATTTGCTGATCCGGTCTTTGTATTAATATAAAAGTTATTCTAAATTCTATTTCAGCTGAAAAAAACATTCAGCGTTGGAAGTTATTTATTTTATTCTCTCGCATTTGTATTAAATCTTTTAAAGTTATCTTTTATCTTTTGTTTTTTTCTTCAGATTATGTACATATATAACGTTGTTCTATCAATTTTTAGAAATCTGTTTTCCCTATTATATTTTTTAGTTGTAGGATGTATCTCTGCTTTTCACTAACAACACTCGATGTCCGCTGAGAGAAGACGTCCGTCTTGTGACATGAACATTCGGATGAATTTGCCCTGTGAAAAATGACACTCTCATTACAACTGACAACAAGACTCTCATTACAACTGACAACAAGACTCTCATTACAACTGACAACAAGACTCTCATTACAACTGACAACAAGACTCTCATTACAACTGACAACAAGACTCTCATTACAACTGACAACAAGAATTTAAGAGAAGGAGGGCAAAAAGTTACTGTGATCTTAAGGGGGCGACAATGAGAGAAGTCAGGGGGAACTGAGCATGGAATGAGATACAAAAAAGAGAGAAAATCAGAGTGGAGATAGAGAGATAGAGAGAGAGAGATAGAGAGAGAAAGAGAAAAAGAGGAAGGCAGAATTAGAGACAGGAAGATATAAAGAGAGAAAAACCCAAAGAGTGAAATTTTGATGAAGTTGTTGAAAAACCGCTGTGGTTAAGATAAGAATAACTTAGTTTATTCATAACTTCTTCGGTTCCTCAACCCATAACTTTGAATAAAATCAACAGAAAGTCGTTATGTTCCCAACAAAAAAAACAATGAACCATGATTGGATCGATAAATTATGTTTCACACCAACGCATAACTATTTACTATGTTCATATCAGGATCTATCTTGTTCCGTTAATCTCAGCCCCATCATGCGCAGTAGAACCGCATGCGCCGGAGCATTCAAGAGATAACGGAACTAAAATGAAAACATGATTTGCCGAGCTTCCAAAATGATTTAACATGTAGTTGCGAGGAGTGAAAACAAAGAGAAGAGGCAGAAAACCAAGATTTGAAGTAGATCCAAAAAAGTATGCTTCGTTAACGGAATGAGAACTAGGTTACGCGGACAGGACAGATGCCGATTACCTTCTTGTACATTGTTCATACATACTGTAGAGTCGGTTATATAAAGTATACGCTGAGTTATAAATTTAAATTTTCAGCAGATGTGTTGCCTATCTGAGTACTCAACATGTGATTACTATAACAAAATGACAGCTTGAATAGATACACATCTGCATCACAAACATCCGGGTAAAACGAAGGAGCTAGTCAGAGAGAGAGAGAGAGAGAGAGAGAGAGAGAGAGAGAGAGAGAGAGAGAGAGAGAGAGAGAAGAGAGAGAGAAAGAGGGGAAGAGAGATAGAGAAAGAGAGAGATCATCCATTAAATTTTCTCAGGCAAGTAAGTAGTATGCATGCACTACTACTCAATTTTAAATTTCTGAAACGTTGATTCGAAATTTTCCAAACTCAGTTATTAACTTTCTTTACAAAAAGCTTCTTCAAATCACAAGTTCAACGGACAAATCTAGAGCTGTTGTCGTTATGGTTGGTTTTTGCGTTTCCAAAAGCTTCCAAAAGTTGGGTGCACTCAAGTATGTGATCATCCACTTGCACCCCAGAGGCTTGAGAAGGATTGCGGTAGTTGGAGAGGGAGGGTCCGGAAGATGAGCAGGCTCCCACGACAAATTCGATGATCCGCTTTGTGTTCTCTGTTTTGCCTGAGCCGCTCTCTCCCCTGTGAACAAATGTTCCTCACACATTTTGAGGATAAAATTTGAGGATATTTGCATGCTAGTTGAAAAGCTTAAAATGAATCAAGAAGAACTATTCTTGATGATCGAACATTCTCTGTATCACGTTTCATAAATACAATCTACGATTTCATAAGTACAATCTACGATTTCATAAGTTCAATCTAGGATTTCACAAGTACAATCTACGATTTCATAGGTACAATCTACGATTTCATAAATACAATCTACGAGGATAAGAAAGTTTCAGGTCCAAACTCTTCCAACCAGAATCTGCATGAGAACTTTCAACCATTTGACTTTAGTCGTGTTTTTCTCCCTGCATCATGCATTGCATTTGTGTCCGCTGTATTTTTTGTTTATCTGGTAAAAGGATGATCAAAGATTAAGGAAAACTGACGTTATGAGAATTGACTGATTGTTCTCGCCTGAAATGTTATGAATAAACCTTTTCAGAACTTCTAGAGTTATAAGGTATCTGTAACTATCTAAAAAAAATTGTCTTAGAACCCATTCTCAAAGTCTTACTTGAATTCACCGAAATTAGAGTAAACCTTATTCATCACTGTTTATAGCAAACAGACAAACGGACATTGTCACAGAAACATATACGAAAATCTCATGATAGGCGAGGATCGAACCGGCTACGTCCGCTTTCCGGGCAATGCTCTTACCGAGTGACTTACACACGCACATCCTGAGGCCCATACAACACTGATACATCATATTGGGCACATTGCTATCTAGTATCGCTCAGAACTAAGGTATCTCAAGAGTAAACCGCGTAAAATGCCATCCATGGCCTGCTGGGCAACAGAGAAGACGTGCGGTGGGAGGTTCTTGTCAATGGCCGTCCGATACATCTCCCGCACTTGGGGTGTGTATAGACCTAGATGCTTCCAGGGGTTCACCACGACGCAAAAGACACCGCAGTTCGTCTGCATCAATGAATTCGGTCGATAGCTTAGGTAACCGAGTAAATAACTTTTTTCTATTGACTCACAATCAACAGAGATGAAGGTTGAGTCTTCGTAAGCTTAATTCTTCTTTTTCGGTCTTACTCCTGCATTGAGACATTATCTCAATCGCGCTTGGAGGGTTTTATATACAGACCGAATCTGATGGTAACAGCTGCTGTTACTCGGTTACGGGTAGCTAGTGGGACAGCAAAAAATAATTTTTAAAAAATTTTCATGGTCCCTCGTTTTAGGTGAATCGGCTTGGCAAGATGAAAAAAGTCGAATTTGGACATCTCAGAGGTTTTCAAGTGACATCTTAGAGGTTTTCAAGTGACATCTCAAAGGGTTTCAAGTGACATCTTAGAGTCAACTGACATGAATGAGAGACTTTGCATATCTCCTCGCGAGCGCATTCAGCATCGTGGCCGCATTCGGCTCGGTCAGCGAGCAAAGGTCCTCTGAGAGACTGCGGGCGGAGGGCAGCTCGCATTCCATTGCAGATACTCGCTTCTGTATTTACGCTCGTTTACGGTATTTTTTTCTGAGTGAACTGTATTTCTGATCAGATTACTGTGGTCATCCTCGTATTCGGACTTGCTGTATTGACCATGGGGTTCACTGTAATAATAATCGGGTTTAGTTTATTTAAATATAAATAAAGTACTTATACTCATCTGTATTCAAATATAAACAATGTATTCTTAGTCGTATTTTTTTTCTTATGAGTATGTATCCAATTCCGTACAATTAATTGCTTAGTTTGCAGGAAACAATTTCTTCTGCCGCATCCGAGTTCAAAATAGTTGGGAAGCATTTTCTATGGTTCAAGCGAAAAAAAAGACTTTAAAAAATTTAATATACTATTTATCATTGAAATTAAAGAG
Organism: Allodiplogaster pararmata; assembly: GCA_964056735.1. Lineage (NCBI taxonomy): Eukaryota > Metazoa > Nematoda > Chromadorea > Rhabditida > Diplogasteridae > Allodiplogaster > Allodiplogaster pararmata. The sequence goes on from OZ057405.1 coordinate 16,335,251, forward strand.
TGTAGATGTGAGAAACAGTGCGAGAGAGAGAGAGAGAGAGAGAGAGAGAGGAAGAGAGAGAGAGAGAGAGAGAGAGAGAGAGAGAGAGTGAGAGAGACTTAAATCATTGTATCTTTGTTGTTGTACTTGTTGTAATACATCGGCAGGAGCGAAAATAAAGTCGTACTTCACGGTTGAGAAGAAATATAGTTCATTGTCAAAGAAAGTTTTTTTCTGGTTATCTTTGATTCTTGAATTAGTGTGAATCCCGCACTAATGAGGATTCGATTCCATCTAGTAATTGTTTCAAACTAATTTATATGTTTGTTTGCACGTTTCTCTTTTGTTTGCGCGTTTCTCTTTTGTTTGTGCGTTTCTCTTCTCATTTGAAACTCCGGAGGTTTCAATTTTAAATTTGATGAAACACAGAGTTACACAACAATCTAAATTTTGAAAAAACCGAGCCTTGAAATGATATTCTCTAAAACATTAGATTTTTTTGAGAATAAGACGAAGTATTTTATTTGAGTACTTTCAGCTCGGAAGTCACAGTCGTATAATTGATTTGAGCTAATCGGGTTATGATTGATTGGATTTCTTAAACCTATGTTTTCATGATGGATTGGAGTGTTGCAACTCGAGAAAACTTCGAAAGACTTCATTCTCTAGCTTCCACTGCTTTGCCCTGCTCATCCCGTGCGGATTCTATAGGATCTAGGATTTGTTCTTCTGGGTTTCTCTCTAATGTGTCGAGTAACAAACACATGACATGTAAGAGGCTGACAAGAGCTTTTCCATACCTCCATACTATGTATGATGTGTTCCGTTCTTTATCCCAATGTCTTCAAGTCTCTCTTTATATCATTCTATACTTGTTTGTCTCGTTACTTTTCATTTGTTCCCTTTAAATACATATAATGACTTTAAGAACGGCAGCTTCATACAAAAAACAAACAAATTCAAAACCCTTTAATTAAAACAAAAAGTGGAGTACAAGAACAATAAAAGTGAGGAGGGAGGTTGAAACGTCTCTATCAAATTTAAGAGGAAAAAACAGCTTAGAGGGAACACCAATAAAATATTATATAAATACTTTCACAAAATCTGATCCGTCTGTGAACTTTTTTGATGATTTTCAATCACATTAAAGGATTCTGAGAGGTTTTTCCGAAAGATATACAAGATTGGTAAAATAAAAATTTGTAACTTTTTTCTGTTTTTAAACTTGATAATAGAATAATATAGAACTCTTATTAGAATAAAACGAATATAAAATTTTCAAAGAATTTCACTAGAATAAGGCGGAACTTTATTTTCCACAATGCCTCCCTCATGTGTTCGATGTGAGATTTTTCATTGTTTATTCTTTCGACACACTGAAAGTATCTGAGAAAGCAGTTTCCAAAATAGCAGTCACGAATCAATTCTAAACGAAGATCCGTAAAATAGTTATGACGCAATGGGACAATTATTGTTTAACACCAGTTACCGGGTCATTAAAATCATTTTTATGACCTTGTTTCTGTCGAGTTTCGCGCTGAGATTATTTTGAACACACCTCCTAATTTTTTATGGTCTTCAAAAGCTTTGTCTTTATTTTCCATTTATTAACTCTGCCACTCTCTTTCAAACTTTATTTTAAATTTTTTCTCTTTTTCTCTCTTTTCTATCTTTCTCATGCTCTGTTCCTATTTTAATGTTTGTTTTTTTCCTTCTCTTTTTCTTCATTCTTTTCTCGCTCTCTTCCCCTATTTATTCTCTTCTTTTTTGTAGTTACATAGTTTTCCTTTCATAGCAGACTACAGTATCTCATCTAGTTTTCCTTTGATAGCAGACTACAGTATCTTATCTAGTTTTCCTTTGACAGCAGACTACAGTATCTCATCTATGGTACCTCTAACTGATCCATTGTATATTATATAAGTAGGTCTCAGTTAAGTGGCCACGATTTGCTAGCTAACAAATCCTCTACTCCCGCCTCTCTAAGCCTCCTTCTTTCCTTATTATCAGTAAAGTGTGACAATGTCATCCATTATCATCTTCTCTCTCTCTCTCTCTCTCTCTCTCGTTATCTCTCTTCTTATCTTCCCCTCTCTACTTTTCACTCTTATCTACCTCTATCTCTATATCTCTCTAACTCTTTGTCTCTCTCCTCTTATCCTCTGTCTTCCCCTCTCTCTACTTTTCACTCTTATCTGCCTCTATCTCTATATCTCTCTAACTCTTTGTCTCTCTCCTCTTATCCTCTGTCTTCTCCTCTCTCTACTTTTCTCTCATTTCTGTATCTATGGCTCTCTCTCTCTCTCTCTCTCTCTCTCTCTCTCTCTCTCTCTCTCTCTCTCTCTCTCTCTCTCTCACTCGTTGTCTCTCTCCTCTTATCCTCTCTCTAAATTTATCTGTTTTATGTCTCTATCTCTATCTATCACTCTCTTTCTTTCTAGTTATCTCTAACTCACTCTTCTTGCTTCCAGTACTTCTTTTCAGCTTTGATACACTCTTGATTATGTGGATTTCAAGCTTTTACATATGCTCATATAAAACATACCTGATATATTTTATTCTGTTGAATACCCATCAACTGAAAAATTTCAATTATGTTTTTAAAAAAAAATAGCTCATATAAAAAATTAGTAAAATAAAAAACAAAAAACAAAATAAAAAAATATATATATATAAAAAGATTAAATAACGGAAGTGCATGAAAAATTAAAAATTGATCAAGAGCGAAGAATAAAACCTCGTTCTTTCCCTTTCGCTTTCCTCTCCACCTCTTTTTCCCATCTACCTCTCTTTCTCTCTCTCTCTCTTTCTTGCTTTCTACCTTTCGCTCTATATCTTACTTTATCTCTCTCTCTCTCTCTCTCTCTCTCTCTCTCTTTCTTGCTCTCTACCTCTCGCTCTATATCTTACTTTATCTCTCTCTCTCTCTCTCTCTTTCTCTCTTTCTCTCTCTCTCTTTTGCCTAATTTATTTGAGAAAATTGCTAGCTTTACAAAATTCAGTTGCTTTACACACAGGTGCCAAGAGACTATTGGAAAATCGGATGAGTATTGTTTCGATTTTCGAGAAAACAACTTTTTGAGACACATTTTCATGACAACTGTCCCTTGAAATTTGAGCCGAATCGGGCTTCTGCCCAAAACGTAAGCCGGCAGGACATTGTAGCTCGAAAGAGCACACGAGGCTCATTTTATTTGTCAAGCTATTTGGATAAGAAAAGAACTATTGTGTGAAAACTTTTTCACTGGGTATATTTTATCGGTAGTGTAGTAGTACATAAAACGTTTGCTGCCGCGGGAAGAGAGGCGGCTGAGATGTTGGATTTGACCCCATGGACTATATCATGCTATATATCGTCGAGTTCATCTCGAACAGGCGTGACTGATTTTCTGCTCGTACACTGTTTGATATTCGAACTGCCATAGAACCCTAAAACAGAAAGCATGACGTCTAGGCCCTCTTTTTGTTGCAATAGCCACAAAAGAGAGAGAAAGAGAGAGAAAGTTATAGATTGAGAAAGAGAGAGAGAGAGAGAGAGAGAGAACTTTGTGTTGTCATGTGTTGCTGTTGTATGGAATCAGTCGTTAGAAAGAGATAAAAAAATCGCCTGAGGCAGAGGCAGAGTATTCCTGAATTGTTCACCATCTATTCTTCGTCAATCGCTGTTGCTTGACTGCAGCTCCTTTCTTCAGTCATATAATATATCTTTTCAATTCTATCAAATTGCATTTATCTCTTTCGAACTTCACTTCGTTCACTCAACCCTTTCTTTCTTTCTTACTCTCTATCTCTCTCTATGATGATGATCTCCATCATCACTCTTACTCATTCTCTCTGTCTCTTTCTCTCTCTGACTCTCTCTCTATGATGATGATCTCTCTCATCACTCTCTCTCACTCATTCTCTCTGTCTCTTTCTCTCTATGACTCTATCTCTCTCTGAATCTCTCTCTCTCTACTTTTTTCTCCAATTCTTTTTCCCCAAGCTTCCTATATCACATTTTAGACCAGAAAATGAGTATGAAGCGCAGTTGGCTGCTTATTCCGTTGTTGCATTACATAACTTAGGGGATGAAAAAAGAGAAAGAAAAAATTGATACACATCAAAAGAGAGAGAGAGAGGAATAAAAAAAATCTATGGATAGGAAGAAAAAAGATAGTAAAGAACATCACAAGGTTTAAACAGGAAGGTAGAGAGATACAGAGAGAGAGAAAGAGTCAGCGAGAGAGAGAGAGAGAGAGAGAGAGAGAGAGAGAGAGAGAGAGAGACAAAGAAAGCGAAAGAGGATATTGTAAGAGAGGAGAGACATGAAGATTTAGAGGGAGAAAGTGAGACAAAAGAGAGAAAGAGACTTGAACGCATAAATTCGAATATATTGTAGGTACTATGTACATGTATAACTTGGAGAGAAGATCGAAGGAGAGAACTGCAGGTACGAAGGAAGAGTTCGAGCAGAAAGGGGTGCTTAGGGTCATAAAATATGGCAACGCAAAAAAGAACAGAAATTTAGAGTAGAAGCTGTAGCTCTGAGTAGAAAATCATATTTGTTGGCTAAGACTCTGTCGAAGGTCGCGGCTCTTCAGTGTGGAGATCAACGGAAAAAGTCTTAAGGATCTCATGAGTCGTGGTTGGATAGGGAGCGAGAGAGAGAAGGAGAAAGAGAGAGAAAGAGAAAGAGAGTGGGGAAGAGAGAGTGAGTAAGAGAGAGAGAGAGAGTGCAAGAAAGAAAGAGAGAAAGAGTAAGAAAAAGAAGAGGAGAAAGAAAGAGAGAAAAATAAAGAGAGAGAGAGAAAGGGAGCGAAAAGAAGTTTAAGGAAAAGCCAAGTAAGAGGTCAGAGAAACGTTGCGATCATATCAGTTGACATGTTCTTGAAACATTTAGGAAATCTAGTTACGAAGTGGTTTTCTTCAAAAACTTTTGCTCAGATTAAACGGTATTGAAAACTATTAACTTTTCCATTTACAAGTTTTGAACCGTCAAAATTTTCCTTCAGAAACAATGAGTGAGTACGTATGCGAGTAACATTCAAATTATTTCTGATTTATGCAGTGAAAGATTGAGAAAGATAGAGAAAAAAGGAAAAGAAAAGTAGATAAGAATATTTTTAAAAAAACATATGAAGAAAGGAAGAAGAATACAGAGAGAGATGAAGGGAGAAAGAGAGAGAAAGAGAGAGAGAGAGTGAAAAAATTCATTGAACTCCTAGTAGTGTAATTCTGAAGAGAAAAAAAGGGGTTAAAGCTTCAAAACAACACACGTGGTTTTGATGAGAAATAAAAGGGTGGAAAAGACCTAGAGAGTAATCGCAGGAATGGCATTACTCGGAGACCTATAATAGAAAAACTGGTGAGACGTTCTATTTTTTCCTAGTGGAATGTTCGATGAGAAGATCAACAAACACTTGACACAAGAGATAATTTGTAGGATTGCGTAAAAAAAGGTTCTTTTAAGCTCTCTATTCAATCCTTGACATAGTATCTATGGTACCTGTATTGAAGTTCGCCTCCATCCCCCTCTCTTCTCTAATTTTTATTAGTAAACACTTGATATCAGCCCGTTATCACTGCACTACCGAACGTTGATGCGAGCTATTCTTTGCAATCGTTCGATCCTATGTCGTATAACTTTTACATTACAGTTACTTAGCATTCAGTGAAGAAGTTTGATGTTGTTCAAAAAATCATTGCTCTGGACTATGAAAAAGAGAAGAAGAAAAAAAAAGAAAAAGACTTCTGAACAAAAGCAGAAAAATGACGAATTCTCAAGGCTCAGTTGTTGTGAGGAGAAGCGACCGAAAGGTAATTCCGAATCATATGATTGCAATTGGAAGGCACACTTGAGTAAGCGAATAGAGAGTAGAGACAAGAAGAGCGGAACCTTCAAACATAGACCAGAACTTCTAGTTATTCGCAATATTTGGCTGAGAATCTGGCGGTTGACACGGCTTGGTTTTTATTCTCAGCCTTAAGAGACACGTTTTCAGAATCTTATGTTAGTTGAGACTTTATAAAGATTTGTAGCATTTTAACGATCTTTTCAAATGGCAAACAAATCACGATTCTAATTAACATTAGCACAAAAACAAGAAAAAAACGTGGATTAGAATCATTTAATTAATTGATAACTCAAGAAAAAAACAGATTACAATAATTATCTTCAGGGGCATTTCAATTAACTAGATGGTATTTAGTTTACATTAATACCTTCCGGAGAATGCTCTAATTACTTCCTATCGCAACTTTAAAAAAGGTGCAAGTATAGAATAAACTCTTTATGAAGCGTTTTACTCAGCTCAAATGACCTTCCTACCGCAAGCGGCTAACTGACTTTCCTACCGCAAGCGGCTAACTGACCTTCCTACCACAAGCGGCTAACTGACCTTCCTACCGCAAGCGGCTAACTGACTTTCCTACCGCAAGCGGCTAACTGACCTTCCTACCGCAAGCGGCTAACTGACCTTCCTACCGCAAGCGGCTGACTGACCTTCCTACCGCAAGCGGCTGACTGACCTTCCTACCGCAAGCGGCTAACTGACCTTCCTACCGCAAGCGGCTAACTGACTTTCCTACCGCAAGCGGCTAACTGACCTTCCTACCGCAAGCGGCTAACTGACTTTCCCACCGCAAGCGGCTGACTGACCTTTTCAAAGAAACCCTCCTCGTCCCTGAAGCCGACGATGCACTCTTCCCCGACTCTCTCAAGTAGCTGCACTAATCGGTACGCGTGCCGCACATCGGGTATCCAGACGAACTCCTCCCCCGGTCGTGACTCTTCCTCCACTGTGTCTTCACTCCGCAACAGACTGCAACCACGAAACTTCTCTTGAACAACGTCTAGCAGGCTTTTAAAAAAATTTGTAACTGTGTAACAAACTTGCATTGCCGGACAGAAATAAGAGATATAGCTGGGTTTAATTTCGCCCTGTGGACGTAATTGTTTAATCAGTATTTCACTCCCGTTTTTCATCCAGTGAACATAGATTTGTAAACAAAAAAATCATAACCACACATTATGAAAAGACGTTGGAACTCTCGCTCTGTAGTGGCCCTTTCGGGGTTGACTCGCACTCTCTCTCTCTGTAATGGCCCTTTCGAGGTTGACTCGCACTCTCTCTCTGAAGTGGCCCTTTCGGGGTTGACTCGCACTCTCTCTCTGTAATGGCCCTTTCGAGGTTGACTCGCACTCTCTCTCTGTAGTGGCCCTTTCGGGGTTGACTCGCACTCTCTCTCTGTAGTGGCCCTTTCGGGGTTGACTCGCACTCTCTCTCTGTAGTGGCCCTTTCGGGGTTGACTCGCACTCTGTCTCTGAAGTGGCCCTTTCGGGGTTGACTCGCACTCTCTCTCTGTAGTGGCCCTTTCGGGGTTGACTCGCACTCTCTCTCTGTAGTGGCCCTTTCGGGGTTGACTCGCACTCTCTCTCTGTAGTGGCCCTTTCGGGGTTGACTCGCACTCTCTCTCTGTAGTGGCCCTTTCGGGGTTGACTCGCAAAAACTGTTAGGATTATTTATCATTAAAGATCAAAAGGAATTTTCTTTGTGATCATTTTAGCCTCACAACAGGTTTCGTGCTCCTTTGAGATGAGTGAGATACATATCAAACCTAGTAGTACTAAGGGCTTACCAAAGTTAATGCTTTTTAGATACCAGTAACAGGTGATGCCAAAAAAAACTTTCAAACATATTTTGTCCTTGGTAGTTTAGGATCAAAGAGCGTGGTAGAGACTGATCGGTTCGATACCGACCCATGTAACATATTTTTTCTGCAAACAGTGGACGATTTTTAGCCAATGAAATAATTCAGCGCGTTCAAATGATAGAGCAAGAAGTTTAAACACTCCAATAAATTAGACAGTGGAAGATGTGCGTTACTCAGCACTCACAGTTCAAGTGCAACAAATGCTGAGTTAAAACATTCAAAAGGCATAGACGCCTTTTTGAAACCAATTATGATCGGAAGACTTTTTGAAGAGGAAAAAAACTCGTTCATATGTCGTCGGTATCGAACCTAGCAGTCCCAATCTTACCAGAAACACGCTATTCACCACTACACTACCCACGAAGCAATACTAAAACGTGTGATAGTCGCTCATCATACTTCCAATCTACATGAATGAACAAAAATTCCAACCTGAGCAACTGCTCCCGTGTGGAGGCATCTCCCTGTCCCGCCAATTGACCATTCGATTGGGCAGAGTTGCCATGTGTACTGATACCATTTGGTTTCCTTTGATTGGGTTGACCACGAGGAGCGTACCCATTCATGCCCCCATTGGACATGATAGAGAACTTCGACTGCGAAAGTGTTAATAACTTTACAAACAAAATACCGAGTTTTTCTGATAAGTAATACATATAATATAAAAAGTGTAAAGAGATAAACTGCCTGGCTAATAAAAATACAGCTTTCATGTAGAACATGAACAAGGCGATCACGCGATTATCTTACAAAAATGACAAAACAGCGACAGAAAAAAATGAATCGCTGACGTTTTTGCCAGGGATCGTTAAGTTTCGCAGTTTCATTAGTACTTGGTTTTAAAAATTCCAACTTTAAAAATATAATAATAAATAATTCAAGAATACATGTGAACTTGAATCTTGTTAGCGCTTTTGTTAGAAAAACAAAAAAAAGGAAAAAAGATTTTCCGTTCTCTGTTTTCTTTTCAAATACCCAATTTTTTTCAAATATTAACACTCTCTTTCTCTCGTATCACTGACTCTTTCTGTCTTCTGTTTTAGGTCTCTCTTTATCTCTTTTCATCTCTTTTCATCACTTATCTTTCCTTCCCACCCCATGCGAACCTTAGACCTCTTAGATGAAAAAAGTGCTTCCAGTAGTGACCCTCGAAACCTAATTCATCAATATTACGATGCTTTCTCCTTTTTTTACACTAGTCAGCCTAGTAATTCGCCAAAGCGCTTAACTCGTGAGAGGGCGAACTCATATTATGTATAGTGAACTCAGATACTAACTCAGATGTCTCCGAGAGAGAGAGAGAGAGAGAGAGAGAGAGAGAGAGAGAGAGAGAGAGAGAGAGAGAGAGAGAGAGAGAGAGAGAGAGAGAGAGGGGGGAGAGAGAGAGAGATAGAGAGAGAGAGAGAGAAAGGGAGAGAGAAAGAGAGAGAGAGAAAGTGAGAGAGGAAGGAAGAAAAAGGCGAGATAGATTAGGAGAGAGACAGAAAAATAGCGACGGAAAGCGAGACATGGATAAAAAGAGAGAAAAAATTAAGGAAGTCGTATAATGGAGCGTTAGAATTCAACTTTTCACTTTGTCAAAGTAATCTTTGCAAAGTGATCTCGTTAAACGCTCTAATGTCTCACCACGAATTGCCGTGAGAAGAAAAATGGACAACGGTATTTTTTATATAAGAACTTTAACTGTTGGACGTAATTTTAAATGAATATAAAAAATACCTTAAGCCATTTTTCTTCTCACGGCAATTCGTGGTGAGACATTGGAGCGTTTAACGAGATCACTTTGCAGAGATTACTTTGACAAAGTGAAAAGTTGAATTCCAACGCTCCATAAGAAGGAAAAGAGTGAAAAAAGGACAGAGGAGAAGAGAAAGAGTAGAGGGTAAGATATGGTATTACAGGATGACCCATAAATAAGCTAACAAGAGTTCGTTGAGCGGCCGGAAAAGAGTGAAAAAAGGACAGAGGAGAAGAGAAAGAGTAGAGGGTAAGATATGGTATTACAGGATGACCCATAAATAAGCTAACAAGAGTTCGTTGAGCGGCCGGAAAAGAGTGAAAAAAGGACAGAGGAGAAGAGAAAGAGTAGAGGGTAAGATATGGTATTACAGGATGACCCATAAATAAGCTAACAAGAGTTTCAACGTTCATAAATAATTGTATAGAGCATATAGTGCTTTCTTTTTTCGATGCGCTCTTCTTACACGTGTTTAAACCTCCTGGCTAAAATTTTATTTCAATCAGTCCATTTTCACAATTATGGTGGCCGCTCAACGAACACGTTCTTCTACCGCGGACTTGCGCAAACTTGATCGACCGAATTCGCGCATCGCTAAAGACCTCAACGTTTCTAACCATGTCGTCTGGAGAACACTAAAACGGTTCAAAGATATTGGCACACTCGCTGACTGAACTCGAAAAGGTCGGCCTCGCTCCGTACCCACTCTAAGAAGATCGAGGCCGTCAGGAAGCGAGTTAGTCGGAATGCCAGGCGGAACATAAACAAGATGGCCTTGTAGATGAACGTGTATCGTACCAAAAAGTGTATCGTACTTATACCATATCGTACCAAAAAGGCTGCTATCCTTCTTTACTCTCAAAAACAAGCAAGAAAGTTTCAAAGGTGCCGGGCTCTTATCCTCCGGACGCACGATTACTTTAAAACAGTCTTCTCGGAGGAGAAGTTATTCTCTGTGGAAAAGGCATACAACCCTCAAAATGTTCGAGTGCTTGCCCGAGACTCTCGGGCAGCTAACCAAGCAGGCAGAATCGTTCATAGAGCTTCTAATCCAGCAAAAGTCGTGGTTTGGGCCGGAGTACCCGCCATAGGCAAAAACTCTACTTGTTTTCGTCAACCAAAATTCAAAATCGACCAGGATTACTACCGAACGCAAACTCTTCATAACGTATAATATTTCTTCCCTGGTCAGCTTCTCATTACGGAAAAACATCATGGATCTTCCAACAAGATTCTGCACCAGCTCACAGACTGAAAGGAACACAAGAATGGTGCAAGACTTCATCACCAGCTCAGAATGGCCCTCCTCTTCGCTCTATCTAATTCCACTAGACTATTCAGTATGGTCTTACATGGAGAGCAAAGTCAATGCTCATTCCCACTTGAATATTGAGTACTATATGAAGCAAGACCTACAGAGAGAGTGGTCGAAGAACGACGACAAGTACCTCCGTCCGTTGATTCACGCCTTCCCGAAGAAACTCAGAGCTGTCATTTGAGTCAAAGGAGTCAGAATCGAATGATTTCTCGAAGCAATGTTTTTACGACTATAATAAAATCAAACAATTAAATTTGAATTTTTTTCTCCATTGCTTTCTGAAATACACGTCGTTGAACATTATCGCATATTTATGGGCCTCCCTGTAGTTATTTTTACTTGGCATCATTACAAAACATGAACTGAATTCTTCCCTTCGCCAAGCAAGAAATTTGGATTCGTGCAGTAGTTTTTCTCACAATTCCTTGACTCTTCTATTCTCGTCTACTAAAAAAACTACTGGTCTTCTACTTCTACTCTGATTCTAAGGACTCTTCGGAAATATGTATGAGGTCCTGTTGGGAATCTTTAACGCAACGCCCCAGTTGTTTATCTCTTTTAGTAAGCTCTTTGAAGACCCTCTCTGTCCACTATGTGAGCGATGACACTGAACACGTTATCCCTTTGCGATAAAGATCAAATACGAATATAATTATGATTTCTGTAAGTATGAATATAATAATGACTTAGGAGTTTGCGCAATGCGCGCTGACTTCTCAAAAGAAACCTCGAATGTTTATAAGCCTAGAAATCTGGCACTTCACAGTGAGAAAGTTTATATAATGAATGAAATCCATCACACGGGCAAATATTGGCACTCGGCTGGGACCGAACCTCCACTGCCTAACCGGGCGTTAACCAATACACCAACCGAGCACACATTGTTTCAAGCAATTATATATTTATATTTGAAGGTAAAAATCAAAAAAATAATGAATAATTGAATGTCAAACTTCATTTTTATTTCCTTCATAAAATATAATATTTTGATGAAATTTTTCAGAACCATGCATTTTACAACTTAAATTACTAGTAAAACTGGGAATATAAAGTCATCAAAATATTTATAAAGTTAAACGAGACTAAAATGCATTCGAAAATGCGAAGATGCCACATTGTCGAATATGTCTACTGCGATTAATACACACACATACTTGCACACAAGAACTGAGGTAGAACCTACAATAATCCATATTTTTTTCAAAAAAGCTAAATAAATTCCAGTGCTCATTTTAAGAAATACTATGAGTTGAGCTTCACCCTAGGTGTGCTTTCAGTGACAGAACTATTACAAAACTAAAGCGTCGAAAGCGTCATTCAAATCAGCTCGGGTCATCTATTCGAAGACAAATGTTTTGCAAAGACTAAATTTGAAGAATACTTTTTTCTTTTCAAAACTTTGAAACGTGTGATTGAATTCAACGATCAGCAACAAAGGCTGACTATGAATTTAAAAAAGTTCTCAATTGAAATTTTCTCTAAATAAGTCAGTTGCTGAGTAAACGAATCGGTTGAACGTGATTATGAATACAAATTCTGCCAGTTACCGACTTGTATTGGTATTCCGTGCAATGCGCGGAGAATTGCGTTGTCAATGCTATTTCAATTAAATTTATAGTATCCGCTGTTCATGAATGAATGAGGCTAAATGAATTGATACGGCTTACTCACCATCTAAGTTTTGCATTTTCTTGATTCAATGCCTAAGTACATCATCATGATGGTGGACGTCATGACCGAGAACAGTGAATGGGGAATGTAGTAGTCTTGCATGGTGATTGGTGACAGCTTGAGTTGAAATGAGGTGATGACTAATTGATAACTGAGCGAGTTCCTCAGAACAGACTAGTTCGCGTAGAGGTTGATGAGAACTTCGAAAAAAACATTGGTCATATCAGGGATGAAAGCAGAAACATTGGTTCAAACTGGCGAATGGGTGGTTCAGCTTCAAGGAGGCGTGTGTTTGAGGCATGCTTGATGGGGGAGAAGATGGCAAGACAGAAGAGAAGATATAGAATGGAAGAGAGAACCTGAAATAGGGAGATCACGAGAGAAAAGAAGAGAAAGGAAGGATGACAAAGAGAAATAAAGATGAAAAGAAAGAGATAAAGAAAGAGAGATATAAAAAGAGATCAAGCTGAGGGTAATACACTGCGAAAGCATCATGGCAGACAATTAGAACACGGAGAGAAAGCAAAAAGAGAGAGATAGAGAGGTAGAAGCAAAAAGAAAGCAAGTGATCTGATTGGAAAAGGGCGTGATTGGGGAGGGAAGCAAAGAAGCAGAGCGAGGGTGGAAAAGGGCGTGATTGGGGAGGGAAGCAAAGAAGAAGCAGAGCGAGGATGGCGTGTCCTCTTACACATTCCAAAGCGAGCAGCCATTCTCTCACTAGTTAAATATGTTTGGCTTTTTCTCAACCTGAAAGTATAGATGCAAACAGAGGTCAATTTGGAACATTTCAAAGGATGACATAATGAAAAGTAAAACTGATCCAGCGATGAGAGGAGGTAGCGCATCAAAAATGTAATTACTAAAAATCAAGTTTTAAAGTTGGTATGGCAACTTGCCACTGCAAGGCATGCATTCCATTTTGAATATATATAACTTCTAAAACAGCGTCTTTTGTAAATCGATAATAGAGGATTTTTAGAAGAAGGAGAGCTATCTGAGAGAAATGCAAAGTATACAAATCTGTCCTTTGGGTCAACTTAATACGTTACTTCGGCTTCAAAAAGCCTTCCCGGTGTTCGAATTAGCAATGTTAAATGTTTTGTGATTTTATTATGAAAAGTTCTTAGTGTAAAAGGTAGCAGAGAAGTTCACTTGCTTTATAATCCTATTTACTTAGTGTAAAAAGTAGCAGAGAATATTTATCCGTTCATAAACGGATTCACAAAACTCCTGAGAAACATAACCTCAGCCTCCAGAATCCGCGGCAATGTCAAAGAGTCTTCCGAGGTGCAGTGAATTGTATGCACTCATAGCCAATTAGAAAAGATTCGTTGGGAGAGCGAAGGTCTCTGATTAGGTCAACATCCAAGCTCCAACGTTCGTACAATGTATTCCTCAGCATGGTCCACTGCTCCATTAAAATACTTTTTTATGACGTTGATCGCTGTACCGAAAAATCGAATTTAAAAAAAACTTCTATTTTTTTTCTCGCGATCACCATGAATTGGAGAGATAAAACAAGAAAATTTCTTGCGAGAATCATAGGTAAACTTTCTCATTGCGCTCGCTTTCTGTCATGAAAGTTAAGAAATCGTTAAAGCAATCCAAGTTCGTGTCGAATAAGCGGGAGTTTGTATAGACATCAAAAAGTGAGGGCTCGCGATGGCTTTATCGGAAAAAAACTGCACATCATTCTGAGAGCTTTCAAGAAGCAGGTTTAGTTCCCATTCTAAGAAGCAAAAGAGTGGTTGATTCTACTACAGCTCTATTCTTCACTTCCTACACAACAGAATAGTGTAAATCGCTCTCTTTGAGACGGTTCCGTGCATATTTCAAATTATTTCAAATTATTCCAAACTATTTGAAATTATTTGAAGTTATTTCAAATTATTTCAAATTATTTTAATTTATTTCAAGTTATTTCAAATCATTTCAAATTATTTCAAATTAATTGGAATTATTTCAAATTATTTCAAATTATTTCAAATTATTTCAAATTATTTCAAATTAGTACATAAATTATTTTAGAATTGTTTGAATCGTATGCACTTCAGAAATATATGCACATATGAAGCGATTAAACAACGGAACAGTGTTTTCAAATGAACAGGTACTTTTTGTCTTGTTCTTTTTTATGTGCTTTTGCGTTTACTGTTTTGGATGTTTGCTTGAATAAGCTCTGAAACATTTGCTTCGCTAAATGTATGATTCAGTCTCCTGAGTTTGGGGAGTTTGAAACCGTACTGAATCTCATTTTAGTCCAGTTGAATCCGGGAATAGAATTCTAATTCTCACGAAATCAGGCCAACAAGTTTTTTTTCGATAGTTTTCCACTGCAAGAAATTTCTACGAGTACGAGGCGCACTGCAATAGTCAAACCCATCTCGAAATGGAAATTTTGTCGCTCCGAGCGAGGAAGCTACAGACTGAAATCCTTGACACCATCTTCTTAAGAATTATAAAAAATTATTCTTCGTGATTAGTGTATTCTTGAGTTTTTGTAAAAAACTTTGCTGCCAAGCCAAATTCAATACGGAATCCGACTCAAACACTCATGTAAGTTAAATTTATTATCCTATAAAGTCGAATGGCATTAGAAGGTAGTTTAGAACGACTTCGTTAGTGGTGACTTGGTTGACTTTTTTCAAGCATTCGATCCGTCAACACAACTTTCGATAAAACATTGTTTTTTGGTATTGGAGGTTCTATTGTTCCCATTTTATTCAAATTATTTTGTCAAAATGTTGAAAACATGAACTGAATATAAATGCAAATTTAAGAGCTGACAGTGACTTGTAAGCTAAGAAACGGATATCAAAATACATTTAATAGAAAGTGAATATTATCTAACCTCGCAGCTAATATTCTACACCATCGCCATCCAGTCATCTATATAAATAGTCATCTGTATACACATTAAATATAACAAAAAATTTTGATAGCAAATATATGAAAATTAAAGCTGATTTTCTACAATTACACGGTAAAAATGTAAACATAGCTCATTGATATATACTTATTTGTCAAAAGTCTGAATGCAGATCTAAGGTTATTACTTTTTCTTGTATGTACAACAGAGTGCAAGTTTAGGTTATTCAAACGAAGACGGCAATTCAAGTATCGTTCCATTCTTTATCAATATCAATTAAAGTTCCATTCTCAACCATATCATAGCAGTCTGTTGGTAGAACCTTTCTTAGTCTCATAAAAAAATTTTAGGGGCCCAGATCAATGGTCAAATTTCAAATAACATTAGAGAATATGACTTGCAACATAATAAATGGTAAATTGATGAGATTACATAAATTTTGTTCTCGAATGAAGCATACATTTGTATACAAAGCTTTTCGTCACGCCTTTTTTATAATGGTACACACAAAAAATAATTATGGTGAATAAAACATATACATTTGAAAGTATGACTATTCATACTTTAAAAAATAAAGTTTAAAAAATAGGCGTGCATATTAGGTTGAATAGTAAGAACCTGCAAGTATGAATAGTCACACTTGCAAATGTATGTGTGTCAATTTCCATACTTAATTTTTTTGTGTAGTACAAAAAATCTTTCTGTTGGTTGCGACGATACGTCGAACGCTGGTTAAACAAGGACTCGAGAAAACTACTTCAGGCATGCATTAGGTTTTCTAAGTACTAATTTAACCAGTCTTCTACAACCCGTACTCGATGCCTGCAAAAGTCTCTCACAAGAGCCACTCGCTGATATTTTTATGGGCTTATCCGCTTTGGCGATGTTTTCTAAAATGGGCATGCGTCGGAAATAATGATAATTCATAAAAAGGAAAGTTTCACTTACAAGTTAACTTTTGACCGATCTGACCTCTATCGGAGGGGCTTAAGGTCTGGTCTCGTTATAGGTCTTGTCTCGGGCTCAAGGTCTTGTCTCGTTATAGGTCTTGTCTCGGGCTCAAGGTCTTGTCTCGTTATAGGTCTTGTCTCGGGCTTAAGGTCTTGTCTCGTTAGAACGAATTCGCAGGAATTGCACTCTAAGGGACTTAAAACATAATACATTTTACTTAAAATTGTTTTTTTCCAGCGTCCTGTATGAGTCTAATTGGGTAAAAAATCTGATTTGGTATAGAGTTTTCATCATAGGTTTTGTATTCGAAAATCCTACTATTAATTTTCATTACTCCAGAGAGCATTCGTTTCCTAGCTGAACATGGAAACATTAAGGCCTTATGAACTAAAACGTATCCTATCTTCTAGTTAAAACTTGAATTCACAAAATCTATTCTAATCTTTTTCATGTTGCTCCTTTTTCCCAAAAACAATTGATAGTGAAGCGCTAAAGTTAAAGAAAATTAAAAACTTAGAAAAATCACAGCTCAAGTTTTGACTCTCTGTATCGAATGCTTCCGTTGAGGCACATGGAATGGAGGAAAGACAACACACAAAAAATCCTAAATATGATTCAAGTAGCCAACCCAGCGTCGGGAAGTGTTCTCAACTAAAACATAAGTTTAACCTCCGATTCTCTAATTTGCCTATGAATTCTCGCGTTCGCTCCACGGCGTTTGTGTTTTAAGCATCTCGAAGAGATGAGTTTCACCTTTTTCGCTGATATCGATTAAAAAATTTATTGGAGGCTGATACAAGTAATATTCAACAAAGACGCATTTCTATGAAATGAACGCTCTGTGGTTCAGCTGCTTCCGAAAGTTGAAATGCAAATGATCACCGAATACCATTCAACACAAAAGCAACTGCCACCTTCCTGTTCAAGGACGTTCAAGCCTTTTTGTTGTTAAACAGCTGAAGCCTTCAGCTCAAAATCAGCTGCGAACCTATTCAATCTAAAAAAAAGCTTGCGAATCTTTAACTTAAATGCAGCTTTGATTCAAAGATTTCTTTTCAGCTTCAAAGCAGTTGCGAACTTTCAGTTTAAAAAGAGCTTATAAGAAGTTGCGACCCTCTATATCAAAAATATTTGCGGTCCTCCTGCTTGAAAGCAGCTGCGACTCTAACACTTGAAGAAGCTGCGGCCTCTGAGCTTAAATGCAACTGCGAAAATTCGGTTAATACGCAGTTGCGACTTCTCAGGTTCGAAGCTTAGAATTAACTGCGATTCTTCAACTTTAAAGAAACTGCGACCCTTATTTTTTTAAACTGTTGCTACCCTTCTGTAAAATTCCAACTTCGAAATAGCTGCGACTTTTCAGCATTAGATCCATTGTCGCTCTTGAACTTGAGAGCAAGCGCAACCTTTCAACTTAAAAAATAGTGCGACACTCAAACTGATTGCATAATATGTGGTTCGAAGCATTTGCGACCCTGTCAGTTTGGAGTAATTGCGACTTCACCGCTTGAAAGCAGTTTTTATGCTACGATTTCTAAAAGTAGTGAACATTATCCAGTCGCATCAAATTCTTCACCTACGACACTTTCAAATCTACAGGAAAGGGTCAAGGTACTCAAAAATTTCTTCTTAGAGGTCTTCTAAAACCCATAGACTGAGAACACTCTTTTTACCTTGGAACGTTTCTTCCCGAAGGTTCTGCTTAGAATTCAATGAGGTTGACGACGAAAAGAGTAGGAAACTAGAAAGAGCGAGAATTCCTAGAAGAAAAGCTTTGTTCGGGGCTGTTAATTACAAAGACAAAATTTACCTTGGTTACTCATTTTACTGTTCCAAACATCATTTTTTTGTTGTTGCAGAAATTCGAAACAGTTCTGCAGTAGTGAATGAAAAAGGAAGATACTTTTTGAACTGTAAAATTTTTATTAAATTTTTTTCCAATTTCTGCTGATTATTTTATTGGAAGCTCCACGCTCGGAACCCTCACCCTTATTTAAGAGGTGCATTTAGATAGAATTCTCTAAAACAACTTTAATAATGACAGACAAGATCAGCTGAGCCTGGAATAGTGCGAGCCTGATACATTCGTGTCCATCTAAAAATTTCATCGAAAATTCATTTACTCAAAATTAGTTTTTTCTCCTCTCTGAAATACAGATTTTTCATCATAAAAAGCGCTCGAAGTTATATGAAATGTTATTAATGCTTGATTGATTTCATTAACATATCCTTTGGTAGCAAAATCACGGGACTTCTGATGAACCTGTCAATGAAAGTAAACTTACAACTCTGTCAACTATGATTTAATTGACAGAAGTACAAAACTGGTAATGATGCTTTCGAACGGCGACTGTCAATGATGATGACCCTTATAGAAAAATACAAGATTGTCAAAGTTGCTGTCAAACGACAGATAAAATCATTGGCAGCGTCATTAAGACAATAAAGTACAAATATTGTTTTAATTCAGCCTACAGTTTGATTCGGCATTCGAATAATACTGTTTGGCATTCAGCTTCAAGTCATAAATATTTTCACAAACGACTTTTTTGTAACCAAAAAAAAGAATAAAAAATCACTCATCTTCTCACAGGAACAGCTAAGCCAACTTTTTGACCAAGAACATGATTTTGTTCAATGATATACATCTTCTCTTCCCCTGAGGTTCTTCGACTTTACAGGGTACTCTCACTGAACCACTCCGTATTGGTTGTGTGCCACAGTAATGAATAAGAGAACAAGGCTATTGAGTCGTTTATCGAATACTACTGAACGAATTAGCAATGATTCCAGTTCACTGGTGACCCGATTGTCTCATGTTAGAAAGATAACATGGGTTTGATCTCGCAATAATGACAGTTTTTGTTCATGATATGAATGCTCCTATAATGAAAAACACATGTTTCTTTTCAATCGAAGTAAATCCAATTTTCGAAATGTAACTTGAAGAAAAATCATTGGTCTGGCCTGAATTTATTATATTGATTATCCTTTCAATCATATATGACGCTGCCGTTTTGATTTTTGCCATAAATTTACTTTCCGATGATTTTTGTTTGTTCTATGACAGATTCTTGCAAAATAGCCTTATTTTATGGCGCTGCCATCAAAATAATTGATTTCATGGTGGATGGCACAATTTAATTGAAAAGTTCCTTCATCAGTCCACTCCCACTATACTAAAAGATCCCACTACACTATTTCGTCTATTTCGTGGCTATTCACCAAATTTAATAACATAATCATATATCAACAAAGCGAGCAACCAATACGGACCGGGTTTGGGATCTTTTAGTATAGTGGGAGTGGACTGATGAAATAACTTTTCAATGAAATTGTGCCATTCACCATAAAATCAATTATTTTGATGGCAGCGCCATAAAATAATTGATTTTTGATGGCAGCGCCATAAAATAAGGCTATTTTGCTGGAATCTGCCATAGAACAAACAAAAATCCTCGGAAAGTAAATTTATGGCAAAAAATCAAAACGGCAGCGTCATATATGTTAAAGTTTTTAGCATTTCATGATTTGGAGATTCAAAAAATTTCATCAACAAACACCCTGAATAATAAATAGTTTGTTCAACAAAACCGAGCAATGTGTATCGAAGAAGACCGTGAAGCTCTAGATTGCAATGGTTTTGACGTTTTTGGATGAAAATGTTCTTTTTATGACATTGTGACTTTTTTGTTGAAATAATTTGTGGCTTTTTAGAGCTTAGAGGAGCAAAAAAAGGAAAAGTTCCCCAAAAGTTCAGGAAAGGTTGAGACGAAATCACGCTCTTACAGCGTAGTTTCCATCTTTCGAGTTCACCTTGGAGATGCCATTGGGTAAACCGGGAGTAGGGCTGTACAAGTTGCATAAGAAGGACCAACGTACATCTAGGATGAAGAAGATGAAACGAAAAAGTGAACATTGCAAAAAATATGTTATGAAACAGTTGCGGAAGAAGTAAATCGTGGGGAAAACTGAGGAAAAATATTGAAAACGAGAGTTATCGGACCTGTTCCCTAATCAATAGAACGTGGATATCAACGTAGAAGACCTGAAAAAAAATCGAGATTTTCTGATACTTGGGGTCACATCTCCAAAGCAAAGGCGAGATCAAATGTGACTTTAAGGACCGTATCAACGGTTCCTTTGTGTAATGGAAAGGACAGTCGTTCGCCCAGTAGCCTTGTATGGAACTGAATACTGGTCAATAACCAAAGCAGCGGTGCATCCAAACCATGATAATGCGCATGATTCTTTAGATAATGCGCATCTCTCACTTGAATACTTGACCAACGAGTTCATAAGAGAAATTTTGGCGTGACTCCCATCAACTACAAAATTCATGAAAATAGGCTAAGCTGGGACCGACACGTCTCCAGAGCTGCACCAGAAATCTTCGCCAGTATAGCGTAAAGCTTGGTTAGGTCGGAGGGAAAGAAGGAGACCCAGAATGCGAGGACACGCTGACATGAAAGCCAACAACCTACGCCCGCAAGATGCCCTCAACCGTGATAAATGAAGAGCAATGATCCAGAAAGCAAACCCCGCTCCGGGCTAAAAAGAAGAATTAATTGATGATTTAATGTATTAATCATTGAATGGAAAAATGTGTTAATGCAGAAATGAAAGATTGAATGAATCAATGCTAGAAAAAATCAATGAATGTGTTATAGAATGAATTAATGTCTGAATGAATGTTATGGAGCGTTAGAATTCAACTTTTCACTTTGCTAACTGATTTTCTGCTATCTGGTTTTTTTGAACGCTCCAATGTCTCACCACGAAAACATAACTACGGTAAAAAGAAAGAACCTAAAATGTGTACAATTAGTGAGAGAAATATAACGTTCGAGACATGAGCAGCGATGTCTTTTTTTCTTGCAGCGAGAGAGTTTTAAAAAAAAACCAGATAGCAGAAAATCAGTTAGCAGAAAAAAATTCAGTTAGCAAAGAGAAAAGTTGAATTCTAACGCTCCATTAGAGTGAATGATAAAAATAATGCATTATGTTAATAAAAAAAGACTATTTAGTGGTTTTCCAATTAAACTTCGAAGTTTGCTATTGATTAACTCAATCATAAAATTCCCGATCAAAACTTCATCTTCTCCCTCGCTCTCTCCGATGACTACACGCCGGCCAGCTGATAACTTCAATGTATCTACCCCGTTCTAGTATAATAAGTTGGAAATTTATTGTTTTTTAATCGTCAGAGATATTCGACTCTGATACTTTTTTGTTAGGATGACTGCGGCTCGTCTCTACTTGGTGATTCCTTTATATACAACTTTGTATAGAACTTATCCCAGCTTTGAATTAAAAAAAAATTAGATTACAAGAGAAGGGTGAAACTTGAACTGGATTAACGGAGCTGAGTCGAGATTGATTGGACTCTTCAAAAACAAGGTGATCCGGAACTTTGTCTTTGTTGCAGAAGGCACTTCATTTAACCGTAAAACTATTTCCATTGGGATCATTTGCAAGACTATACCAATTCTAATTGTAGTTTGAAATAAATCTGTATAGGAAAGTGATGGTTAGCTACTAGGAAATTATTTTAAAAAACCACAAACGGAACGAATTCAAGAATGCATTTTGTTATTTGAATCGGAAACCTTGATTCTGACCCGCTGAATGTGAAGACAAATTATATTAACTGTGGGAAGGATTTCTTAGAAATAACCAAAACTTCTCGAAAAAATTTTTTTGCAAGCCTCAGCTTTCTCTTCTCATTGGTAAACATAAAGGGCGTATGACTTTGTTGTTAGGTAAGGAGTTTCTTTGTATTGTACAAGAATGTACTTTGTACTTAAACTCAAGAATCCTATGTTGAAATTTTTCCATGCTGTTCGTAGATACGAAACTTCCAGCATGGAAACACATTCAAGGTAGGAATCTTGAGGGCATACCTGAGTGCATACTGAACACCACTTTTTCAAGCATCTGGACAACTGCCTGCTTCAAAACCCATGCCGACGCCAAAAATTCCTTCAATGATTTCATCAACTCCAGAACTCCGGATTTCAAAACTACCGGCATTAACAAACTCGTTTCTTGTTGGAAAATTTTTTTGATTCCATTGTTCCTATTTCGATTAACAAAGTTATCTCTGAGCTGAGTTATGATTGTTTAAAGTGAACGGTTGAAAACCGCAAGAACTTTTTATACAACCTAATATATGGAATATAACATTCTATTGTAACTGCAAAACATAATGCAAATCACTCGATGAACTCAGTTGATAACGAACTAATTCAGCTATAGAGCAATTTTCAACTTTTGTATCTTCTTTTTTGTACAAACGTAGAACATATATGATTGACTGTTCTCAAAATTCCGTCAGTTGAAATGAGTTATATGATGAATTGACTGCAAATTTATAGATGTTCGAGTTTGAAACTAGGTAAACTCATGACCTGCTTTTACATTGACTGATTTCTCCGATGCTAAAAAAACAAAAACATGAATTCGGTAGTACTCGACCAAAGTAAACGTATTCTCTTGCGATCACCCCTCTCAGTACACCAGAGACCCTTTAAAAATTCCCTAGCCGGTCATCTTCCTGAAAATTTCCGGACCATCTATATCCCCTATATTTACCTCGTCCTAACTTTAGATGCAACTGACAGACTTTCTGACTGAATTTGAGAGGTTTCCATCTGAATATTACTTTTATCCAAATGTGTGCCGACTTAGTTTTTTTATTGAGACATACTGAATAATCTGAATTAATTCGCATAAAAAGGGTGATGCCTCTGCATATTTTGGATATTTCATTTCATTTCTTTATTCCAAGCACATGAGATATCATGAAAACACAAGCAAAAACCAAGTTAAATGCATGGAGTTTCTTCTAAGTGGCGGTGTTTAGGGGTTGCGGTATAGATGAAAAAAAAGGGGGGGGAGGGTGATATACTTAAATAAAATCGACAATTAAATTAGTCATGAACGAAAGGTTTAGGTAATATCTTTTCAGTAGGCAGAGATAATAATTGTTTTTTGAAACTAGCAGTATTAGGTGTACTGACGATCTCAAAAGGTAATGAATTCCATACTGATAGCTGACGAGAAACACATGTAGAAATAGAACATTTGCTAATATTATGAGGTGTTTTTAGCCTGAGCTCACGAGAATGGCGAGAAAATCTCTGTACTGCAGACAATTGAAACAAGTTCATAGTTTCAAGTTCACATTTTTTGTAATTGATCGCTTCGGATATGTTGAATTAGCTGCGAATTTTTTAACTTGAAAGAAGCTGCTACCCTTATTTTCAGAAGCAGTTGCTACCCTTCTGTAAACTTCCAACTTCGAAATAGTTACGACTTCTGAACATGAGATTCGTTACCATTTTTGAACTTTAGAGCAAGTGCAACCTTTCACGTTAAAAAAATCGGCGACTCTCAAACTAATTGCAAACATAATATGTATGTGAACTTTACGCTAAAAATCGTGAACCATGAAAATTAAGAGCTAGTTCAAACTTCTGATTAAGAAAGGTGATTCTCCTTTCAAAATCAGCTGTAGTATTCAAATTCAAAAGCTTCTATGAACCTTCCCCACTTGAAAGTAGATGCGACCCTTCAGCGGAAAGTAGCCGAAAAACTTTCCCTTTGAAGCAGCCACGCTTTTTTAACATAAGAGCACCTGTGACCCTTGAGTTCTAAGCAGTGGCGACCCTGTAAGTTTAGAGTAATTGCGACTTTACCGCTTGGAAGCAACTTCTATGCTCCGATATCTAAAAGTAGTGAAAATTATCCAGTCCCATCAAATTCTTCACCTATGACACTTTCAGATCTACAGGAAAGAGTCAAGGACTCAAAAATTTCTTCTTAGAGATCTTCTAAAACCCATAGACTGAGAACACTCTTTTTAACTTAAAACTTTTCTTCCCGAAGGTTCTGCTTAGATTCCAATGGGGGTAGAAAACTAAAAGAGCGAGAATTCCTAGATGAAAAGCTTTGTTCGGGGCTGTCAATAACAAAGACAAAACATTACCTTGGTTACTCATTTTAGTTTTCTAAAACATCATTTTTTGTTGTTGCCGAAAGTCAAATCAGTTCTGCAGCAGTGAATATCCTCGGAAAGTCAAAGACTGAGAAAATTGAAAACGAAGATTGAAAAAGGCAGAGACTTTTTAAACTGTAAGGTTTTTATTAAATTGTCTTCCTATTTCTGCTGATTATTTTATTGGGTGCTTCACGGTCGGAATCAGGGATGGACGCCGTAAAAAATTTTGTTGTAAAAGGTGAACATTAAAACGGTAAAAAGATAATAACTGGTGAGATTTCACCGCACTTCATCATTTCTTGTTTTCTAGTCCATTCTCTCATAAATTGTTTTTTTTAAATTCAAATGTTTTTCAGTTATGCGAGAAAAAAACAACAAAAAACAACGAATCTATTTCATTGGTCAGAGATTGAATCCTAGTATGTCAATTGCGTGATGTAGATAGAAAAAAATCTTCTAAATTTTCTGGAGTAAACTGTGTGCGCAGGTCTGAGACAATAGCACCTGAAGTCGAAAAAAGACGTTTGCTTTCGGACGAAGTGGCAGAAGAGCTAAGTTATTGCTTAGCGAGGATTTTCAGCAATGGGAAACGAATAGCTGTAGATTCCTCTGCCCAGAAATCATAAGGGTCAGATTTGCAGTTTGACTTGATTAACAAGTATTCTTTGACCTCGACAGAAGCGCGCTCTTATGCATCGAGCGTAATGGGACTTTAAACTTTTGGCCGCTGCAATTCTTCATAACGAGAGTAATTGATGAAGGGGTTAGACGAATCACTACCAATCAGCCGGAGCCACTTCTCCTTATTCTTCTTCTTTTTCTGAAGGGGCAAGTGAAAGTACTACCAGTTAGTCAGTTTTGCGTAGTAGAATATTGCTTTTGGATCCATTTTTGAACACTGTGTCTTTGAAACGGATATCGAGCATTGTAGCAATGAGTTCATCGCAGTCTTGATAAATCATCCTTCGGTTATTGAGGCCATTCTTGATGGATCGTCGCACCTCACGAAGAGGACCATCTTTATCGAGCTCTTTAGCTAGAACGCAGCAGAGTGGGAGTACTGTGGAAACAGGAGCAAGTCGACGATGCTGCACAAATTTAGTCAACGTCGTTGTTGGTTTCAGAACATCGATGAGACACCAGTCAGCAACAATGAGTGTTGGCTTCGAAGAGGAAGGACCGGGTGGATCGAGTTCTTCTCTCAAGCTAACGATTCTGTGTTTTCTCAAACTTGTTAAAGAAAAACCAGCATGTAACAGAAACACCGTATAATACTGTATGACTTCACCGAATGTTTTTCAAATTGCCTTTTTTTTCTTTTCTTTAGTTTTCGAGATTTTACCGTAATGACCTCAAAAACGGTAAACGGTAAAACGGTAAATTTACCGCAAAATTGACGATAAACGAGAAAAAGCGGTAAACGGTAAACGGTAAACGCCCATCCCTGCTCGGAATCCTCACTTATTTGAGAGGTGCATTTAGATAGACTTCTATATAACAACTTTGATAACGACAGACAAGATCAGCCGAGCCTGAAATACAAGCCTCATACATTCGTGTCCATATCAAATTTTCATCGTAATTTCAATCACTCAAAATGTTTAATCTCTCTGAAATCAAGATTTTACATCATAGAAAGGTGCTCGAAGTTATATGAAAATATTAATAAAGGTTGATTGAATTGATTAACATACATATACTTTGGCAGGAGAATCACCAGACTTCTGATGAACCTGTCATTGAAAGTAAACTTACAACCCTGTCAAATATGCTTTCATTGACAGAAGTACAAGGCTGGTAATGATGCTTTCGAACGGCGACTGTCAATCATGGTGACCCTTATAGAAAAATACAAGATTTTCAACGTTGCTGTCAAGCGACAGAAAAAGTCATTGACAGCCTCATTAAGATAATTAAGTACAAATATTGTTTTGATTCAGCCTAAACTTCGATTCGGCATTCGAATAATACTGAATTCAGCCTCAAGTCATTAATATTGTCACAAACGACTTTTTTGTAACCAAAAAAAAGAATATAAAATAAATCACTCGTACTGGTGACCCGATTGTCTCATGTTAGAAAGATAACCTGGGTTTGATCTCGCACCTTTGTTTGATCTCGCAATCATGTTCAGTTTTTGTTTATTATATGAATGCTCCTATCTATGAAAAACACATATTGCTTTTCAATCGAAGTAAATCCAATTTTCGAAATGTAACTTGATGAAAAATTATTGGTCTGGCCTGAATTTATTATAATGATTATCCTTTCAATCATATGTTAAAGTTTTTGGCTTTTCATAATTTAGGCATATAAAAAATTTTCATCAACAAACACCCTGAATAAGAAATAGTTTGTTCAACAAATCCGAGCAATGTGCATCGAAGAAGACCGTGAAGCTCTAGAGTGCAATGCTTTTGAAGTTTTTGGATGAAAATGTTATTTAAAAAAATTAAAATGTGACTTTTTCGGGAAATAATTTTTGAATTTTTAGAGCTTAGATTTTTAGAGCAAAACAAGAAAAGAGTTCCTCAAAAGTTAAGGAAAAGGGTGAGACGAAATGACGCTCTTACGTCGTAGTTACCATCCTTCGAGGTCACCTTGGAGATGCCAATGGGTAAACCGTGATTAGGGCTGTCCAAGTTTCATAAGAAGGACCAACGTACATCTAGGAGGAAGAAGATGGAACGACAAAGTGAAAATTGCTGAAAATATGTTATGAAACAGTTGGGGAAGAAGAAAGAAGGAAGAAAGAGGTAAGAGAGTAAGATAACGGGAGGGAGCGGTAACAAGAGAATGGAAATAGAGAGGAAGACAGATGGCAGATAGATAGAAAGAACAGAAAACATAAGAAAAAAAGAGAGATAGAGAAAAGGAGAAAGAGCGAGAGAGAGAGAGAGAGTAAGAGAGAGAGCGAGAGAGAGAGTAAGAGAGAGAGAGAGAGAGAGTAAGAGAGAGAGAGAGAGAGAGAGAGAGAGAGAGAGAGAAGTATGTAGAAAAGCATTAGAAAATAAAAAAATTCTGGGAAAAAATGAAGTGAGGAACCGTCATCCTTCTCATTTTCTCTTCTTTGTCCGGTAAGCTTGAATTCCGTCAAACCCTTGTGATCTACTATTGTCTTTTTGCAGCATTGCCATGGCAGTCTTGAAAGCTATCCTCAACAGTTCTGGAAACTTCGGGTTGTTCAATTGTTCAGTGAGTTCTCGACGTTCCTGGTTGTTTTCTGTGCTCAGTCAGAAAGAAATCTGTTTCTCTGGCAAAACTCATCCTTTACCTTTTTTCAGTCACTTGGTTCCGAAGATAACACTCTAGGATTATAAAGTTGTTAATACAAAAAAGCCTTAGCTTCTGCGTTTAAATCCTGATTTTCATTCGAGTTTTTTTTTAAAACATGTTTTTGATCTTTTAATTTTTATTCTTATTGTATGGTTAGAAGTGGTATTGTCTACCCTTCATATGTAAAGCGTGGCCCATAAATACGCTAACAAGAGTTTCTATGTTCAAAAATCAATCAATAGAACTTTTCGTGCTTTTTTTCTTTTGATGCGCTCTTCTTACATGTGTTTCAACTTCTTGGTAATAATTTTAGTTCAATCAAGCCGTTTTCACAATTATGGTGGCCGCTCATCCAACACGTTCTTCTTTCGCGGACTTGCACAAACTTGGTCGATCGAATTCGCACATTCCTAAAGAACTCAACGTTTTTCGCCATCTCGTCTGCAGAACACTAAAACGGTTCAACGAGATTGGCACACTCTCTGACTTGACTCGAAGTGCCTCGCTCCATACGCACCCCTCAGAAGATCGAGGTCGTCAGGAAGCGAGTTAGTCGGAATGCAAGGCGCAGCATAAACAAAATGACCTTGGAGATCAACGTGTCACGGACGACTCTTTAAAGAATTGTTAAAAAGAACTTGAGGCTTATACTATGTATAATGTACCAGAAAGGCTGCTATCCTTACTCTCAAGAACAAGCAGAAAAGACTCAAAAGTTTCCGGGCTCTTATCCTCTGGACGCTCGACAACTCTCACCTTAGGACAGTCTTAGTCTTCTCGGATGAGAAGCTGTTCACTTTGGAAGAGGCATACAACGCTCAACATGTTCGAGTGCTTGCCCGACACTGTTAGGCAGCTAACCAACCACGCAGAATCGTTCATCGAGCTTCTCATTCAACACAAGTCGTGGTTTGGGCTGGAGTACCCGCCGCAGGCAAAACTCCGCTTGTTTTCTTCGAACCAGGAGTCAAAATCGACCAGGATTACTACCGAACGCAAATTCTTCAGAACGCATTGCTTCCCTGGTCAGCTTCTCATTACAGAAAAAAAGAAAAAAACGGAAAAGCACCGGGAGGAATCGAACCCAGTCATCTCGTCTCGAACCGGGAGCGCACATACCATTACACCACGGGGACACATTGCTGTTCCGTGCGATAGTGTTATATTAAAGGCTCATATGCCAAATCGTGCTTTTTCATACTGCTAAGAGGCCATTTTCAAAAGTTAGTTCAGTAACAATGGATTAGTCGATGCTTGCTTTCTGTCAAGTATGAAATGGGTGCGAGTTTACATGAGTATTTTCTCGCTTTTTTCTCTTTTTTCAGATCCAGAGAAAGCGCGACCAGTCGGAATGGTTCTGCTCAGTTGGTCGACCATCTTAAGAGACTTCAGTACCTGGTCCAGCATTTCTGCCCTCAAAAACATCGTGGAGTCCAAGCAGAGATGGCTCTTTATCTTCTGGGTCGTTGTCACAGTTGTACTGTGAGCAAAGTTTACGGACCTGTTTCAGTTGGTAGTTGAAGTTTTTAAACCGATTAGGCTCAATTTCGGCATATTTGAAGCCCTGAAAGACACAAGAGTAGTTTTATTAAATATAGTGTTACGAATTTGAAGTAAATGTGGTCTTCCAGGTTCACTGTTAGATTGCTTGAAAGCAAAGCTTCCCTTAAAACTGTGAACAAACCCCGTTTTTCGGCTTCTAGAAATCAGAAAGCACCGCGCCTTGTTTAGATCAATTGCATTGACCTTATAGAGAACTTGCATAATGCCGCATGTTATTATTAATACATGAATTTATCCAGTATAATAATGCAGAAAAACATATGTTAAATCGAAGCATATAAAATACAAAAAACTTAATTTTACAGATCGATAATCTTCTGCTATGAGTTTCTAATGCTCCTCCTGAGGTACTTGTTCTATCCTGCAGCCGTTTCAACTAGCCTCCATTTCGAAGCACTCGTTTGTCAATTCAGATGCTTTTCTTAGGAAAAAGCGCTTGAGCAATTCGATTTGAGGCAATTCGAGATTGATGTCTTCAAAGATGGTTTATAAATTGACGGCTTTTAGGATGGTTTTGAAGTTTTTGGTACCGACATGAACTTTAGAGAATCTGACATAACACAAGGCTCTTGTTGCTTCCACAAAAATGCTTCCGTAGAGAGCGCGAAAGCTGAGGAAGTTCGTGGAAAAAAAGAAGCTGTTGAACCATCGTGGGCATAAGTCGGCATTTCATACGAAAAAAAGATTATATCCAAAGCAACGTAACAATTTCGAAAATCTTCACCATTTCACTTTTCAACGCTCTTTGGAAGGTTTACGAAAATGCGTCATTTCCTGAAATCTTATGAGTTCAATCTTTAAAAAAATAAATAAATCACAGTCTTCAAATGACACGGGTAGTAGTGAATGCTGAGGAAGGTATGCCTCTCTTCCAAGAATATGGTTCCCTTCGACATGGATTTTAAGAATTGGGGATAGACTGATGTGTTTATTATCAAATTATAACTCTTTAGCTTCTACTAATCAATACTTTATAATCAGCTGCATTTCTCAGTTAAATATGCTTCTTTAATAGTATGTAGAAAAAACATTATCATGAAAAAACTCTTATAGAAGTTTCCTCGGATTACTTTGTGCAACTTCAATCTACTCAAATGGAACGTCATCCGAAGCAATTCAGACTTCAAAGAAATCAATACGATGCTCGATCAATACTACCAAATAGTATTCAACGACAATCAAACGACTCCAGATGACTACGGGTTTCGTGTCAGTTTTTTCTTCATTGTGTGTGTGTCTGTTTATACGTGAGAGATTAACTCTCTTCTCTATTCACTCATTTGCTTCGTGATCGATGGGTGAGATGTTAAGGACTCAAATACAGACAATCCTAGACGGTTTTACTAGGTTTTACTAGTATAATAAGCAGTTCAAGAGAATCCGAAACTAGTAAAAATTATTCAACTATTTTTTGATTCGATTACTTTAACAGTTAGATTAATTTGGGAACCCTTGTTTCCTATAAAACTTCAAGAGTTCCTCATGAAAAACGGGAGTGTAGAATTTATCTAGAACGACAAAGTGTTCAAATCCTGCGGGAGACTGATTTTACTCAATTTGATGAAAAGAGAGGTGAAGAGCGAGGTAAAAAAGTCTTACTTTTGCCGGTCAGCATGGGTGCCGAACCACCGACCCTAAAGCTGCCTAAATGATACTCTCATGCTTTCCTGGTTGATCCATCGCGCGCGAGAGAGAGAGAGAGAGAGAGAGAGAGAGAGAGAGAGAGAGAGAGAGAGAGAGAGAGAGAGAGAGAGAGAGAGAGAGAGAGAGGAGAGAGAGAAGTGAAGGAAGAGTTAGCTATGCCTTTAGGGTGCTGCATATGTCATGTAGGTGTAATTGTCATGTAGGTGTAATTGATCATAAGTTTCTTCAAAAAAACAATTTATCAGTTGAAATAACGATCATGCTGCAGAACAGAACAGATTACGAGCGCACCAGCTCAGCAAAAGACATCTTCTACGCTCTGATGGCCAAGTTGACCAATGAGCAGAATGAAGCGGCTCATTACAAATTCGATGAGATCCTAACGGAATGCATTTATGAAGGGCGGACTTGCACATCGTCAGTTTTAGTTTCCTGGCTCTTCCTGAATTCTTACGAAATTAAAAGAGAGAGAAATACAGATAAAGAGAGTAAAAGAGAGAAAGAGAAAGGAGAGAGCGGAAGAGATCGTAAGTAAGAGATATAGAGAGTAGCATTGTAGTTTTTGAAATAACTAAATTCACCTCCAATGTTCTTTTTGACGACTGAAAAAAGCATTGTCTTTGCGACATATCACTTGTCGTCCCCAACCAACAGTGTGTCTAGCCTCTCTCGCTTTTTCCGAACAAGAAAGAATGTGAGGCAGACGCGGCTCGTCGATTCCTGTCGAGTGGGCTCAGATCGTGTCGCAGCCATTGCCCGAGCTTGTGAATTTTACTGAGTACGTTAAGCCCGTACTCGATCCCACGGCAGTCACGAAGACTATGCTTTTCAGCGCGCAGTTCAAAGAAGTCTTTGACCCAATCTACGGTAAATGCTTCATGTATGAAGGAAATCATGATGTGACCAGAACAGGAATGACCAACGGGCTGAGGCTGCTTATGATAGTCAACGTTAGAATGCTTTTTTTTGGTAGTTTAGAACCATTTCTAATGATGTACTTCTTAAATTTTTGTGGACATTTTATAAGGATACATGTCATTCCTTTCAAAAACAAGAACTTATAAACTCATTAATTTCATGAAGAAGTATGTATGAAATGAAGAAGTATGTATGAAAAATTTTATGAAAAATTTTATGAAAAATTTTATGATAATAAATCCCTGAATTACTTCATTATATGACGATAAATTTATGAATTTCTTGATGTTTTAAACAGTGACTTTAAACAGTTTTAAACAACAATGATTTCTCTTATCATATCTATGTATATAACAAGATGAAAGACCAGTATAGTTAAAAGGTCGTTAAGTGAATGCTTGGTTTATTACAATGTTGGTGCGACAAGTCTACCTATGAAAGAGAACCGACGCATCTCATAAGCAGTTATGAAACGCTTTACGAGTTTGAAATATTCCACGAATCATTCTATGCGGTCTCGAGGTGTTCCAATCCTGCTAAACATGTACGGTCTAAGATCGAAAGTAAGAATGCGGTGAAAAGCAACCTTTTGTTGATTCGTAAAACGAAGGCATGGTATAATATGTGTTTGGTTAAGGGTTTTGGTTTTCAGCAAGATCGGAGTACAACATCTGAAGTGGACTACATACCAATCATCAACAGGGCCGGTCTACGCATGTCCATTCATCACGAAGACTACGCGCCTTCCTTTGACGGCCGAGGAGTGGATCTCGGTGCCGGATATTTTACAGCCGTGGGCATCACGATGGTGGGCTTATTCTATTTCAGTCCGGGCTTTCATTCATAGGCAAAAAAAACCACTGGGTCTTTGACATACATACATAACATCACCGCATGAGTCAAGCAGTGTTGTAGTGCGTAATCCCGAAAAAAAACTGACTGCAAGTTCGATTCCACTCAAAAGACTAGCTTCTATCAGTAAAATGTTTGCATCATGTCCGAAAGTTACCGTTTTCGAAAAGCCTATCATAATAACTTCCTTTGCGCTTTTTAAACCCTATTTTGACAAAGAACTTTTTCCAGACTACATATGTATATAATAAGGGCTCTCGAGTAATTCTGATCTAAAAACAGCCTTAGAATTTAGTTATGATCAGAATCGTTCTACATTTTTCAATTTCATCTTCGAAACAAAAAAAACATTCTCAGATTTTATTAACTGTTCTGGTTTGCATGGATAATATTCCCGGGGTAAGTTACCTATTAAAACTTTTCAGCGCAAATTGCGTAAATATATGCCGAACCATCACAAAATGAGCTATAAACTTGTTAATTAAAATAGTGACCAAGTTTTCAGGAACAGGTGAATCGCATAGGAAGTCCTTATGGATCCTGCGTGGACAAGGATTTTGCTTCGACCAATTACTATGGAGCGGATAAAAATTACACGATAGACACGTGCTACTACAGTTGTCTTCAGAGAAACACGGTTGAGAGGTTCCCGAGACACTCTTTTTACGTTACTTCATTACTTTATTGAAAGAAGGGTTAAAAATGGCACACAAAATCGAAGTTTTATGAAATTAATTAATTCTCTTAGAAGTCTCAGAACGCAAATTATCTCCATATTAAATTAAATCTTTATTATCACCGAAGGGTAACTTGTTGAGTTACCGCTTATACGGTGTATAAAATTGGTCAGGAAGAACGGGATAAAATCTTGGCATTTGGGGATCCACTCTTCAATCCGTTTTAAGGTAATCCGGTAGGTCGACGACTGTGAGAAGGTTCAGTTCTTCTAGAATCTTTGCGAACTCTCGAAGCTCAGTGATCTGGTTCTGAGTATCTGCGATTCTGTTCCATAAACCGATAGCTCTTCTAAAATAGAAATTAGAGTGCTTATAATGATTTATCAGCACTAAAGTTAACCGGGAAGTCCTATCGGAGGTACGAAGATTTGTTTCCGTTCTAAGAATCATTTGGTTTTTGCATATATGACAGTCTATTTTTCCAAATAGTAACCGAAAAATAATAAATAAATCGAAGCGGGCTCTACGTTCTACAAGCGAATCTAAATTGAATAGCTTGAGACGTTGGGGATAATTTAGATTAGGGTTATTGCAGCGAGATAGCGCCCTCTTTGTAAAGATTCTTTGTGGAAACTCCAGTCTTCTTGAACAATTACTGCGAGAAATTTTTGAAAAAATTGTGGTTCCGTATTCTAGAAGAGGCCTGATATATGTGGTATACACAGTTTTGTAACCGTTCAAATCTAGGCATCGAAAAACTTTAAAAACTTGAGCGATTCGACTCAAACTTCTGGCACGTATGACTTCAATGTGCTGTTTAAAAGTGAGCTTACGATCTATATAAATGCCTAAGTCTCTTACTAACTCTACATCCTTAATTTTTGTATTATCTATGTAGTAGTTCTGTTGAGATTGTCCTAAATAAAGGCAGCTTATTTTATTAACTGCAAGTGGTAAACTGAATTTACATGACCAATTGCAAATTTCATTGATAGCTAATTGTAAACGACCTGGATCGTGACTATAAATTTTCAAATCGTCCGCGAATAAGGAAAATTTTACTGGGTCAGTTATACAGCTTTCGATATCGTTAATAAAGCAAAGAAAGAGTAGGGGCCCTAAGACTGTACCTTGCGGTACACCGCTTAGTACAGGGAAATAATCCGAGAAAGTGTTATTTATACGTACCCTGAACAATCTATTCTCAAGAAAACAAGCGATCCATTTTATAAAACTTGAAGGAATTCCTATTTGGTGAAGCTTTGCAATTAGCTTAGAATGAGAAACCTTATCAAAAGCTCTAGAGAAATCGAAATAAATCACATCTAGTTCTTGATTCTTCTTCAGAGATATCTCCCAATCACTGATTGATTTTAAAAGCTGAATCTCACAACTTCTTCTAGAAATAAAACCATATTGAAATTTAGAAAATATGCTTCTGTATTGTAGTCTTATATGATTAGCTACTATACTTTCAAAAACGCGGCAAATTGGAGAAGTTATGGTAACAGGCCGATAGTTACTACAATTAGACCTGTCCCCAGAGCTTTTGAAAATTGGAATGACTTCTCCTAATTTCCATTGAGTTGGATTTCCATTGAGTTGGACCCGGGCCGCCCGCGTGGCAGGCGAGCATTCTACCACTGAACCACCGATGCACTGAACCACCGATGCACTGAACATATTATTGTAATGAAATTGTCAAAAGCATTGTTGTCTTGATGCCCACGATAAGACCCAAACACTACAAAGCTTTTCGAAACAAGACTCTGTTTCTCACAATATAGTCCTGGCTAACAATAAGATTTTCGGGCATACGCAGAGACTCGAACACTCTCAAAAAGACCCTGATGTATAAAAACCCTCAAAAACTACTCTTTTTTGACAGATGTGGTTGTGCTGATCCGACGATGAAGAAGGCTGCAGAGATGCGTTGGTGCGAGTCTCAAGAACATCGTAAGCCTAGTTTTCAAGTTTACTGATCCATCATCCAGATGTACATATTCATGAGAAGATTGTCTTTTTCAATTTCAAAAGTATCAGAAGACTTTTGAAAGCTAGGTTCAGACATATCAAAATTTCAAAAATCAGAAAGTGAAAGATGAAGAAAAAAAAAACGAATAAGGGATAGATCTAAAAAAAAATTGAGAATGATAGAGAAGAAAAGAGAGAGAGGTAGAGAGTGAACTAGAGGTTAAAAAAAAGATAGAGCCAGCTCACAATTCTTTCCATATGATAAAGATCCTTACCATGCTGTCAGTGAAATGTTCGCGCGAAGCAAACTCGCCAATACACATCAATCCAGTGACGGACTGCGGTTGCCACTTTCCGTGCTGGGAGACCTTTTTCACTACGACTATATCCACCGGCATTTACCCCTCCAACAATTATCAAGTCGGCGTTGGCTCAGCGGAACAGCAAGAAAAAGTTTTGGTTCGTTACTAGTTGCTCAACTTTAAGCCCTTTCCTTTCTAAGAAAGTAGTATCAACCAAAAGTGTGTCTGAGCTGGGGCGAAACAAATGTTATTACTCACTGTTGTCCGTTGTGTAGTAGTATCATCATTATGAATATGATCGCACGAATTGACATTCTGTGTTCTTAGCAGGGTAGAGCTAACGCGATCTTAATAGCGATAAAATAGAGAGGTCGACAGCTTAGTTCAAATCAGTACCGTGGGTCAACTTTTTATCCAAGCTGTAGTTCAGTTATGTACAAATGCTCCTTTGACCCGTTTGACCGCTTTGCCGAAACAAACAAACATACTTCGTTTTAGATTCAAAAGACGAATGCTCCTTTGACCCGTTTGACCGCTTTGCCGAAACAAACAAACTTACTTCGTTTTAGATTCAAAAGACGGGAAAAGGTGTCCTTCCTCCCTTTCCAACAAGCGTGGAGACTGGATCATCCGGGCCAACTCAAACTGTCGCGACCATGACCCCTTCAATGCCGAACACTCAACTCTCATCGACGGAGACCTTACCCCTAACATCTGACGATGGATCTGAACCAACGGACACAGCGAACATAACGACGGACACGATAACCGAATCGTTCCCCGAATCAACTGAATCGGAGTTCAGTCAAACTGATTCAAGTACTTTTACAACAGAACTCTCGACGGAAACAACAGAGTCTGCGACCACTGTACCAGAATCGACCACTACAGAGTCACCATCCTCTACATCAACCCTCCCACTAACAACCACAGTTCCAGCGCTGTGTCCAGACACTGTAAACCTAATGAGCCGACTTCCTCCAAACATCATAATAACTGATGATAAATACCTAGAAAATTGCAAAAGGTAAGATATTCAGTGAGGATTCCAATTTCGAAGGTAAGAAACAAAATGAACGGAAACTCTATCAAATTTGTTATAAGAAAGCGTTAAAAAATTTGATTTTAGGGGTATGGAATAAAAAGTGACGGAAACTACGACAAATGGCTGTCGAACGCTCGTTAAACAGTTTATGCGACCGAAAAGTTGAAAAGGCTGTGCACTAATCTTCAATTCCAAGCATGAACACAAATTATTCCCATTATTATTTTCAGGCCTAGGTTCAAATGCATAGACGATGTGGACCATTGGCGAGCATGCTGGCCATGCTATTACAGATGCGATTGCCCGGAATACAATCTCAATTTTACTTTCCCAGTTTCTCTTCCGGATACACTGATGCCATGCTCTGAGGTTCTTTAATTTTTAACCCCAAAGTCATTGATTCATCGAATGATGAGTTAGATAGTACACTATAAGAATTGAATTGTGTACTGTTAGGACCGGTTGGTGCTTTGACAAGGACTAATGTGCTGTATCTTTTCATCTCAAAGCTTCCGAGCCGTGTCCGCTTTTCTTTTCTACAATGACTCGTTCACCTTTAATGGATGAATCGAGGATCACTTTTTTTCTAAGAATTTTTCCACCGGCGGCCACGAATATGAAAGTTTTAGCAATATGAAGGAAAATGTGACCTCTTATCTAGCTGGACGTTTTGAGACCGTACCTCACAAACCGAATTTGGAATTTCAATTCAACGTTGAGCGTAATGAATTTTCTTAATGGCACATTATGACGTCATGAAAAAAGTTTTTGAACAGTTTTTCGCAAACGCGGACTTCGAAAGTGACTCTACGCTGCCATTTTGGACAACTGACAAAAATCTAGATAGAAACCCGGATTGTGAAATATGCATGGAGATGCCACAGCCAAAAACCACACTAGGACCTTTGACAGATGCTCTGTTAAATTTTTCAGGTTCTTTTCAATTTCTTTCTGAATATGCGATATAAAACTTGCTTAATCATACAAATGTGAAGAAAATAAAATTTTTAAAGTTTTTTTTGCTGGTTTTTCTTCCAATAGTATCTTACTAAAACCATCTCTAGAAGTTTATTCCGAAAAGAAGCGATAACGAAATTATTGTAATTTATATGGCAGCCACGTTTAAGAAAGTTTACGTGAGACAGGAAAAGTGAGCAGAGGATTACGAATCATAACACTTGTTTTCAAAAAAAACTTTGAATAAATATCTGAAAAAAACCAATAAACAATAACAAAATACGTACTAAATGAATTAATAAATTTCAGCTCTTAAAGCTAAAATAGAGATTCTGCAGCATAATTGTTCCTGCCTTAGATTTTCATGACTGGCACCATGGTTCTGTTGTGTTCATATAGCACAGAGCGTTCCTTTTTCATGGCGTGTTTTTAATTCAAAACCTTTAATATAAGATTAAAAAAACTATAATTTTGAGGGCGTAAAAAACGATCAGGAGCCGCCGTCGATCTTCCTGGTGTATGTTTTCTTTGACCATACGTTTAAATTACATTCTTCAAGAAGTTTTCTGACTAAGAAAAAAGGTCACAGAGCCTTTAATATAGCTCTTTGGCACGGATAAATAGTAGTGGTTCGTTGACACGCTTACTTCCAATTGGAAAGAAAGAGGGGTTTGCTTCATCTTGTCCCGTATATAAGGTTTTGTTCATAGTTTTAAAAAGTTCACATGTAATTAATGAAAATCTAGAAAACGACCGCTTTGGAAGCGAGGGAGTCTGGATGGATGAGAAGTGAGCTAGAGGTAGAGGGCAGCAAAGGGTGAAGTTCTCATTATTCTTCTTATCCAAACTCACTCAAAGAACAGTCCTTTTCAAATATCAGCAGTGCAGCTGCCTTATAGCTTGTCCACGCGATACTTGAATCATAACTCGTGAATGTCTTAGTTAGAGATTGGGAAGAGAGTGATCGAGGTCGAATTGCAGGTGGGAAGTTGTGTTTGGTGGAATACCAATTTCCCCTCCGTCGAAGAATGCATGGCTTGGTACAAGAGGAACGGCATGCTCGTATATGTCTACTATCACACTCTTTCTTATGAAGTACACACAGAAGAGGCTGCTTACACTGTCAGCTGACTATTTTTCTTTAATCACTTATAGTTCTGGAGTGACTTATTTCCCCGCTGACTACAAGTTTTTATTTAGCGACAAATCTTTCAGTAGACTCTTAACCTTTTTTGAGTGAACCATTACTCTGCTGGCTATTTAACTTCTCCTAAGTGACTTTTCACGGGCTGACTATTAAACTTTTTGTTTTAGTGAATTATCTCTCGCTAGCTATCAACCTTTTTTGATTACCGATAGAAGTTAATCTAGTATTCTTTTGAGAACTCTCTCAGAGCCTCTAATATATTCTCTTAGCGTAACAGAAGCAGTTGGAAATCGAGAGGGCCTTCTTTTAGCTGTCCAGCATGCTGGCAGACCTCGGTGGCCACGCGGGACTCTGGCTTGGCCTTTCCGTCATCTCCCTCGTCGAGGGCTTTGGACTCATATTCGTCCTTTTTGGCTTCTGCATATGTGGCAAGCAACTCAACAAAAGCTACGCTGCGGGCCAAGAAGAGTACTTGAAGGTGTGACGTTGAAGCATGTTCACAGAAAAATCGATACGTCGAAACATGTGTCTCGACCGGTGTGCTGGTTCAAATTTCTGTTACTTCGTTCTCTTCTTCTGCATTATTCTTTTTGAGAATCAGCTTATTCGTTTTGAAAATCAACCTATTTCTTTAAAAAACGCCAGTTCAAAAATAGGCTTGCATCTGATTCTGCTTCTTAGCGTTGCTCCGCGCCGGGCGGAGTCAGTGTAGAGTTCAAAGTATAAGCAAAATTGAATATGATTTTTTAGTTATAAAATTTCTTTACAAAGGTTGTTTAGTTCGAAATCGCATATTCAAAATGAAGTTAAAATATGAATAAGTAATTGCTTTCAAATGGTAATTTTTCATCTTTTGACTCAAATGAATTTTTTTATTCATATGACAATGAATTTGTTGCAGAACCTCCGTCGCGACTCGGTTCTATGATGAACATCTGAAACGGTCTTCGTTTAATTATGTACTTGTTCACACATGTGTTGATGTAGCCCAGATTTTCAATTTGATCTACATTCGATTGAACACGTTAATAGAAGAAGTGCGATGGAATTTTTTTCTTCTCTTGACCCGTCCCCCTGAGCAGCTGCCATGTAATAACTCTCTCCACTCTTAATCATCTTACCCTATTTTCGTTATTCAAAGCGGCTGTTAGGTAATGTTCTCGATTTTTTCTCCGGGGAAATCCCTTTGAACTGCACCCTTGCAAAAATACTTTCCCTAAACCCTCTGTCATCTCTTTGACTTTTTGAAAATTATTTTTACGCGATTCTCTAGAAACCTTTCGCAAACTTGACTAAAAACTTAAACTTTTCAATAGCACAATTTTAGGGGGACAACAATGTGATCTCCGTAGCGTAGTAGTGCGAGATTTTTTTGTGTCTGGGCGTGGCATAATGGTAGTGTGTTCGACTATTGTGCGAAGAGTCTCGAGTTCGACTCCCACCCCAGACAGGTCACTCTAAACCAAGGAGGTTAAGAAATTTTGATAGTACCCAGGCACGAATCTGACTCTCCCCACTGCTGCTGTTCATACTAGCAGTGATATTGCGGGCAGCCACTGGTCATACCAGGATAGGTCAGTTCAGCATCTCAGGGGAGCGCGTACCCTGCCCCGAGGTAGGAGCAAACGCGAGGAAGATTAGTATTTTTTAAACCGAAAAAAAAGTAGTCAAATTTCGATTTGATTACTACTCTCTCAATGAAGTTCTACAGTTTTGAAAAAAAACAAACAAAATGCGGTTTGCATTGTTCAAACTATGTCGGCATCTTTCTCCCTCTAACTACTAACACACTTGATTTTTGAATTTATCGCAATTAATGAAATAGAACAAATTTCATCGTATTTTTTTGGAAGAAATTACATGTTGTTGTTGTTCGCCCAAAGGTCCTGCCGAGAGGAGTTCTTTGAGATAGTTTAGTGAGGATTCTTTCGAGTCCGGAGAAACTTTCTCCGTCTACACTCGCACCGCAGTCGGCGATACATTCAGCGAGACCCATTCTTTAACCGGAAAAGGGTAAGAGGCTATTCTACTGGCTCCTCGACTCACAATCAAAAAGTATAGGGTTGTATCGACTGATGTTTTGACCCGTGGCATACTCAGGTCAGTCCGGCATCGTTCTCCTTTGACGAACTACTATACTATCCAATTTTGGTCCTTGACGGGCAAGCCTGCTATCTATCTCCAATGCACTTGTGCAAAGAGGCATCCCTCTATCGATACCGGTGAGGATGAACCGGTTAGAAAGCACATAGACACAGAATGTAGAGGCCATCCATACCGTCTAAACCTTTATCGACATTCCAATCTGTTCTAATTACTCATCGTAAACGTAGACTCTCGAGCGTAATCGTTCAAATCAATGACGCTCCATGTTTCACGGACTCGCTCGTACTTGATAAAACGAAGTGGAAACATCAGTGTCTTCCTCATATATTATACTCACAGAGAGCTTGGGTAGATGAAGTAACGCTGTATTTTTAATCTTAATTCGTCGCGCGCTATAGCGCATTGATGTCCAAATTATGATTCAAAAACTAAGGGCATTATGAATGACTCCAAATTGTGTCATTCGTATTCAGTTCAACATTGTTATCCACTGATAAACATGTTTTAACCCTGTTTTTTGCTATCTTCTTTACAAAAAAAACCGGAAAAATTTCTATATCCGAAAATGACGTTTATTGACAGTATATGTATCTTCATTTAGGAAAAGAAGTCGGATATCAGGTTAACACGAACTCTTGTTTTACTTTCAATACAATCTTTTCAGCCTTTTCAAGTGTCAAGATCATTAAGCAGTTTAAGATGGTATGCCATGGTGAACCCAACTTTCGAAAAGCAAGTGCTCTCTTTAAAGTTGCTGTCAAGCATATTTAGTTGAATCTTCAATTGACATCCCTAAAATTATTGTTCAGTTAACTTGATAGTCGCGCGTGAATCCATCGAAGTGAATCCATCATAGTGAATCCATCGAAGTGAATCCATCATAGTGAATCCATCGAAGTGAATCCATCATAGTGAATCCATCGAAGTGAATCCATCATAGTGAATCCATCGAAGTGAATCCATCGAACAAAGAATAACATTTGAAGTTATTTTTAAAAATGAATTTGTTTTCATTGTGAGAAGAAAGCGTTGTCTCATTTATTACCGTTACAACAGATAAAAAAGCATATGAAGTTGATAAGAAATTTCGGCGGCCTTCCAGAAACAGAAAACTCACGAATTTAAAAGAGCAGAGATCAAGGACGAGTCCCATTCCCAGTGGATGGACCCATTGGTTGGGTGTCACACAACCAATGTGAGAAGTTACATGTCACACAATAATTTATAGATAAAAAATGTTCATTTTTGGCCATCAACGCGTAGTTCATTAGTCCTCTATTTTCCGTCCCCTATAAAAACACCGAAAGTAACCACTTTCTGCGATTTATTAATGGATCGTTACAATTCAAAAAAGTGAAAGATAAAGGACGACAAGTTCACGTCCATCTAATTTGAAAAACCTCTAACTAATTTGAGAAAACGTCAACATAAATTCGTGTGGCATCAACATAATTTCGTGCGACGTCAACCTAATTTCGCGCAAAGTCTACCTATTTTGGCAAACACGTATACGTATTTCAGTGCAACGTCTTCAGTGTGTTTCATAATTATAGCGCACCCCGTCCCCGTTTTCTTTGGGTTTTCGAAAAACTACAGAAATAGACGAGCTGTTAACTTTTTGACAGAGTCTACACTCAAATAAAACTACATACTTTATATAGTGGGCAAAATGATCGCAAACTGATTTTGTTGCGAAACATTTTCCATTTTCATGCCTTTTCATGCGATAGTTCGGTCATATGTCGTCTTGGCCAGGCGTCACTGCCTTAAAACTGTGTCACTTAGAATTTGAAGATAAGGGGAAATAATAAACGTCTACCTATTTTAGTGAAACGTCTACCTAAATAAACAAACACGTCTTCCTAAATTGACAAATACGGCAGCCTAATTTCGTGCGAAGTCAGACTAATTTCGTGCAACATCTACCTATTTTGTCAAACACGTTACCTATTTTAGTGAAACGTCTACCTATTCTGACAAACACGTCTACCTATTTCGACAAACACGTCTACCTATTTTGACAAACTTGTTTAGCTGTTTTGAAAAACAAGTCTACCTATTTAGACAAACTTGTTAACCTATTTTGACATTTTGATTTCGTGCGACGTCAACCTATTTTCGTGCGACGTCAACCTATGACTTTTTGCTGTCTCTGATGACTTTCCGCTGTATCTAATGACTTTTTGCTGTTTTATCCATGCTCACTCGCGGGTGACTGTCTCTGAAGACTCTCTTCCATTCTTATCTGCTGAAAAACTTATGCTTAGAGAGATTTTTTATCTACAGTTGAACATAAATTTACAAATTTTTCGCTAACCATAAGAAACGAAGATGCTGAATCGTATTTCAGCTGAAAAACCAAACTAAAACGTTTGCTTTTTTCGATTCTTCTGAAAGCTGAGTATGCAGCAGAGCCGGAGGCCAGTTTGGTTCACAACGTTTTTCGGTATGTGAAGCGGGAATGGATGAGCGAAGAGCGGAGGTACTGGTTTGAAGGCGCTGGTCCAAACACCCCCTCAATTAACAACGCCCTCGGGTCGATAAACGGGCACCTGAAGACTGAGCACACTCTCCGCGCACGCTGCCAGTGTTTGAGTTTCTCGGTGGGCTGGTAGAGCGGCTCATCCCGGCCTGGAGCAAGGACCGCTCCCCAAGCTGTCCCACGCCTAAACTCTTTGCGACCCGGCCAACCCTCACTTTGGCCCAATGGAAAGACGCCTACAGCTTCGCTCAGCTTCAAAGAGAGTTGAAGATCCGGCAGGAGGGTTTGAGACGATAATTCTTTGTTAAAGCAAAGAACGGGGCGTTGGAGTTTACTGACGGAGAGTTGTTCGCCTGGGCGCACTGCGGAGAGAAGCTGGGCTACATGGGCGGACTTCGTCCGGGACCGGAAGGCCTTTTGGAAAGTCTCCTTGCACGGGGACGATTGGAGGGCAGCCGTCTGCGACTGTCCCGTCTTCCAGAAGAACAGAATCTGCAAGCATTCTCTTGGTGTCCCGGAGCGGATCCGGATGCCGGCAGTGGACGTCCCTGATGCTGCCAAGTCTATCCTTCTCGAGGAGCGCCACCACGCTCGCCGCGCCCTCAGAATACAGTCTTGAATTTATTGTTGATAATAACAGCCCCAGCTCAATAACAGCTTAGTCAATTATTGTCCATGTCGATTTTTAGTTCAATTATTCAAGTTAGACTATAAGTCCGTACTCATTTCATTTCATTCTTTAATAAGAGCGTAACATTTTGTCGTTTCGACTTCTATCAATACAGGCAAAAGTCCAGGTGTCCGACTTTGTCACTCTGCATCTTTTTTGTTTGGTGTAGCAGTCGTGTGATTTTTCGCTTGTATCTTATTAATAATGTTGCTAACATACCCTGAAAAAAAAATCAGAATGACAACTCTTTTTGTTTTCCGGTAATGCTCTCTGATATGGACCGAGGCTACATTCTGCGCTTGAGCCAGTCCGGGCACATTCAAAAGCACAACGCCAGAACCACTGGATTCTCCCGTAGGACCATTGAAAACACAATACGTCGCTTTCTTGAGACTGGTAAAATAAATGACCGTCTCAGGAGTGGCAGACCAGTGACCGCGACCACTTCCTTCAACATGAGAAGCATCCGAAAACCCCAAACGGAGTCTGAGAAAACTCGCGAAGGAGCTGCGTTATCTCGGCTAGTTCTGTTCAGACGATCGTCAAATCCCGCATGGGACTTCGCCCCATCAAGCTGCTGAAGAATCACGCATTGAAGGACCAGATGAAGACGACTCGTCTTCGGAGATGTCGTGAACTGTCAAAGCGGTTCAAGCCGGTGGACTGTTTGGATATTCTCTTCACCGATGAGAAGTTGTTCAATATTGAGCAGTCCTTCAACCACCAGAACGATAGAATTTGATCGAAATCGGTCAACGAGGCCAATAAGAGTGGTCGCTACGTTTCGAGAAAGGGTCATCTCGCTTCTGTCATGGTCTGGGCCGGGATTTGCGTGACTGGCAAGACTCCACTCGTTTTCGTCGAGCACGGAGTCAAATTGAATGTCAATAACTACCTGAACGACATT
Source organism: Allodiplogaster pararmata (assembly GCA_964056735.1). Lineage (NCBI taxonomy): Eukaryota > Metazoa > Nematoda > Chromadorea > Rhabditida > Diplogasteridae > Allodiplogaster > Allodiplogaster pararmata. The sequence continues at coordinate 16,379,994 of OZ057405.1, forward strand.
CTCATGAAGGAAGTACTTCCCTGGAGCCAGGCTCACTTCGCGGGACGCAAATGGACGTTCCAGAAGGACTCTGCGCCCGCCCACAAGGCTAAAGTGATGCAAGACTGGTGCAAAAGCAATTTCCTTCCATGATCACATCCGCCGAATGGCCTCCGTACTCACCTCATTTGAATCCTCTGGACTTCTCTGTGTGGTCGGTCCTTGAGAGCAAGGCCTGTGCTTCCCCACACAAGAAATTGAAAAGTTTGAAGCGCGCCCTACAGAAGGCGTGGGATGATCTTGACGTCGCTTACCTGTCCACCACGGTGGGTGCCTTCCACAAGCGACTCCGCGCCTGTGTCAAGGAGAAAGGAGAGCTGTTTGAAATTTGAAAACGCAGCTATATTCCAAACTATTTGAACAAACTTTGATGAAAACTTTGTTTGATGTGCTAAATCCGTTAAGTTTTTATCGGAAAAATACTACACACCTGGACTTTTGCCGCACCCTGTAGTAAGTGATTAGCATCATAGGGAAAGAGGTTTTAAAATGGAAACTTTCTTGATCTGAACCAGGGCCGGTTTTTTTCGTTTTTGGTTTTTTCGACAATTTTTGAACAAAAACTTTTTTCGAAAATTCGAAAAACAAATTAGTCGAAAAAAAACTTTTTTCGAAAATTCGAAAAAAAACAAAATAGTCGAAAAAAAACTTTTTTCGAAAATTCAAAAAACCAAAATGGAAAAAAACTTTTTTTCGAAATTTCGAAAAAAAGTTTCAACAAATGTTTTTTTCGAGGTGTCAAAAATTTTTCGAGAGCAAACCAAAAAAACCGAAAAAAGGCCAAAAATAGAGTTTTTGAGGTGGTTTTTTTTTGTTGTTTTTTAAAAAATCGTTTTTTTTTGGTTTTTTTTTGATTTTTAAAATCGAAAAAAAGTTCGAAAAATTTTTTTTGGTTTTCAAATTCGAAAAAAAAGTCGAAAAAAATTTTTGGTTTTCAAAATCGAAAAAAAATTCGAAAAATTTTTTTTGGTTTTTTTTTTTCGCCCAGCCCTGATCTGAACGCTTAAGTTACATATTAAAACAATGGCTTTTCAATGATAATCACAAAATTTTCGATCTATTTTCATGTCGGGTGTTCTTCGGCTATTCTCCTCCATAAACACGACACGGAAAAAATGAATTTTCGATATTTCCTTTTGTAATTCAGTCTCAATGAGCTATTCCCGATTATTCTTTTGAGTTCGCTACTTGCCCTGAATGGACTTACTTGTAATAACTCTTGTGTAATTTATGCGTTTTAAATATAAAATTTGTAGGATATTTTTTTCCTGGCATGGGGATACGAAAAAGGGCCAAAAAAGCGGAGTTTGATTATACCTAACAATCACTATTTCAATTACTTTCAATTTGATAAACCACCGCACGGGAAAAAGCTAGTCACCGGGGGGACTCGAACCCATGCAACCATCTCTCCTCTATCCGGGAGCGAGCGTGTTAACCATTACACTTTCAATTTTTTCATTTCTTGTCATTGACATTCAGGGTTTCGAGGTTAAAAAAAGAGTTCCTACGCATACATAATAAGATATTTATAAATGATAATGTCATTCAGAAAGCTGACTGGAACTTTGAAAGAATGCTCTTTGAAAAACTTTGTTCTTTCGAGTTCCAAACCTCTATGCCCCCCCCCCCGCCGTATCCACTCCTTTGCTAGTGTAGGGCCCTCTTCTCTCCCCCTTACTTCCTTGCTTCGGTAAACCCCCTTCCGAATGTAATTAAATTGTGCAACGTCAACATTTTTAAACGTAAAACTTTATTTTATAAGTCTAGTTCGTTTCAACAATCGTTTCATAATGATTTCGAAAAAAATTCAAAAAAAAACTCATTTTCTGCTTCGAATTTAACGTTCCTATATTTTACCAGAATCCTATTCTGCTTCCAATGAAACATACTGATCAGGGCTGGGCGAAAAAAAACCAAAAAAATTTTTTCGAACTTTTTTTTTCGATTTTGAAAACCAAAAAAAAAATTTTCAACTTTTTTTTCGAATTTGAAAAGCAAAAAAAATTTTCGAATTTTTTTCGATTTTAAAAACCAAAAAAACCAACAAAAAAAAACGATTTTAAAAAAACCAAAAAAAAAAATTTAAAACCAAAAAAAACCACCGCAAAAACTCTATTTTTGGCCTTTTTTCGGTTTTTTTTGGTTTGCTCTCGAAAAATTTTTCGGCACCTCGAAAAAAACATTTGTTGGAACTTTTTTTTCGAAATTTCGAAAAAAAAGTTTTTTCGACATTTTGGTTTTTCGAATTTTCGAAAAAAGTTTTTTTCGAAAATTGTCGAAAAAACGAAAAAAACCGGCCCTGATACTGATCAACAAAAAAAACTTCAAACTACGATACAATTTTGTAGTTCTTTACAGCGAAACACGAGAATGTTTTAAATATTTTAATTTAGGATGCCATTGAAGGTCCACCACAACACCTAGTTTGACCAACACGTGCAATAATACCATTCTTCTCTACATGCTAACTCTCAAGCGGCTGATACGGACTCGCTGCCAATAAATTTATGCAAGCTTCTCGTGATAAAACTAAACAATAAAACGATATCATAATTAAAGTCATCTCAAGCTCTAGGCTCAGCCTTCCATTGAGCAGCGATCTCCTGCAGCACACAATTTGGTCCCCGCAATATTTTAACTGGTTTAAAAATGTTTAAAAAACTGTTACGGTGAAAATATTTTTCACTAGACGAGTTTAAAACATCAGTTTATACTGAGACTTTTATTGCTCACGTCCATCTCCCTGATGGCCGCCCTATGTATCCTTAACGGACGCAGTATTAAAGCCCTGGTTATTACATGGGCTCCATGAGAGGGTATTCTAGTTGGAATCAGAATCTCGGGTCGTCTTGAAACGCACAGAAGCCGCTTCCAAAACCCACTAACTATAACGTTTCGTTAAGACTGATTAGTAATGGGATTTTTGCTAACACACCTTGTTCGCTCGGTTTCTTATTTCAATTAATGATTTTGAACAACCCAAATTTTCACTCAATAAATTTGAAATCACTTTCTACGAAATAAAAAAAAACTCCAGAAAGTTTTGAACAACCTAACTCTTTAAAATCAGGTGTTAAATGCTGAGGATGACCTTACTAGAAGCGGCTCATTATACTCACTAGCTTTCCCGAGTCAAGATTCTATGTTCAAACAAGGGTTTCAATTATACTATGTGGGAAGATGGTATTGCCATCTGAGGCGGGTCTCTGTAACATTTTCGGCTTTGGAATGCATAAATTCTGGCAAAAAAATCCAACCATCATAGCGAAGGCTACTTTTTTTTTTCTTCATTACCGAACAAATCACGTTTTTTCCTACGTTCGGCGAGAAAAAAGAAACTAATTCACTTAACAAATCGGCTGAACCTGTTTTTAATCTTCCATTTGCGAAAAGCCTCTCTATGCTCAGCACTCTTTCACCAGCGTAGCTATAGCATCTTGTAACGCCTGGAGTTATTCATCACACAAAAAAAGGAAGCGCATGACTTCCTCCAATCGATTTCATTTACTGATATTCTAAGTAATTAATAGCGATAACAGCAGTTTGAAATCAATGAGAGATCTCAAAGTCAAAATCGGAAATCTACATAACGAAACGAATCTTAAAACTAATTAATTAATTTTAGCATTGACATTCCACAGACCTTTTCATAGGTAGACGTTTTGCTCAAGAAAGGTAGACGTTCCACTGAAATAGGTAGACATGTCTGTCAAAATAGGTGAACAAGTTTGTCAAAATAGGTAGGTAGACCTGTTTGTCAAAATAGGTAGACGTGTTTGTCAAAATAGGTAGACGTTTCACTAAAATAAGTAGACGTTTCACGAAAATAGGTAGACGTTTCACGAAAATAGGTAGACGTGTTTGTCAAAATAGGTAGACGTTGCACGAAATTAGGCTGAAGTTGCACGAAATTAGGCTGACGTTTTACAAAATAGGTAGACGTTTTTCAAATTAGATAGATGTGAAATTGTCGTCCTTTTCATAATTATAGCGCATCCCTTCTTTTTGCAAATGATATCAATATAAACAAATTCCATTCACATCAAATTTTTATCTCAGTAGTCAATAATTACACCAGAAGACTTGCTAACATCTAAAACACGGTTAGGCATGGAGGAAACCAGATTGTGAATGATTTTAGGGTCGATAGACTGCTAGGAAGCGAGAATCGCGTCTTTTAGCTCTTGAACAGTTTCATAATGTTTCCCGTTTGAGCAGATCTGACGGACAATGATGCCCCACAGGTTCTTAATTAGATTGCGGTCAGGACTGCATGCGGGCCAGTCCATCAGTTCAACTCTGTTGGTCGTAAACCAAGCCTTAGTCGGAGTGTTCACATGGATGGCCGCATTGTCTTGCTGGAATATGTACTGCAGCAGACAACAGCATTTTCGTGGCATCTGAACACCTCCGCTCAGGTATTCCAGCAATTTAAAAATTCCTGGAAAAACGCAAGCTTCACATCTCTGCGAGCAAGAGCCAGCTCATCAAGAGCCAGCGAGCAAGAGCCGATACATAGAGACTGCCAAGGAACCCCACATGACGTGCCTCATCTCTTCTCATGCGAAGCCCGACCGACTTCACTCTCTGTCACTGATGTATGGCTCAAACCTAAGGAAGTGGCTTCTGTCCTACCTCTCCTATGAAAAGTTGAAAAGAAAAAAAACAAAGAAAAAGAGAAATATGCATTAATAAGAAGAGACAAACATTTTCACAGGTGAATGAGAAAAGTTTTATTTCGATTTTGAAGACATGGAACACTCAAAAGGAAAGTCTTTGATGATGAAGTGGTCTTCGATAATGAGCTTCCTTCTTGAAAATGGCTTCCTTCCTTCTTATCAATATTTTTTTCAGAATAGTAAACACCTCTCGAAGAAAGGGTTTTTTTTAGAAACAGCGAGCATGAAATATTAAAAGTTGACTTTCTTCATCAAACTCTATAATCCGTGCCTTCTCATTAGTTCCGGATTTTCAGGTGCTTTGTTTCCGATGAAACATTTGTTGAATCCAAAAATCATGAGGTCAAGAGTTTTCCACTAAAGCTGGAATATATAAATATGAAACTCATACGCATAAATTTTAGTAGAATAATGCCGAATACTCTTTCCAAATGCATTTTTTTTAGAACCTTTGTTCTGAAAAAAAGTTGAACACTCACTTTATTTCTAAAACGATTGTCAATTATTTGAAGATGATTCGTGGAGAAGTAAGGGATTGCGAAAAAATATGGATGTCAGGAGTGGATCTCAACTACCGCCATGAATACGGTCTCCAAGGTTGTAAAATTACGCATTCACGAGGGCAAAACTCGAGCGAGCTATGAAGGAAGCAGTAGTAAGAGCACTACGCCCAATTTCATTGGTAACGGCATGTTGCATTTAGATGAACAAGATGAGGACGAGCATCAGCAGAACTCGGTTCATTTCCAGCAGTTGGGAACAATTTGGGCACAACTGATCTGTTGATAGTAAGAATCGTTTAAAAACTCGGTTGAACCGAAATTAAATGAAAATCCAAGCTATTTCGAGTAATTCTAACTCCCCTTCCAAAGACGTCAAGTGGATGATTCACGCGCTGTTATATGTGGAGAGCGCCGAAGAATGCTTCCGAAGCAGCGATTCGTTGCGAGAGGTGTGGGTTCTTTTTTACATGAGAGGGGCCACGTTTTACTTCGGGGGGACTACGCTTTATTTCGGGGGCTTTTTAAAGATAAATTTCTGCTTTTTGGATTTCACTAAATCTAACATCAAAATTCTCTTAGGCTTATTAAAATATCACGCTAATGAGACCGTTACGGCTTAGGAAGAGACCGTTACGCACACCAAAAAAACACAACGAATTTAGCCCCCCCCCATTAGTAAAGGGCCCACCCCCTATTTAAAATTGGGCCGAGAGGTGAAACTCAAAAAAAGAAAGTTGTTTCAAACCCCCTGCCCCCAAAATGAAGTGCGGCCCCTCAAGTATGAAAGAACCGTCAAACTCCATAGGAAATACAAACTTCACGAGAACACCCTAAGGAGAAATTGGGGGGAAAGGGGGAGGATTCAATGCAGACATGTTTTTTTATTAGTATTTATGGCTGACTCCTACAAGTGTGCGTTTAAATGAAGGTGTGGAACTCGAGAAAAAACTAAGTTTGAAAAACATTACATAATTAGATGTAAAGCAGAATTTGTGCTGAGTTAAACGCATTGGATTGAGAATCCGGTAGACGATACACTTTGATCTGTGTCTTGCCTTGTTGATGCGTTGTTGAGAAGAATAGGATTTCGAACGTTTCGCTTTATAAAAGCATCGTCAGCGAAATGAATCACCTAAACACAATGGTGAGCACAGCAGAAATATGTATCAAAAAGGATAAGAAAAACAAATACAAATCAAAATAACGAACCAAATAATGGTGATACAGCCAGAAGAGGTGGCTGTGATATAGAACACAATTGATGAACCACCGAAGAAATAATACGAGAAAAAACAAACAGAAAACAGAAAAACAATATAGATCAAAACAAGCGAGATGATCCTAAGGAAGGGGCAGGAGGGAGAGATGAGAGAGCTCTTCTGCCATTTCGCTCTTGTTGTTAAGGTCAGGTTTGTGAGTATCAATCAGCAAAGCCTCAATAATTCTACGGCGAACAATATTAGTTTCAACATGCAGGATAGAACCGGTGAGTACAACTGTTTCATTAGGATGAGAAACAAGAACGTGCTGAGAAAAGGCATTAGTTGCGTAGGAAGGGGCCTTTGGGTTCTGAAGAATTTGTGCTGAGTTAAACGCATTGGATTGAGAATCCGGTAGACGATACACTTTGATCTGTGTCTTGCCTTGTTGATGCGTTGTTGAGAAGAATAGGATTTCGAACGTTTCGCTTTATAAAAGCATCGTCAGCGAAATGAATCACCTAAACACAATGGTGAGCACAGCAGAAATATGTACATATCAAAAAGGATAAGAAAAACAAATACAAATCAAAATAACGAACCAAATAATGGTGATACAGCCAGAAGAGGTGGCTGTGATATAGAACACAATTGATGAACCACCGAAGAAATAACACGAGAAAAAACAAACAGAAAACAGAAAAACAATATAGATCAAAACAAGCGAGATTATCCTAAGGAAGGGACAGGAGGGAGAGATGAGAGAGCTCTTCTGCCATTTCGCTCTTGTTGTTAAGGTCAGGTTTGTGAGTATCAATCAGCAAAGCCTCAATAATTCTACGGCGAACAATATTAGTTTCAACATGCAGGATAGAACCGGTGAGTACAACTGTTTCATTAGGATGAGAAACAAGAACGTGCTGAGAAAAGGCATTAGTTGCGTAGGAAGGGGCCTTTGGGTTGCCCCACTACCATTTCTAAATGTAACACTAACTTTTGCATTCGCCGGGATCTTCTACTCACAACGCCGAGGCCTAGCCATGGGCAACCGACTCGCCCCACTACTAGCAGTTTCCTACATGCACCTCCTAGAGCGCGCAGCTCCTCGTCGTGATATTGTGCTTCTGAAGCGGTACATCGATGACTACATCGTGATAAGCAGGGATCAAGCAGCAATCGATACCCTCTTCGATAATCCTTAGGGCCCCCCTTCCCCCTCCCCCCTCCCTTATAGGGCCCCTACCCCCCGCTTAGGTAGGGCCCTCTTCCTCCCCCTTCCCCCTTTAGGGCCCTTTCCCTTTCCTGCTTAGGTAAATCCCCGGGAAAATTTTACTTTAGGCCCCCACTTCACTTCTGCCCCCCCTCCCCCGCCGGTGGTGGAAGAGGCGCCCACTCCCCAGTAAAACGGCCCAAAATGGTTGGGGTCGAGAAGTAAAGGATCAAAATGGGGTGGGCCTAAAGTAAATTTACTTTTAGGCCTCCGCCGTTCAACACTTCTCCAGTAAAATGTTTAACTGAATTTTAAACCCCACCCTCAAGGGGGGAGTTAAAATTAAATGAGGGAATTAACATTGAATGGGGGGGTTAAAATTAAATGGGGGGAGTTAAAATTAAAGGGGGGAGAGTTAGAGTTAAAGGAAGGTTAAAATTAAAGGGCGGGGAGTTAAAATGAAATGGGGGGAGTTAAAATTAAATTGGGGGGTTAAAATTGAAGGGGGGTCAAAATTGAATGGGGGAAGGAGTTAAAATTAAATGGGGGGGGGTTAAAATTAAACGAAACATTTTTTTACTGGAGAAATGTTACTCAAGTTTTTGTTATATAATACATATCAAAACAAATTTAGCGCAAGGTTACTCATAGTTGAGGATCTCCTAGTATCGAATGAGAAGTTGATGAGCAGATTGTTATAATGATCGTCAAAATCGGCATTATCTGCCTTTTTAAATATCGAGAACATAGCAAAAACAGATGCAAGTCTTTGAAAGATAAGAAGAGGATGCGTGGGATTTGATGGATCCGCGTTCCGTGCATCAGAGAAGACGCGCCAAAGCATCATTTCCTTTTTTATGAACAAAAAGAAAAATCGAATAATTAGCTATAATATTTAACTTGAAAAGTTCCACAACCTGGTAGAAACGGTTTGAAATAAATGTTTTTGTTTTCAACATAATAAGTATTAAAATGTTGATAGCAGAAACATTTATTTCCAACATGTTCAACAAGACTGTGTAACTTTTTTGTTAAATATTATCGATGTTTATTTGATTTTTCTTTTTGTTCTTAAAAAAGGAAATTGATTCTCTCGCGCGTATTCGCTGATACACGAAACCATGTAATCCCAACATTCTCTTCTTATTTTCTTCGCAACAACCGCATACTCTAAATAATAAAAATACTTTTTTTAAACGCCCAGTTATCAAACTTAAAAGCACTGATGCCAATAGCAAGTCCATGTGAACCAAAAAAACCAAGAAAATAATACAAACTCTACAATTGTCATCTTAACCGCGCGTCACTGCCTTCAAACTATGTAACTGAGCATTTAAAGATTCATCATCCATCTTCCATTACTTTGTCAAAGATGAAACCTGAATAACACATCTCTGCGAAATAAAGCATTAGGACTTGCTTAAAATTTTTTTCATGGAATTTGGTTGTGTAGTTCCTGACCAACACGGAGGACTTCACTTCCTGTCTGAGCCAAGGGTGCTTGCTAATCTGTAGATCATTCGAATATCTGCTTGATGGAATCTTGTTTGGTCAAATAAAATTTGACTCAAAAAATCAACCTACTTTCATATCTTCATTTGTTTAACGTACTCAGACAGCTGTTTTCCAATTATGTCCCATAAATCAAAAAGTACTGATCCTAATCAGGGCTGGGCGAAAAAAAAGTCAAATGTTTTTCGAACTTTTTTCTCCAATTTATTAGTCGACAAAAAGTTAGATTTTATTCTGATTTGAAAAGTCGAAAATGTTTTTCGAATTAATTGTTTCGATTTAAAATTGAAAAACAAAAAACTCGAAAAAGTCTAAAAAAATATAGTTTTAGACGTTTAACTTTTTTCAAGTTTTTGAAGTGTCATTTCATGATGTTTCTAACAGTTGTTATATTTTTTATTCATCAGAAAACATTAACTGAAATCCTACATAGTAGCTCAAAGTTGAGTAATTACACACAGTAGACGTATAATGAGACTATTAGTATTTAGTCGTGAAATCAAAACCATTATAGTTATTTACAGAAGAATGCTAGGTGAAGTTAGTTCTGAGCATAGAGGCTTAAATGGAACATCTCAGTACTTTTTTTTTCAAATAATTTTTACTCGATAAAGTATTTAGAAGTTTGAACTCGTTCTAAACATTTTCAACAAAAAAGTTTTTTATACACCGAGTGTATAAAATTTTTCAAGAGTCTGTAAATGAAAAAAAGGAACCAAAAAGATAATCGAGGGTTTCGAAAACTAACTTTTTTCTAACAGATGACTAAAATGTCACTCAACACAGCGGAGAGTAAAATAAGAGCACATAGATGTTACCACTTCTTTACAAACAGAAGAAGCTAACTTTAAAAAGTAGCAAAGTAATAAAGATTGTTTAGCAATGTTTTCAAATAAAATAAAATAAACAATTTTGTGTGTTTTCTTCACGTTTTGCAAAGTTGACCTTTACTAACGTTGAACAAATGCAGGTAACGAAGAAAAAAATTAATAAAAAATAATCAATTTGAGTCTCATAAAAATCTTTATACTACAAAACTATTTATATTCAGGTTCCAATTATTTCACATATGCATAAGAAATTAATCGTCAAACTTAGTTTTTTGACTCACGGATTTGATTGGTATAAACAGCCTTCTAAAAAATCTAAAAGGAACAGTAATTATTCAATGAGCGCCTGAAGGGCCTTCACGAAAAATAGAATGATTTCGGCAATGAAGCCGACACTCATTCCGAGTAGGACACCAGCCTGGCCTCCGAGGATAGAGAGGAGCGTAGTAAACTGCAACAATAACACATACTCTGTCCAATCCCTCGACAGAATTACAACTGAAAGAACTATAAGGCAAGGAAAGAAGTTTTGTGTGTTGTTTTAGGGGCGGGTAGAAACATGCAGTCTCTCTCTCTCTCTCTCTCTCTCTCTCTCTCTCTCTCCCTCTCTCTCTCTCTCTCTTTCTTACTAATAGCAAATGTCTCTCTTAATCTCTCTCTCTCTTAATACTACAGTACCTCGAACCCATCGCTATAATCTGAGGTGAAGATATGAAAAAAAGAATCATGCTCCTGTCTCCTAAATGGTGTTCGTAGCTCACCAAATTTTCTCATTTTCACTATATACACCACCCAAAGCGTTATAACTGAGTTACTGGTGCAGCCTCCAACGTTCCTCAGAAGAATCTAGCGATGACCAAGGAGAGAAATTACCGACCCATCCCTTCTCAGTCATCCGTGCTACACCATTTACTACCCACAGCGTTATAATTGAGTTACTAAGATAACTCTCAACCAAAATGTCTTTTAAAACTTGATGAATTATATTTCGAATGTTCAACTTCGATTATTCCACAGTGAATGGAACTCAGAGCTCACCGGCAAAGTAGGCCTTTCGATGAATGTACGGCACTCTAATGTAGCAAAATTTATTTGCACTTCAGTCTGAAAATGTCATACTTCATTTACGAATATATGTACTTGCAAAACTCTCTAACCGGTCCCCTATTAAGTTTTTTTTGTTGAAAATCAATGTTTTTTGATCACATAAATTACATACTGTTTCTCATAAAAAATGTTATAACATCAAATTTGACGTATGAAATTTAAAAAGTTCTATGTTCGAAAAACCCTCTTCCTCTGAACCGTGTTCCACTAACCGTGAAAATATTCGTCTGATTGTGTTTCTGCTTCATCTGAAAACGGTTGAATCTTTTTTTATTCGACAAGTGTTACCCATTTGTTCAGTAAATCATCCTCACTCTGTTTCTGAATTATTGAAAACATCCAAGATGAGCAGCTGAGAATATAAGAGAGGATTATTGAAGTTATTTGAGCTTCATTATTTGTTTCTGGGTTATCGCTTGCAGTGACAAGAAATTCAAGAGAAAATCCAATTAACGTTTTTTCTAACCACAGTTCAAGTTCTCAAATGTATTCTGTAGGTCTATTGGTCATCTGCAAAAGCCCAATACTGATTTTTTGAAAATACATCAATAGACCAGTTCAACTCAAATTCAACGCTTTTTCTTTAAAAAAACTAGACAATTTTTCAACTCATCCTGAAGCTTCGAGAAAAAAGGTTCGAAAAACAGCTGAAAACTCTGGCCAAGGTTGAGTAAGAAGAGAAAGATGGTTGGAGAAGGTATTCGGTTTCCTCGCAAGGCTGCGGACAGTGACACTCTGCCCACTTCTGCGGGTCTCCTCTTGCAGTGGTAACGTTCATCACACAATTCACTGATAATACATTTTAGGTTAACGTTCTCCAAATGAGATTTTTTTGCTGTAGTACTTTTCCCTCTTCGTGCCTTGATCACTTCATGTTTTCATTCTCATCTTCTTATTTGTCTATAATGAGATTCAAATTAGACCGATTCACGATATACATGATTTTGTTTTACATCATCCGTACAATTCAGAAAGGGGGTGGAAAAACCTAGGTATTCTTTTAAGCACTTGATTGATTTTCGCATTGAGTTATAATAAATATTTTACTTCAACAAAACTGTGTTTGTCTAGCAAAATATAACATTATACTTCAATGCTCAAATCAATCAAATGGCTTTTTCAAAGATACCTTTGTGCAAGAACTGCTTTCTGGAAGGAATCTCTCCGTGTATTGTCTCCTTTATAATAGAACTTCTCGAATGTGGAGCTATGGGGGGCCCAGTTAGCTGCTTGAAGTATTTGTTGTGAAGACAACCCGGAATTCTTAGCCATTGTAGTCGACACTGCCCTTGTCGAATGTGCCCCGAAAGATGTGTAACCCGCAAGGCTTAGTACTGTCTTAATCCACCTAGCAATAGTTTGTGAAGTAACTGTATTGTAGGGTTTATTGAAAGACAGCAGAAGATGATCAGGTCTGGAATCATCTTTAGTGACTTCGAGGTACCTTTCTAAAGTTGCGATCGGGCAAAGCATAGGATCAACAAATCTGTAATAGTTTGCCGAATGCGCTTTTTGACCTATTCTTCTATTTTTGGTCATGTCAAGAAAGAATGTCAAAGAATCAGCACCTCTCTGTAAACTTGTTAGAGAAAGCTGCGCAAGTTCTGAAGTTCTTTTCGGAGAACCGGCTACTGAATTCATCGTTCTATTTTGCCCGAACTTAGCACAGCACACGAAAGTTTTCAAGTTTAATAGAAAAACAAACCTCTGCCGTTTTTATACATAATTTGTAAACTTTTTAAACAAAAAAATGAATTAGTTCTTCGGAGCAGAAAATGAGTTTTAGTTTCTTTATTTTTCATTGAGGGAAAACTCTAGCCTGAGATATGAGAAAATTTGTATTAACTCTGTGTGAATCGGCAGCCCGGCCACTCCTCTGGGTGAGCAAAGCAGGCGTCCGCACAGCCACAGCTCGCGTAGATTGCATCTTGGTAGCAGGATCGGTAGCATCCCTGAGTTCACTCTTTTCATTATTCTAGTAAAAAGGGGATCTTTCGAGTTTATTCAAACTCGGCTTTTTAAGAGCTCTAAATAGTCTCGTTGAAGCCATTACTTGGTACAATATCCTAGTTATTATCTGTTAGGAATGTATGTATGTACAGTGTAGAAAGATTGAAGTTCTATGTAATTTTTAACTTTGATCACTTTGTGTTATCATTCTCGAGAACCTTGGAAGTGAACTTTGATTTTTGTTCAAACTAATCCTCATTGAAAGGAAAAGTTCAGTTAGGAAAACAAACAGGAGCTAACATCGACACTATAATCTCCCTCCATGTAGTACGATTGAGCATCTGCCCGACTTTTTGCACACTCACCATAGAATCGACTATTGAGCCGTCGGTATGTTCTCTGAATTAAAGAGTCACCCATTTCAGAGATTTTATGGAGTAGTTGAAAACTCGATAAAAGTTATTATTTGGTCCAGAACGTATCAGCAATCAACTTTACTGAAAAAATTTAATGTTTTTTACGCTTGATGGAGAATTAACAATAAACGAGGTTATATCTATTCCATCTTATCACCTTCTATTTGTACTTCGGTTGAGACAAAACGATAGGAAATTGACTGCAAAAAGTAATTGGAAGAAACCGTGCCAGGAAAGACACCAGGAACGAAAACTTTTTTATACTTCAATTTCTGAAACTATGTAGCCATAAAAATAGACTTTTATGTCTTTTTTTCTCGGAAATTTCTTACTTGTTACTCAATGGAATAATAGAGAGAGAAAACGCTTGATCATTTGGTGTCACTCCCACTCAAACAATGGTTACTTTCTGTATAATCGGGAACCGTCAGCTGTTTCTTCTCTTCTGTTTCTTCTTTGTTCGGCTACAAACTACAGAGTCACAGATCTGCAAAGTCCTCCAAAAATCATCATTCGTTACAATCAACCGTTGTCAACACGGTAGAAGTAGCTGATAAAAAGTCTTCTTCTGGTCCTAAAGTACTTCATTCAAATAATATTGAAACCGTGCCTCTGTAGCATGCAGCTCATTGACACTCATAGGACGGGTTGTGAAAGCTGGACTTTCCGAGAAGACACTCGTCCCTATTGCGTGGACATATACAGCGATTCCGGACGTCTCAACCCATGGAAAGCTCTCTGCTGAGTCCATTTGCAGCAAAACGTGAAGTCCTGTTATTATAAGAAATAGTTAGTTGCTTAAGCTACTTCATAAGAAATGGTTGGAAGACATATAGAAAAAGGTTTATATATTCAACTTGCTATATGTAGCTATTTTAAGTCAATGCATTTGATATGAAGCAATCAAAAAAATATCTAATCAGTTTTTGTATGTAAGACGATGCTGGGAATAATTTTCGCCAAAATGCTCAGAATGTTGTTCCTCGGGCAGATTTCGCTTGAGTTTATACTTACCAAATCGAGTTTACTAAACTCGGTTGGGGTACGTCGCTAGAAGTGGTTGGTATGTGGTCATTGCAGAGCTGTGTTCAACGGAAAAAAAGTGTTCAAAAAAGAGCCGAGTTTGGCAGTGCCAAAACATGTCACAAAGGAAAAACAAAATTGTCCGTGATTCGGCAGGAACAAAACTTGGCCACATAGTCATTTGGCACTGCGAAATAGTGGCCGATTCTTAGTTCCTATTTTGGCAGCTAAAAAAGACTAATATCGGAATTTCCTTCACCCAAGTTCGCATACTCGAAATCTTGGCAAAATAAAGTTTTTGGCTCAGGAACAAAATTTTGAGCACTTCGGCGATAATTATTCTCAGCATCGTCTTATGTGTACATGTTGCAGCACAGTTTTTTTCTGAAGTGAGAAAAGAATTAACAGATTTCAGGAAAAAAATTGTGTTGTGTATTGAAGTGCATCTGCATAGTTTTTTGTACGCATAGTTTTAATTAAACTGCTTTTTTGCTACTCTGACTGGCTCTGAAGGGTCTAAGTGAGAGAACTTGACAGTTTTTCATTAAATTGTCTTCTTTAACTTTTTTTTCTAACTTTAATTCGTTTCAATTGAAACGCGCCAATATCAAACATTCCAGGTAAAAAAAGTGGAAGAGCGGTAGAAGTTGAATTTGAATAAATGATTCTTGCATGAACAAAGGTAAAAACTGGTAAAGTTTTTTTCTATATTAGAAAGCCTTACCTCCCTGGAATCCGGTCATTCGAAGTGGATACTTGTACGAACTCGTGTGATGATTGAATGTGAAGCAGTTCCCAAGGGACAAGTCATTTCGCTTCACCATTACAGCACTAAAAACTTGCAAAATTATCTGGTGATACACAAAGTCAACAACTGTTTCACTAATCATTGTTTTTTTATTCGGAATACTGCCAACTCTTAATTCAATTTACTTTAAGGTTTATAACAATCTACAACTACTCTTCAGCCTCACGCCTCAGTTCCTTAGTCCTCTGCCTTAGTTTCCACTCATCTGATCACCTTACTGAAAACCGCCTTAAAGATGAAATTAGGAGATAAATGTTTACAATCAGTAATCAAATACAATTCATTCTGATTTGATAAACTCATGTGTGTAGTAAGGGAATTCCTCCGTCTGACCAACTGAAGTGTAAACTAAGTAATTGGGTGGAAATTTTTTGGTTATATCTGGTTATTTTAGAGCTGCGATGGAACAGATTTTCGTGTTAAAATTGAAAGGCACCCGCTTCATCGGCCAGGGATAAAGCAATGGTTGAGTTCAATTTCGTCTCGTGGACTGGCTCCTGTGCGTCTGATGGTCATTTCATACTTTTCACACACAGCGAAAATAGAAAAAGCTCACGAAATGTTGAGTTCGCTATTCTCGAAAGCAGCCCAATTGAACATCTCCCACACTTCATATGAGATTGAGGCAAGTTGCTCCTCAGTGTAATAAGCAAGTAGAGATGGCAGCATCTTCATCATTAGCGCTGGCGTTCTTTTCGCGTCTTCGATGAACTGAGCAAGAAAATCGCAACAGAAATAAATCAAGTTTTTCATATGAATAGTTTCAACCATTTCCCAATCGTCATCTTAACCAGGCGGCCCTTCCTTCAAACTGTGTAACTGAGAAATTCGAGATTTGTCAGCCATCTTCAATTTCTCTCCTGTCTTAGTTGTAATATTCTGGAGTTATGCTCGATTCACAACGCTTTCATTCAATGTGCAGGCGTTACTAAGACAGCAAGGCAATTGAGCCTTTCATATAACACTACCACACGGAATAGCAATGGGTCACCGTGGTGTAATGGTAACGCGTTTAGATTGAGATGAGGTGGCTGGGTTCGATCCCGCCCGCGAGACCAGCTTTTTTTCCCGTGCGATGGTAAGATTAATCTATTGTCGTCTTAATTAGGCGTTACTGCTGCTGACTTGTGTGACTGAGCATTTGAAGATTACCTTGTCTTTTTTCTAATTTTAATTGTTTTCCTAGGCTTATAAAAATAGGTTTGACGATAAAAAATTTAATCAATAAACTGAAGAAAGTAATTATTTCCTTGAATGTCTCTGGCATTTTTGTAGAATGAAATAATCACTTAGACTTAAATGCCATGTCAAGAGCAAGAGAATACAAAGTTGTGAAATGTGTGTAAATAAAAAGTGAATGTAAATAAAAATGTAAATAATTGTAAAAATAAATGAAAAGTAAATAAAAAGCAAGAATGTATAAAATAAAAGGTTGAATGATTAGTTTTTTTGCTGGTATATAGCATATTTCACACCTTGAAAAATCATAATTGTTCATTTTAACCATTAAGCTCATATTTGTGGCAGTCTATCCGTTCTCCACTGGACTTTTGTCCTGTGTTAATTCAAGTTATGTTAATAGTCAGTTAATTCAATCCATATGTAAAACTATCTCAAAATCTTCCTCTTCCAACTACTCTTTTCTGGAAAGACGTTTTGTGTCGGGAATATGGAGATCGAGCGTTTGAACTTTCAGAGCAAACCGACCGAGAGCACGCTTTCCGAAGTCGACCCAGGTCCAAAAAGAGGGAGAGCGCTTTCAATAGCTTTCAAATTGACTCCATAATTGGGAACAGATGCGGGATTCATGAGGTCTGCCGGCGAAGAAATCTCTCCAGTAACTTCAAGTTCCGGAAAAGATGTGGCACTTATGCACTTTATAGATGATGTAGATGCTTCATTCGGTGTTGCTGTTTCCGTTGTTGCTGTTTCTTCATTTTGACACGGACCTGACAAGGACGCGGTGCTCATGATAGCTTCCGTTTGCGCAGTTAGTTTCTGGTCCAATGAAGGATTCATTGGACCAGAAACGGACGCGATACTCATAGGAGCTTCCGTTTCCGCAGTACCTTCATTCATTGGACCAGAAACGGACGCGATACTCATAGGAGCTTCCGTTTCCGCAGTTCCTTCATTCATTGGACCAGAAACGGATGCGATACTCATAATAGCTTCCGTTTCCGCAGTACCTTCATTCATTGGACCAGAAACGGACGCGATACTCATAAGAGCTTCCGTTTCCGCAATTTTTCCATCCGTCGGACCTGAAATGGACGCAGTTTCCACGAATGTAGTCGCCGCCTCAGTCACTGAAATACATTAAATCAATTTCTCTAGAAAAAAGGAAAGAAAAAGAATGAATCAGAGGGTAGACATTTACGAAAATGGTTGGAGCAGTAAAAGTTGTGCAATTATATAATGATTTTTTCCTCTGCTCTCAAAAACGGTACCTGAAGTTGTAGCTTCCGGGCACAAGTATGTGCTTTCGAGGTTATCCAAAGATTCCGTGCAGAGACCACCCTGACAAGGATTGGATTTACAAGGCGAGTAATCTGAAAGAAAAAAACTTTTTAAAAATTACTTTTTTTTACAGTTGTAGCTCTAATTTAATTTGTAAAAACTTCATGTAAACTTTGAAAAAAAAACTGAATTTCGGAAAATTCGAAGAGAATAGCAAAACTATATGTTTTTTAACCCGATAAATTAGTTGATCGAGGAATTCTAGTGCTAGAATTTTCAGATTCATGAGAAGCGTTTGAAAAACGAACAATTGTGTTCCAGATCCTGTTTCACGCGAGTAGTTTGTTTTTAAAACTGAGAATTATTAACAAGATCAAGGTCTGAAGCTTGGAAAAGTCAGCTCGTTATGAGCATGAAAAGGGAAAGAAAAAAAACGGAAAAAGGAACGTTCGCAGTTTGTTCCGGTGTAAAGAGACGCGCACTCGCACGTGTACTTTTGTGTGTCGTCTCTGCAAGCGCCCGCGTTCAAGCATGGACGGCTGGCGCATATTTCACGACCTTGAATAAATTTTACGAGCATTCTAGTTATTGTGAGAGAAATTCAGTGAGTATTTTGATAATTGCTCAGTCTTAGTTGAAAGAGGATACTGGGACAAGAGTGAGATAGCATGAGAAAGAAAGATGGTGAGAGGGCTTTGAGGGCGAATGAATAATAAAAGAGGTTGAGAGAGTGTGATAATGATTGAGTTGGTGAGCGAGAGAGAGATTAGAAGTATTAGAGGGAGAGAGTTTCGAAGAGTAAGAGAGAAAGTTTCACTCAAGAGTTATTTAGCTTCATATTAAACCTCGGTATAATTTTTTTAATAAAAACAATAACAAAAAAACGGTAATTTCAAAACCTTCAAATTGCAAAACCGAAATAAATTGAATTTGAAAACAAGGTTCACAATCAAACTGACGTATGAATGTAAGAAATCTCATACTGACGTATGTATGTAAGAAAGGTCATTGTGCCTTAAACATAGCGAGAAATCGCATGGGACAGTGTGCTCGGTTGGTGCATTGGTAACGATCTTCAAGCCTCGGATAGGCAACGGAGGTTCGGTCCCGGCCGAACGGCACTTTTGCCCATGCGTTGGATTTCTTACATGCCTAGTCTCAGCCCATCGTTGCTTAAACGATTTAAAAAGATCAAATCTGAATTAAACTGACTTTGACACCACCTGCCAAACCAGCCATCTATACAATGGCAAAGAAAGTCGTAGCCATCTCTTGTGAGACTGCATTTCCCGCCATGGAGACATTTTCCTTCCGGACACACATTTTCTAAGAACGAAAATTTCGAGTTGATTTTTTTCCGAAAAGATTTATTTCAGTTAGAATGTTCAGGCTCCAATTTTTCCAGTTCTTCAAACTCACCTACCGTATTCATCGAACTAGCCATTCAGGTATATTGAATACTAACTATAGCTGATCAAATAAAGAATGAATAGGTTGCAATTGTACTTGAGGAAAACTTTAATCTACTCCGTATTTTCAGGTGTGCTTTTACAGTAATCAAGTACATACTTGGTCCGTTCCCACAATAAATGCCATCATATGTTGGGGCGCAGATACAGGAGGGCGCTGAAGCCCCTTCAATGCATTTGCCAAACGGTTCGTTGCACAAAGAGGAAGTGCATTTCAATGGGTCATCTGAAAAAACTTTATGTTAAGCTTTTTTCAGGCAGTGGTACTATATTGAGCCTTTTTCAAGTGTAGCATTATCGCTTGGAGTCTCCAAGTGTTTTGGAGCGTTAGAATATCACGTTTCACTTTGCAATCTGATTTTCTGCAATCTGGTTTTTTTGAACGCTCCAATGTCTCACCACGAAAACATGCCTACGGTAAGAAGAAATAACACATGCATTCTAATGGAGTGTTAGAATTCGCGAAAACATAATGAAACATCAAACATATCCCGTTTTTTTTCGAATTGCGTGAACGTCTTGTTCTAACCTAAAATGTGTACAATTAGTGAGAGAAATATAACGTTCGAGACATGAGCAGCGATGTCTTTTTTTCTTGCAGCGAGAGAGTTCAAACGGGATATCGTTATGTTTCATTATTTTTTCGCGAATTCTAACACTCCATTAGCATGCATGTGTTCTTTCTTCTTACCGTAGGCATGTTTTCTTGGTGAGACATTGGAGCGTTCAAAAACACCAGATTGCAAAAAATCAGATTGCAAAGTGAAAAGTGATATTCTAACGCTCCATAAATGTTAATTCAGTTTCAACGAACGAGGAAGCAGGGTCGTTCCCGCAAGTAAAAACAAAGTTTTAATAAAGACAATAGTTATGAGCTCACTTTTCGGTTTTTCTTCTGAGCAATCTCGGCCTTGGAATAGACGTGTGCATTTGCAGTAACCTCTGTTCCCCTCGAAGTCCCAAACACATGTTCCTCCATTTTTGCAGGTCTCTTTGAAGCAGAAGCCGTTTTTTTCTGTAAGGTCTATGTTCTAAGATACAGTACTGAAGAAATATGAAAAAAATCATATGTATGCCTACTAACCCTGGCAGTTAGAGCCTGTTCTGTTTGTTGCTTTGGAACAATCACAAGTGTAGTCCGTATTTTCGACGTTCGGTACGCAGGTTACTTTGTTATCATCGTCAGCAAGGCAGGGGTGAGAGCTACAGATGCTTGCAATCTCTGCAAACAAAAAGACTCGCTTAAGAAGACATAATAAAGTCAGACTGTGTTTTAGTTTGTGTGGATAATCTCTTGAAATATTTCAGGGAAAGCCTGAAAAAATACATTGTATGTCCAGGGTTCATGAACCAGGGGCCATATTCATAGTTGCTGGGTAGGGGTAGGGTACCTGGGTAAGGACCACCCGGGGTTGAGCTACCCTACCTTCAAAACTTGTTTTCATAGACAAAGGATAAGTCCACCCTGGGTAGGCGTATTCAGTGACTAAATTTCACTTTGAAGAAGTACAACAAGGGTGATTTAGGTAAGATGTAGCATCGGAACATTAAAATGAAATGTAATGATGATTTCCGAAAGATCCTTATTTTTCTTTGCTTGATCAAACATTCATTAGAACTAAACTAGTAGAGAGAGAGAGAGAGAGAGAGAGAGAGAGAGAGAGAGAGAAGTTGCATTCAAACTTCAAATAAGATACACTTTTCAGAAGCCTCAGGTCTCAATAAATGAAATTTTTAGGAGGAATAGTAAACTTGAGAAGCAGTTGAGATCTATGTATTTCACTTCCAGCCAAATCATAACAGAATGAGGAAATTAAGTTTTAGTTAGTTGTTTGATACTTTTACGTTCTCAAGATAAATTTATAGATAGAGTTAAATTTTACTCGATCTATAAATGTTACTCGATCTATATCAGACCAATAATTGAATTTGCAGCGCCGGCTTGGAATTCTTTTCTCAAGAAAGATATTCGAACCTTAAAAAGGTTCAAGAAACATTCAATAGGATAGTTTTCTACAGGTGTTTTCCTTCAAAAGACTATCCCGTTTCTTTGCCTTCTTATCAACATCGACTCGGGACACTAGGACTCGAAAGGTTGTCTGACCGTAGAACTCGCTATGGCATAGTTATAGCAAAGAAAATTCTCCATATCAACAAAGTACGTCTTTCGAAATCGAAGTTTTTCAGCTTCAGACCAAACCGAGGCAGAAATCGAGCCTTTGGTTTACAGATCGAGAGCACGAAGAACAACGTTAGATATAATGCGTTTGCTTTGAGAGCCTCCAGGTGGTTGAATAAATTACCACTTGAATACCTGAGAAGCTCGAGCTCTCAGCAATTCAAAAAGAGACTGAAAACTTCAAATTTCATCTTTATAACAGCCTACTAGTTTTTATACATCGCTCAACTGTTTTCGTAGTTATTCAGCACTCGGTTCCATACAAAGCTACGGGGCGCACTACTGTCCGATATATCTTCGACTTGAGCTGTAGAGGCATCTTTCGGTCGCATAGTACGCCTGTGAAACCTCTCCATTTCATATATGCTCCGTTTACACGTGACAGTACGTCAAAGTCGATGCCTCCGTTGCTCTGAATGTCCGATATAAGGTAGCGGAAGCAGGTGGACTTCTTCAGTTCTTCGCCGTTTACCTTGTTGGTGTTTTCGTATTGTTTCCAAGTACTCCTTCTTGGAGGTATTCAGACGTAGTCCGAACTGACTGAGTATGCTTTACAGTCCTGCAATTTTTGCTGAAGCTCCTCTCTCGTTTTCGCTGTCAGGAACTCATCAACCGCATACAGGATGGTCCATGCAAAGTCACCTTGTAGGTCACGAGTAAAAGTGCCCATGACAAGAATGAAGAGGAGTGGCGAGACCGTTGATCCTTGATTCACGTCTGCACTATACTGGAAAAATATCCGAGATTCCGACGGTACACCCGACGTTGCTCGTGGCAACTACGTAGAGTAGCCGGACACAATCAATTAGGAGTTCAGGCACTTCGTGGTCCCGAACGGCCATGATGAGCTCGTGTGGTACTTGGTCGAATGCTTTCTCTAGTTCGAGAAAAGCGAGATGGAGTGATTTTTGCTTCTCCCTGTGTTTCTCCTTAGCCGGTGAGCAGTTAAAACAGCGTCTGAAGTGCCTGTTCCTTTGACGAATCCACAATGGTTGCATTGGAGCTTCACGATTTCTCGCAGGCGCTGTTCGAGGACACGTTCAAAGATTTTCAGTATATGGCAAAGAAAGCGTATCGGTCGAATAGTTCGCTGAATCTCCTTTGTTCTTAAAAAATGGAACCGTGACACTCGTCAACCAATCTGCGGGTGCTCGGCCAGTTTCCACTAACGCGTTAGAAAAACCCGCAAGCCAGGGGATCGCGGTGTCTCGTAGTTCCTCGAGTTTTCATAATTCGGCTCGTACCTCGCCTTGACCTGGGGTTTCGGAACTATTCATAGCGCAAACGGCTTTCGAGACTCCGGCAGAAGTGATGCGGGAGACTGGACCGGCTTATTTCGAGCCTTCTGGAATGTCCGGGTGTGGGAAGTTTACATTTGAAATATCTTCGAAGTGCTGTTGCCAGCAACTCGCTCGTCTTTCGCCTTGACACAGTTGTTGTGCTTGATGTCAAGAGTCCCCTTTTTCCTCGCTTTCACTAACCGTTAGATGGTCTTCTCTCCTTCTTCCGCATCCGAGCGGCCGCAGAGTTCTCGTTGATGTTCAAAGCGCGCGGAGGCTACGGTTAGTTTTGCTTCTTTTTGCTGCCTTGTGCTCTTCAAAGTTTTCGTCTGTCTGTCACTCTTGTAAGCCATTTTCTTTGCTCAAACATCTCTTGTAAGCCAATTTCTTTGCTCAAACCGCTTGCTGCATTTCGCCTGTCCAAAGCCTGGTCTGCTAGTCGATTCTTCGGCGTCCAGGTTTCGTCGTTCCTATGTAAAAAAAATTTTTCTCACTTTAGCGGTTGCAGAGTCTCGAAGCTAGGCCCATGTTCTGTTTTTGTTTTCCTAATCAATTTCGGGGAAGGTGAAACTAATTACGACGGCTGATTTATGTTCCTGAAGCTTCCACCATTTGATGGTTGCGGGGCCAGTTACTTGCACACTCTTCTTCACGTTGACACGCAGGTCTGTGATGACCTGCTTGTGTTGAGGGGCGAGGCATTCAAACGGAATCACCTTCGTGTCGATCACTACCGGGATAAGTTTCCGTATCGACATGAAGTCGAGTTGGCTTGTGTTGAGCCCGCTGAAATACGCGATCATCTGGCTTGTTATCTTTTGTAAGAAGGTGTTAGATAGGACAAGACAAGGATTCGACATCCATCGCTGTTCCTATTTCCATAACCCCTAAAACTGTATCCGCTGCTTTCTCCTCCGACATGTCCGTTGATATCCCCTCTAAGTACCAGAAGATCTTCTACGGGAGCAGTTCATAACGTGATCGTGTTATTCCTGCCAGAATTTTTTCTTATTCTCTTCATTGCAACCGGTTTGTGGGGCGGGCGTATGCGGAGGAAATCTGGATACGGCGGTCGTCGGCATCAATAGAAATAGACATCCGGCGGTTAGAGTGAAGTTGAGCTTCGGCTACTCAGCTTTGAAGACCTTCACTCACTACGATGGCAACCCCGTTAGACTCCGCCATTCCATGGTGAATGAGCTTATATCCTTCACCGATGTTCCGTGTCTTCTGCCCTTTCCATCTCGTCTCCTGGACGCATGCAACAGTGATTCTGCGCCGTTTGAAAAGGTCCGCTAACTCACGGCAGCGCCCAGTCAGTGTGCCGATGTTAAAGGTGGCGAATCGGACTTTTCTCGATATGAGATTTGGTCGTCTGCCGGCCAGTTGCCCGTGAATTTTATCCACGTTGGTGAGGAATGGTCAACGTGCGTCGCTTCCGGGGGACGCCCTGTAGCGTGGTGATGTTTGATTCATGAAGTTGCGACAAGAATTTGCCTACAGGCCTATCTCTCAGGCCTGGCGTCGCTGTCCGCGATCCGCTTAGCTCACTTGTACGAGTTAGCAGTTTCCGATGGCACCACGTGGAGGAACGGACTCGCCATCTTCTAGCCGATAAAATTACTGAAACTATAACCCTCAAATCGTGTTAATTCAAGTTATTTCTATCTGATAGGATCGAGTCTTTTTGCTTGTAACTACTATCGATGTTCGGGTACATTTAAACTTTTTAATATTTTTAAATTCTTTCTTGGATGTTTTAATCCTATTAAAAAGTTATTCTGATACAATGTTCCAATTTGTTCAAAGACCTGGGAGTTTCAAAGATAGTCGATAGCCAAATTTCCTATCGAGATCATATAACTCTTGAAGTCGCCTCTCTTCTGGAAACCATCCGTTTACAAGCAGACACGATAGCAACTCAAGCGCGAACCATTGAGGCTCAAAACAAGCAGATTGAGTCTCTCACTCAAGAAAAGTTTGCCGTTTCATCAGCAGCCCAATCTACTCATTTCACTTTGTCTTCAGACGCTGTTGCATATGAGGCAGTCAGACGCTGCCTACTCGAAGACAAAGATGTTATTGAAGAGAAGGCCAAGAATATCGTGGTTGTTGGTATGGAGGAACACGAATCGGACTCAGTCACAGCCGCGAACGATGAAACCTTCGTTTCAAAGTTCATACAAGAACTGGATATCCAGGGCATTTCTGAGGCCTTCAAGAGAGGCGAAGTCAAATACAAGCGGTTTGGCAAAGCGGAGCACAAAAGACGAGTTCTGAAGATATATCTACCGTCTACAACTCTTCGCTCAGCTTGTCTGAAAAAGATAAGAACTTCAAGGCTTAATGTCCTGCAGTCTCTTCCCCGAGTCTTCGTCAGAGAAGACTTGACCAGAACTGGACTCGAATTAGAAAAGCAGTGCAGACATATTGCCAGAGAACAAAACCAGGCGGCCGGGCAGATAGAGTGGACCGTCAGAAGAACTCAGCTGTCCAAGCTATCGACGCCGAAAAACACACTGGCAACAGTGGCCATTCATGACTCTACAGCCTTAAGAGCCTGTCACGGATGGAGCCGGATCATCCAGTCCAGAATCGAGCGCGACCTCAGGTGGCGGATAGAGGGATGCCTCCCTACGAAGAATTCGTGCTGGGAGGTAGCGGGTCGCCTCTCCTCTCTCTCAATACAATACAATACAATACAATACAATACAATACAATACAATACAATACAATACAATACAATACAATACAATACAATACAATACAATACAATACAATACAATACAATACAATACAATACAATACAATACAATACAATACAATACAATACAATACAATACAATACAATACAATACAATACAATACAATACAATACAATACAATACAATACAATACAATACAATACAATACAATACAATACAATACAATACAATACAATACAATACAATACAATACAATACAATACAATACAATACAATACAATACAATACAATACAATACAATACAATACAATACAATACAATACAATACAATACAATACAATACAATACAATACAATACAATACAATACAATACAATACAATACAATACAATACAATACAATACAATACAATACAATACAATACAATACAATACAATACAATACAATACAATACAATACAATACAATACAATACAATACAATACAATACAATACAATACAATACAATACAATACAATACAATACAATACAATACAATACAATACAATACAATACAATACAATACAATACAATACAATACAATACAATACAATACAATACAATACAATACAATACAATACAATACAATACAATACAATACAATACAATACAATACAATACAATACAATACAATACAATACAATACAATACAATACAATACAATACAATACAATACAATACAATACAATAAAATAAAATAAAATAAAATAAAATAAAATAAAATAAAATAAAGTAAAATACAATACAATACAATATAATATAATATAATATAATATACAATATACAATATACAATATACAATACAATACAATACAATACAATACAATACAATACAATACAATACAATACAATACAATAGAATACAATACAATACAATACAATACAATACAATACAATACAATACAATACAATACAATACAATACAATACAATACAATACAATACAATACAATACAATACAATACAATACAATACAATACAATACAATACAATACAATACAATACAATACAATACAATACAATACAATACAATACAATACAATACAATACAATACAATACAATACAATACAATACAATACAATACAATACAATACAATACAATACAATACAATACAATACAATACAATACAATACAATACAATACAATACAATACAATACAATACAATACAATACAATACAATACAATACAATACAATACAATACAATACAATACAATACAATACAATACAATACAATACAATACAATACAATACAATACAATACAATACAATACAATACAATACAATACAATACAATACAATACAATACAATACACAATTTTCGTTTGTTTAAGTTGTTTGAATATACAATTGATTGTCTTTCTAATTAAAAAAATGTAACTCTTTGATGTATTAACATGATGTTTGCTGCTTTACTGAAATAACAAACAAATCAGTTAAAAACTTCCCTTCTCAGTAAATTGTCAGTGTTTCTTGAAACTTTCACCCTTAAAGTCGTCTCATCCATATTTATAGATGTAAAACACAAAATAGATTCATGAGAAATTCAAATGTACCCGGTAAGTTACCCTGGTCTAGAGCAGGGTAAACAAAGGGTGTATCCTACCCAGGTACCCTACCCGCGTCTAAGAATACGGAAAAGCTGGGTATGTACCCAGGGTACCCTGTGTACCCTACTCGGGTAGGGTACCCAGTTGGCTATGAATATGGCTCCAGAAGGTCTGTATTATACTCATGTAATGCCACCAGCGAACTATCGCTCGTCTAGCTCTTATCACCTTTCTTTATCTATCTCTATCTCCTTTTCTCCTCTATCTCTCTAGAAAGTTTTTTCTTCTTATTGCTCCTTATCTCTTTTCTGATCTCTTTTCTTTACTTCTATCTATCTGTCTTTTTCTTTATCTAATTCCTCTTTTTTCTCTTTTTATATTTCTCTGTCTTTCTATTTATCCATTTTCTCCCCCCATCTTTTATGTTTCCACTCTGTATAAACACTTATTGAACAACGCTAAAGTATTGTTTCTCTTCCTGAAATTTTCCTTTCTTTTTAGTTGTACTTATACTCCGATTCTGAAGCTAAAAGAAAAAAGCCGGAAATAATCCAAATCACGCAAAAATTGACGTAAACTCAAAGCTCAATCCCGACCCAATTGGTTCTTATAGCAACTACTCTTACTCCTTCCATCAAGTTGTTTGAAAAAAGGAATTTAAAAATACAACACTAGAAGTTTCAGAATAGGACGACAAGGTTCAATGTATCATGAAAAAGTTTGGATAAGCTTGGTAACACGTTATTCTAGTTGTGTGCTGTGAGAAAATATGTGTAGCTGCTTTTAAAAAGAACTCTTTCTTGTTTTCACAACGAACCATAAACGCAGTTAAATGTTCCACGCCCGATGTATCCTTGTTTACAAAGGCACTCGCAGTTGTTGGGAAGTTCGGTGCAGTCTCGGTTGGACCAATTAATATCCAGTGATGCACGACTTGGACAGTTCGTGGTAGTTACTGAAACGGGAAGAATGAACGTTTTAATTAACCAAAACTGAAAATTACTTTTAGATTTATCACTTTCCCGGTTTCCTACCAGGTTTATAATTGAAATCGCATGTACAAGAAAAGTTTATTTTGAGGAGCGGGAACTATCTTCTGTTGATATACTCAGCCAGCCTCTCGCTCTTCGTTGCTAATCTCTCACCTTGGATCTATCGATTGAAACAGCTTCCCTCTCGTCTATGGAGTCTTTTAGAAAAATTTTTAAAAAAATAACCATTTAAAAATGAAAAAAGTTTCATTCAGATAAAACAATTTTTTTTGGTTTTTGAAATAAATAAAAACTCGAAAAAAAACTTTTTTTAATCAAAAACTAAGTTCGAAAAAAAATTTTTGGTTTTTAAAATCGAAAAAAATTCGAAAATTTTTTTTGGTTTTTATAAACCGAAAAAAGTCCAAAAAAATTGTTGGGTTTTTTTCTCGCTCAACCCTGATCAGTATGGTTTTCGGGAGTTAAGAAAAACAGTCCTTCAACTCCTCTCCTTTCAAAACCAATTACTCGAGCTTCATTCACAAAATAAATGCTGTGATGTTCTTTAATTTGATTTTTCGAAGGCTTTCGATACTGTTAGTCATTCCAAACTCCTGCAAAATTCTTTTCGTATGGTATAACCGGCAAACTTCACAAATGGCTTAATGCATGGTAATGTGATAAAGTGCAGTATGTGCAAGTAGAAGATGTACTTTCCTTGCCTGTTACAGTTATTTCAGGGGTCCCCAGGGAAGTGTTCTTGGTCCTCTTTTGTTTCTGATATTCAATAACCGCATTGCTGATAATCTAACCGATATTTCTTTCCTTTTTGCTGATGAACTTTAAGTTATGATAGTAATTGATGACTTTTCAATAAATATTGAAGCATTTAATTGTATCAAAGTTATTGAAAATTGGCAAATGTCTAACAAAGTTATTGAAAATTGGCAAATTATTACATGGCAAATGTCTATCAAACTCTCTAAATGTGCAATCCTACCCTTCGGAAGATCTAATCTACGTACTAGCTATTTTCTTTCCGGACC
This sequence comes from Allodiplogaster pararmata, assembly GCA_964056735.1. Taxonomy (NCBI): domain Eukaryota; kingdom Metazoa; phylum Nematoda; class Chromadorea; order Rhabditida; family Diplogasteridae; genus Allodiplogaster; species Allodiplogaster pararmata. The sequence continues at coordinate 16,408,970 of OZ057405.1, forward strand.
GCCTATTAAAACCCCTGGGTTAATTAAAGATCTTGGAGTAATATTTTCTGAAAACCTTTCTTTTTCCAACCATATCAGCGAAATTGTTAGCAAAGCCACAAAGCGCTTCAACTTCGTTTTTATAGCAATAAAGTCATGTGATCCTAAAGTTCTGATTTATGTTTACAAATCTTATGTACATACTACCTTCAATCTTAGAGAATTCTTCTCTTGTATATGATTCCCATTTACTTTACGAAAAACGCATTCTAGAAAATATTCAGTATCTCTTTTTGCGAAACCTTTTCTATTGCTGTAAAATACCATGGAGTAACTATAGACTAGCATGTGAAAAGTTTGATATCAATTCTCACTAGATATAAGACAAATAGCGACTTCCCGATTATTGCATTCTATTTTGATTGGCTCATCTGTTGTTTTAATAAGTGAGTTTTTCTTTATAAAATTTCAAATACTCGCGGCCTTTCAAGTAAATTGTTTCCTGTTGTCAAAGCTAGCGATAAAATCAGTGCTAATTCGTTTGCAAACCGAACATATGTAATAGTCAATATTATGAATGATAGCATTCTAAGCATGTCTTCTGAATCATTTTGTAACAATACTTCAGTGTCAGTACTGTAAATGAATTTTTTATCTTGGCAGTTAGTTAAATTTTTACAAATTTTTTCTGCATACGAAAGCAATGTGAGTGCTATGCCTTTTGCTGGATAATATGTTATTGTTCTTAACATCTGCAAAGATCATATGATAAAGATATATATATATATCTACAGCTAATTTAACTTATGACCGAACAAAATTAAACGACGATACATGAACCTGAGCCTAACAATTTAGTATTTAAGAGCTTTGGTCAGAGACGTCTAAAGTGCTTCAATTTAGCTACGCTTTTGTTACTTCGATAAAGATTAAAATCTGTTTTTTTCTCTTCATCTTCATTACTGGATAAGCGAAGTCATCAACGAAAAAGTTTATTAGTTAATTGAACTCCACATAATTGCCTCCAATCTCTATGTGATGAAATTATTCCACCGATTATTTCACTAATGATTGCATCTTATAATAACCTGTCAATAATCGGAAGAGACCGAATCTTTAAAAATGTTAAACCAACGCGTACAAACCTTAGCGGCATTTTTGTAGAAAGTACGAAAAACGCGGCTCGTTTCCATTCTTTCACTCTTCTACTCTCACGTACTATGTTCGCTCAATTACCTAGAGAAGTTTTGCTGAATACATCTTTCGCTGCCTTTAGAAGTTTTATGGAGAAATCATCATTTTTAGAAAGTATGGCTGAGTTATTCAATATTCATATTGTTGATTAAAATAAAATGTTCTTTCTTTTGAGAACTTCATTCTCCGCTGTTTACATGATGTTCATCATCTTCATTCTCCGCTGTTTACATGATGTTCATCATGTCACGCTTTATGAGTTGTTAATTAATTATCTGGAAACTGTTTTTGCATTGAAAAATGTAGATAAAATATATATCTCGAATTGAAGAAATCGATGTCTTTTCTTTCAAAAAAGTTCAGATTCGTTAGGGAAGAAAAATGTATCATGAATTGAAAGTGAAAGAGCTGTGTGTTGCAAGCTTTTGTCTCTTAGAACAATCAAAAGTTCCCTTTTCTGAGTTTTTGGTTCCGTGAATATTATTTTTCGCTGGAATTCGCCTCAACCGAATGTATGTTTTTTAACTGAGATTGTGTGTACACTAATGTCTTGATGCAAAGAAAATCTATTGTGAATGGATGTTTTATTGTATTCGCAAGAAATAAAGAAGAATTGATAAACATTTTTATAGCCGCAGGAATGGAGTTTGATATGATTTTATGTGAAGTGAAATTCTCACAATTTGCTCAGTTCTTTTTCTGAAAATTGTTTGAGGATGTCAAACGTGCAACAAATTTTGTTGCACGTTTGACCTTGAAGCTTTTCTTATTTTTTTAATCGTTTTGAAAAGTACAAAAAAACACCGACAGTGTCTTTACTTTACTTTTCACTAATTTAATGATGCAAAGTTAATTTGTTCAAGTTCAAGAAATCATGGGTTTCACAGAATGCACCAAAACTCCGACTTACGGGTTTCACAGAGTACACCAGTAGCGCCCTCGGGACAAATGCATCTGAGACATGAAGTTTGACGTGCTTCAGGCGGACAGTAACCCCCGTTCTGACATCCGTAATGCGTCTGTCAAGCAAACGCAGTTCCATTTATTCATTCATTCAAGAATTTGTTCATAGTTTAATCTATCAAATATTGATTTTACAATGCTATCAATATGTATATTATATGTTTGATAAAATCAAAAGAATAATATATAACTTTAGAAAACTAAGAATAAAAATGCTTTAAATAGTTTGAAAATGCTGTGAAAATTGAATGGATACTTTCAATAATTACATTGGTTAGAATGGTATAGCAGGAAAACTTCGAAAAGAAAAGAGCAGCTGACAGTACAATGGATATTCCATGCTTTCACCAGAAGTATAAGTACGATGATCCCGATTGGCATCTTGATTTCTGAAGCAAACGTATCATTTCTTCTCTCTTTTCAGCAAATTTCCTCTTCAAATGATTGAGATTAATGAAAAAAATGTTTCGATGGCTTAATAAACAAATAAACCAATCAAATAATTCATTCTTTCGGAAAGGATTAAAATACCAGTATTACGGTCCTGGTCTTTGAAAAAAAGATGCGATTCAGCGAATTACACGAATTTTCGACTCATTCGGCTTCTTTGCCACAAAATGAATATCTATGAATCAATGAATCAATTCTTCAAGAGAAACTTTGTTGAATCGTCAAACTTGAGATTAATCAATGTGGATTCGTGAAGGGCTCGGGCATATTAGATGCTATTCTTGCTGCACGCCTACTGCTGTAGAAGCACAGGAAAAACTCGCAATCTCTCCACCTTGCTTTTCTCGACCTAGAGAGGGGTTCGACCGAGTGCAACATCAACTGATCTGGTACGCTATGCCACGATGTCTCTTAACTGCTCATCGACTGGGTTCGGTTGCTGGTGAGACGCCAGGTCTATCTATATATCGAACAGTCTTTCACAGCTTTGCAAAGTTCTACGTTCATCTAGGTCTGCACTCTCGCTTTTTCTTCTAATCCTTGTGATGAGAACGATCATGTGAGATCTTCAGGACGCTCCCACATCGACTCTTCTGTGTGTGCTGCCGATGTTCTTCTCGCAGCTAAAACCAATAGCGATCTGCAAGAGCGTAAGCAAACTTGGAGCGATCGAATGAGCCAGTACGGACTCCGCCTTAATGTTGCAAAGACTGAGTACATGGAGACAGTCCCTACCAGGGCTGGGCAAGTACATGGAGACAGTCCCTACCAGGGCTGGGCAAGTACATGGAGACAGTCCCTACCAGGGCTGGGCAAGTACATGGAGACAGTCCCTACCAGGGCTGGGCAAGTACATGGAGACAGTCCCTACCAGGGCTGGGCAAGTACATGGAGACAGTCCCTACCAGGGCTGGGCAAGTACATGGAGACAGTCCCTACCAGGGCTGGGCAAGTACATGGAGACAGTCCCTACCAGGGCTGGGCAAGTACATGGAGACAGTCCCTACCAGGGCTGGGCAAGTACATGGAGACAGTCCCTACCAGGGCTGGGCAAGTACATGGAGACAGTCCCTACCAGGGCTGGGCAAGTACATGGAGACAGTCCCTACCAGGGCTGGGCAAGTACATGGAGACAGTCCCTACCAGGGCTGGGCAAGTACATGGAGACAGTCCCTACCAGGGCTGGGCAAGTACATGGAGACAGTCCCTACCATGGCTGGGCAAGTACATGGAGACAGTCCCTACCAGGGCTGGGCAAGTACATGGAGACAGTCCCTACCAGGGCTGGGCAAGTACATGGAGACAGTCCCTATCAGGGCTGGGCAAGTACATGGAGACAGTCCCTACCAGGGCTGGGCAAGTACATGGAGACAGTCCCTACCAGGGCTGGGCAAGAAAAAAATTAATTTGTTTTGAATTTATTAGTCGAAAAAATGTTGACTCTTTTTTCGGTTTAAAGAATAGAAAAAGTTTTTTGACCTTTTTTTCGACTTTAAAAGTTTGAAAAAAACCGAAGAAAAAAATCGAAATTTTTTTTCTAGTTTTATCGGTTTTCAACTTTCAACTTTTTTTACATTTTTGAAGTGTAATTTTAATTATGTTTTACACAATTGTTATATTATTCCTCAGAAAAAAAATAATTGAAATCATACATAGCCCAAAGTTGAGTTATTAAGCACAGCATACGAATAATGAGACAATTAGTCCTGAAATCAGAAACATTATAGTCAATCAGAAAATATGCTAGGAGAAGGTAGTTCTTAGCACAAATCCTAAATGGAACATCTCAATATTTTGACTGTTTTGTTTCATTGACCTGGGCCAATAAGGGCCATTTTTGAGTCAGATAGACTACCGGTGATCAGTGAGTAAACTATGGACTGCGATAAAACATCTCAAGCAATCAGTAGAATACCAAATAATTTCGAGCAAGCTTCTTTATCAATGGGTTTTTTGCTGTTCACACAGCAGTTTCCCAAAATTTTGGAGGTTTTACTGATGTGAAGTGACTCAAGATGAAACGTCCCAAAAGCCTAAAAAAGCTTAGCTTGTCAGAACTGAAACTATCTTTCTCAAAAGCACTAAAACATATGCCAGGTAGTCAACACAAAAAAAGTAATTACATTTTGAATCAAATAGAATTTTTTGGGTTTTGTCGACAAAAAAAATTCTTTTGGGTTTTCGTTTTTAGAAGTTTCAAAAAAAAATGTTTTTTTTCCGACTTTTTCATTGTTCAACTTTTCGAAGAAAAAAATTATCGACTTTTTGTTGTTTTTTTTGAAAAGTCGAAAAAAGTTTGTTTTTTTTTTTGAAAAATCGACGAAAAAATATTGAAAACTAAAAGTGATCGGACCTGGTCCCTAGTCAATAGATCGTGGATATCAACCATGAAGACATGAAAAAAGTCGAGATCTTCCGATACTTGGGGTCACATCTCCAAAGCAAAGGCGAGATCAAAGGTGACTTTAAGGACGGTATCAACGGTTCCTTTGTGTAAAGGAGTTGACAGTCGTCCGCCCAGTAGCCTTGTATGGAACTGAATACTGGTCAATAACCAAAGCAGCGGTGCTTCCAAACCATGATAATGCGCATGATTCTTTGGATAATGGGCATCTCTATGAGTTAACACTTGACCAAAGAGTTCATCAGGAGAAAATTCGGCGTGACTCCCATCAACGACACAATTCATGAAAAAAGGCTAAGACGGGATGGACACGTCTCCAGAGCTGCACCAGAAATCTTCGCCAGTGTAGCCTACAGCTTGATCGTGGCAGGCCGGAGGCCAAGAAGGAGGCCTGAAATGCGATGGCAGGACACATTGACATGAAAGCCAAAAACCTACGCCCGCAAGATGCCCTTAACCGGGATGAATGGAGAGCATTGATCCAAAAAGCAAACCCCGCTCCGTGCTAAAAAGAAGAATTAAGTGATGATTTAATGTACATATTAATCATTGAATGGAAAATGTGTGAATGCAGGAATGAATGAATGAATGAATGATGAATTATAGAATGAATTGATTTATGAATGAATCATAAAATGAATTGATGTAATGAATGTTAGAGTGAATGATAAAAAGAATGCATTATAGTAACAAAAAAGACTCTTCAGTGGTTTTTTTTCCATTTAAACTTTGAAGCTTGCTGTTGATTAACTTAATCATACAATTCCCGATCAAAACTCCAACTTCTCCTTTGCTGACTACACGCCGGCCAGCTGATAACTTAACTGTATTCACCCCATTCTAGCATAATAAGTTGAATATTTATTGTTTTTAATCGTCAGAGATAGTCGAATCTGATTCTTTTTTGTTAAATTGACTGCGGCTCGTCTCTATTTGGTGATTCTTTAATATACAACTTTGTATAGAACTTATCACTGTTTTGAACTCAAACAAATTAGATTACAAGAGAAGGGTAAAACTTGAATTGGGTTAAATTGGAGCTGAGTCGAGATTGATTGAACTCTTCGAAAACAAGATGATCGGAAACTTAGCCTGTGATGCAGAAGACACTTCATTTAACCGTTAAACTATTTTCATTGGGATCATTTGCATGCCTATAAGAATTCTAATTGTAGTTTGAAAGAAATCTATATTGAAAAAAATGATGGTTAGCTACTAAGAAACTCTCAAACAAACTACAAACGAAACGAATTCAATAATGCAATTTGTTATTTGAATCGAAAACCTTGATTCTGACCCGGTGAATGTGAAAACAAATTATATCAACTGTGTGACGGAGAGGGATTTCTTAGAAATAACCAAAACTTCTCGAAAAAACTTTTTGCAAGCGTCAGTTTTCTCTTCTCAAAGGTAAACTTAAAGGGCGCATGACTCTGTTAGTTGGGACGCAGTTTCTTTGTATTGTGCATGAACTCAAGAATCCTACGTTGAATGTGTTTCCATGTGGTTCGTAGATACGAAACTTCCTAGTTCAAACTAACTAAACGTTTCCTTTCAAACACTCTAAAAAAGACTTGTTTCTTTGAACATGATTTCATAGTTTCATCTTGAAAACCCTCCTAGCCTTCTCGTAAAACATTGTATTGTATCGTTTATTCCATATACAGAAAAAGGAAAAGAAATGAGAAAAAGAAGAATGAGCTCCTGAGACATGAACTGTGTTTTGGTGTAAGGCATCAAAAAGACTTTTGGCAGTGGAGCGGTGGTTTTTAATGGTACTAAGTTGAACACAAACTTAATTTTAAGTTTTAAACGTTTAAACATGAAATTTGCAATTTGAGAGCAGTGATGCTGTTTGAGGCGGAATTTCAGCAAACTAACTCACGGGAATAAGCCATTTTTCCATTAGGGCACGATCAAACTTAATTGTCTCTCTTCTCTTTTGAGCGATTTAAACGCATTACTCAGGGCTCAATCTTTTTCAAGATAAGGGTAGTATATATTCGAAATTCTTTATTACCATAGGATGGCTTTTAAGGCCACCGCTTATATGGAATAATGAAACAGGAAGGGAAAAATGGGGAATAAGACAATCAATTTTCGTTGGTGTCCGCTCTTGCTGTTGGCTTTATTTTTGACATATGTATATTTTTGACGTATTTTGACTTTATTTTTGACATATGTATATTTTTGACGTATTTTATTATGTTGACATATGTTTTTTTAAAATATTGATGAGCTGACTCATAAGCATAATGAAATCTTTTCAAATGAAGGTTAGAAAAATCAACTGTTGAAAAAAGCAAATAAAGATAGAAAAACTTGAATGGATAAATTTTTAGGTCATGTCACAATTCTTTCCGTTTAACATTATGATTTATCAATGATCTCTACCTGAAAAAACTTCTCATTAACTTCGAAAAGCTTCTTACAAACCTTTGCCCTGAGTTGTGTGAAAATAACGCACTTACATCATTCAAAAGACATAATAGACGATCAATTTTGAACTTGCCACATGGAAAACTGGCTCATTCCCGTATGTTAGTTTGTACTTATTTCGCCTCAATCAGCATCACTGTTTTCAAACTGCGAAACTAAGCATTTCATGTTGTTTAAAAAAGACTAGGAGGGTTTTCAAGAGAAATGAAATCCTGTACAAAGAAACAATCCCTTTAGTTTTTTTAGAAGAAAACATTTAGTTACTTTGAACTATGAAGTTTCGTATCTACGATCAGCATGGAAACACTTCCAACGTTGGATTCTTGAGTGCATAACACTACAATTTTCTTGAGTGTATGTACAATACAAAGAAACTCCGTCCCAACTAACAGAGTCATGCGCCCTTTAAGTTTAAAATTGAGAAGAGAAAACTGACGCTTGCAAAAAGTTCTTATCGAGGAAGTTTGGTTCTTTCTAAGAAATTTCTGTCCTTCCAACATTTAATATAAATTGGCTTTATATTTAGAAGCCTTTAGTTGCATGTCAACGATAGCTTGAGCTTGTACTACATAGAAAAAATTAGAAACTAAAAGACTTTTCTAATTTTTCTTTTTTGTTAATCAACTCATATCACTTATAATCAAAAGCTATTAGAAAAAAACGAGTTTACAAGAAAATTTTATAAGCGGAAAGGAAATTAATTATAATACTCTTTCTCGCGCTTGTTCCCGCCTCGCGGGAAGGTACGCGCTGCCCTAAGATGCGGCACCCTGCCGCGCCTCTAATCTACTCAAGGGTGAGATTAGAGATCGCATGATTTATTTTCTACACCCCTCTATCCTTCAATAAATGGGATCATGGTATCAGTGTTATTATAACTGAAAAAAAAACTGAGATGTGATTATCGCTCTCAAACCTCTCGCACGGCAGAGTGGATCGATCAGGGAACTATGCGGTGACATGGAGAGAGAAAGTGAAATAGTATGTCAAAGTAGGAGAAGAAAGGATTTCATATCCTGTCTACCTTTCCAAATTAAATTAGTGCTCGAAAGAACATACCGTATTCATTGCCTTTTCCTATCCTAATAATAAAATTTTAATATCCTAAAAAACAAACGCACGAGTTTGTTTATTAATTTTTCAATTACAGTTTTTTATTATAACTTATTTGAAAGATATATTCTTGATGTTATTCTGCGCATAAACATTAGATAAATTGACACTTGATGAGTTTATTAGCGATTTTTTTTCAACTTTTTCGTACAATTTATCTTTCTTTGATGCCTAAGCAGTAGCAGATTTGCATGGTTATTTGTTGTTTTTTCTAGTTTTCGTATGATATATCGGCAAAGCAGTACGGCGCATTTTTACTATGGGAGGGGGGCCGCACTTAACTTCGGGAGGCCGCAATTCACTTCGGAGGGGGAGGGGGTCTTTTAAATTAACGCTCTGTTTTTTTCTTCGAATTACGCACCTCTATACACCTTATCAAGTTAATTGAATAAGAAATTTTTAATAACAGTCTCATTAAAGTTTTTAATTCTTTATGCTGTTTGATTTGAACGCTGACTTGTACAATTCAGCCATGAATAAAATAAAATGATATTTTTTAAAATAATTTCCGCCCCTGTTTTTTCTTAGGCCCCCTTCCCCCCTTTAGACCCCCATAGTATTCGCTAAAGTACTTTAAAACACACCGCACCAAAAAACGTAACCGAAAAACGCCCCCCTCCCCCCTCCCGAAGTAGAGCAGAGCCTTATGCTAGAGCCACAACGCGAGACAACCATGATCCATTTTACGAAACGGATGGACTACTACCAGGGTATTTCTCTCACCCGCACTGAGGGTAGAAAACAATTTATGTGCTCTCCAAAAAACCCGAAAAGCATTGAAATCTATGAGTCCGGAAAAACTGTGCTGAAGGTAAGAAACATCCTGACTACTACGGACAAGCAACTACGACAACATATACCCACGAGTTGCGTGCGTTAAAACTATATAAAAGGGCGCTTAGAGTGAGATGGACATGAGCATTTAAACCTTGCGCACGTTTGTAGCACACTCAGGATCACCATCTACATTGAAGAAACGGATCCTTTTTTCATTTTGAGTATAAAAAAACGTTTTATAATAATAATATTCATAACATTCTCTTTTCCCCATATTTATCTTTAGCCCCCCCCCCCCTTTCCACCCTTTCCCCTCTTCGCTTAGATAGGGCCCTCTTCCTCCCCCCTTAGGGCCCCCTCCCTTTCCTGATTCGGTAAATCTCCGCCCCCTCTCCTCTCCCCAAAAATGTTCATTTTGATAATGCAGAATAATATTAAAAAGAAAGAGAAAGAAAAAGAATTAGAAATAAAAAAAGAAAGAGAAATAAAAAGAAAAAAGAAAGAGGAAAAAAAGAAGGAGAAAGAGAAAAAAAGAAAAAAGGAAAAAAAGAAAGAGGAAGAAAAAAAAAAGAAAAAGAAAGAGGAAGAAAAAAGAAAGAGAAAAAGAACAAGAAAGAAAAAAGAATTTAATTGAGCCAGGCCGTGTTTTAGGCCAGCCGAGGCCGAGAATCCCGCGCGGGCGAGAAGCCCGTGCGTACTGCAAAATTTCACTAGTAAGTTAATAAACAAACTCGTGCGTTTGTACACCACAAAAAAAACACCACGCGCTGAAAATCTTACGCGTTTTTAGGTTTAAATCAAAGGCACTTCATTGCAAGAAAAATCTAAACATTTCTGTTGTTGGCAAACAGATGAGCATACCGATAATGTGATCTTTTTTTTAAAAATCAACGAGATAATCTCTGCGATGATCTGATCTCGTATAGATTAAAGGCGCGGCTGGTAGAACCAATGGCTGCACGCTCTGTTACTTCTGGTGTCCCGTATGTTAGTTTGTACTTATTTCGCCTCAATCAGTATCACTGTTTTCAAACTGCGAAACTAAGCATTTCATGTTGTACCAAAAATACTAGGAGGGTTTTCAAGAGCAATGAAATCCTATACAAAGAAATAAGCGCTTTAGATTTTTTAGAAGAAAACATTTAGTTACTTTGAACTATGAAGTTTCGTATCTACGATCAGCATGGAAACACTTCTAACGTTGGATTCTTGAGTGCATAAGACTACAATTTTCTTGAGTGCATGTACAATACAAAGAAACCCCGTCACAACTAACAGAGTCATGCGCCCTTTGAGTTGAGAAGAGAAAACTGATGCATGCAAAGTTTTTATCGAGAAGTTCTGGTTATTTCTAAGAAATCCCTATCCCTCCCACAGTTAATATAATTTGTCTTCACATACAATTCCCGATCAAAACTCCATCTTCTCCTTGGCTCTCCCCCATGACTACACGCCGGCCAGCTGATAACTTCACTGTATTCAAACCGTTCTAGCATAATAAGTTGAATATTTATTGTTTTTAATCGTCAGAGATGGTCGACTCTGATACTTTTTTTTAGGATGACTGCGGCTCAATGTAGATAACAAGAAAAGGGTCAACCTTGAATTCGAGATTGATTGGACTTTTCGAAAACAAGATGATCGGGAACTTAGCCTGTGATGCAGAAGACACATTCATTTAACCAGAAAACTATTTCCATTGGGATCATTTACATGACTATACCAATTCTAATTGTAGTTCGAAAGAAATCTATATTAAAAAATGATAGTTAGCTACTAAGAAATTTTTAAACAAACAAGAAACGGAACGAATTCAGTAATTCAATTTGTTATTTGAATTTAAAACCTTGATTCTGACTTGCTGAAAGTGAAGACAAATTACATTAACTGTGAGAGGGAGGAAAACTTCTAAGAAATAACCAAAACTACTCGATAAAAACTTTTTGCAAGCGTCAGTTTTCTCTTCTCAATGGTAAACCGCTCAAGAAATGGGCTCAAAAAATGTGCTCAAGAATCCAGCGTTGAGAGTGTTTCCATGCTGGTCGTAGATACGACACTCTACGAAACACATGGAAACACATTCAACGTAGGATTCTTGAGTTCATGTACAATACAAAAAAAATTCCGTCCCAACTAACAGAATCATGCGCCCTTTAAGTTTAAAATTGCGAAGGGAAAACTGACGCATGCAAAAAGTTCTTATCGAGGAGTTTTGGTTCTTTCTAAGAAATTTCTGTCCATCCAACAGTTAATATAATTTGGCTTTATATTTAGAAGCCTTTAGTTGCATGTTGACGATAGCTTGAGCTTGTACTACATAGAAAAAAATTAGAAACTAAAAGACTTTTTTTCTTTTTTATTAATCAACTTATATCACTTTTAATCAAAAGCTATTAGAAAAAAAAGAGTTCACAAGAAGTTTGAAAAAATTTATAAGCGGAAAGGAAATTAATTATAATAATCTTTCTCGCGATTGTTCCCGCCTCGCGGGAAGGTACGCGCTGCCCTAAGATGCGGCACCCTGGGAGAACCAATGGCTGTACGCTCTGTCACTTCTGGTGTGTGTGTTTTTGTTGTTGTTGTTTCTTACCCAATGGGTTGTCTTCCTCCACATGACACAGAAGAAATTAGTCGAATTTCTCAACCCTCAATGTTGCTAACTCTCTCTCACTCTCGCTCTCTCTCTCTCTCGCTCTCTCTCTCTCTCTCTTTCTTTTTTTCTCTCCTTATTTTTCTTCTTCAGCTTTTTTCTATCTTTCTATTTCCTCTTTTTTTGGAGAGGTTTAATTGAACAGAAAATCAACAACCGATTGCTTCCTACGCCAAACGTCTATCGGGCTGAGTGAAGTGTGGTTACAGCGACACGAAAAGATATGTCTCGAGGTATGAGGCTCTAAATTACACAGTAGGCACAGGGGAGATTGCCTGGCCCCTAGGCCCCTGATGTGTGTAGCAGCAGTAAGGAGAGTTAGATTCGTGGCAGAGCTCTACCAACATTTTTAACCCCCTTGGTTTGGATGGGTCTTTCTGTGGTGGGAGTCAAACTTGGAACTCTTCGCACAATAGTCGAAATATACATACTTTATCGCAAAGGGTTAAGTTTGGGTGTTAGGGGATGTTGAATCCAGATTGAAGGTGTTGACCCGAGCGTGTCACTTTGATAATCAAAGTGAGAAAATAAAAAAAGAAGCACAGTCGGAGGCTGATTGCGACCATGATGATCACGGGTTTTTTTTCTGCGCTGAACAGTACACTTGAACAGTAAACTTGTTAAATATCATTTGAGACTTTCGTGAACGTACTGTCCTTACTTGTTGAAAAATTTTGAATACTTATTTTACAATTGTTGAGATGATTGGTTTAAAAAAAGCTATATATTAACTAGATTGCAACTCAGTCAAATCAGCTTTCTAAACAAGTGGACTGATTCTGTTTTGAGAACATTGATACTTAGATTATTCCACGCGTCACAAACTCTTAACGGTAACATATTAGAATGAGAAACAGTATTCAGACGCGGGACATTTAGTGCCCAACTATGGGTCCTAGTACTGTAATGATACGCTCGCAGATTGAAAATGGATTCAGGACTAAGAGGCGTCTTATTCTAGATCATTTTGAAAGTCATTACAAGGTCAGCTTTTTACGTCGCTTTTTTACGTCCTTTTTCAACAAGTTCTGTGTTTCGTGAAGCAAGGATTTCAGATAACCGAGCAGTACTCCAATTGAGGTCGAACGTAGGCTGGCCTGAGTCGTGTGATCACAATTTAGAGAATGTCACAACTTCATTGTTTCCCTATCAGTGAGAAATTAGAGTTGTACACTTAATAGAGTCGATATACCGGAAGATGTGATCGCTTGGAATTTTGTTACTCTAAGAGTAGCGTTTCGCGAATCTTTCCTTAAGGAGTGATCACGGAACAGTTCCGATTGTATTACCTTCGGATCTACCGAGAGGTGTGATCGTGTGGTAAAAATCGTCAATCTCAGCGTAACGATTTGTTGATATTCCTATGGAGAGTGATCACAAGACGTGAAACTTTGATCAAAGATTATACACTGATCTCTCCGAAGAGATGATCGTGTTATAATTCTTTTAAAAATCAAAGTGAAGTGTTTCGATCTCCCTCGGGATGAGTTAGCATGAAAAATAATACTTAATTGATGGATTTGCGTAAGACATTCAGATTCTTAAATAAAGTTCATAACTATTGCAAGTTTAAAAAAAATGAGGTTTGCGCGTACTCACGTAGACCATCGGAAAGAAACACCAGTTTCGACCTTTCTCTTTTTTCGCATGTAAATTTTTCGCTCGGTCGCGTCCTTGATGCTCAAACTTCATTCATTCATTCTTTATTTCCATGTACATGTGTATGTTTAACGTGGAATCGAAATATAAAAACAATATAACATGGATTTTTATATATGATAAAATTAAGAAATGAAAAAGAAGAAGGTGAGGTAATACAGTGGCAGTGTATTAAAGCCATTAGTCAGAAACAATAGGGCTAGGTAAAATAGTATGTTTAGGAAGTTCTTTCAGTTTCGTCAGAAACATCATATCAGAATGAATGCATACTATTTCAGAAGGTAGGCAGTTCCATATAGAAATAATTCTTGATGCACATGTAGAGAACCGGGAGCTGTTTATAGCGAAAGGCAATGCGATTCTCAACTTGTGAGCATTTCTAATATTCTTAAGAAGTGGTTTAACAATGAATAGTCTGGAAGAATCAAATTCAGAACACGAATGTATTCTTTTATGGAAAAATACTAGGTCAGCAACAACGCGGCGGTATTCAAGTGACTCTAGATTAAGCATTTCTAGTCTTTCAGAGTAATCTAATCGAGGAAGTCCGTTCCTAGCTAGGATTCTTCTGGTGAAACTCCTTTGAACTTTTTCAATGTCTTCCACAAGGCCTATGGTTGTTGGGGACCAAACTACAGTCGCGTATTCGAGGATTGGGCGTACATAAGTGACAAAAGCTAGTGTCAGAACATCAAGAGACTTAGTCTTGAATGTACGCAAGAATAAGTTTGCAAGGTTTGTTGCTTTCTTACAGACAATCTCGACTTGTTTATTGGAGGAAAGATTTTCAGAGAACACAACGCCTAAATCATTTACTTCAGAAGATTTTTGCCAGTTTCATTTCTCTCATTCATTTCATTTCCTTCTCTTCCTAAACCGATCCTCTGAGCTAATCGATATCCCGCTGACATGCCTACTCCAAAGCGCACAGTCAAGAAAACAGCCGGATGTTTCGATAAAAACCGGAACCGGAACAGGGTACAAATTAGATTTCCATTTCTCGTCTCCGGTACATTGATTTACGAAAAAACGCCGGTGATCGAGTTTCAGCGCGATCATTCAGTCGGAAATCGATGAACTCCTAGGAAAGGGCAATAGTAAGGCATCTCAGAAAGAGTGAAGCTTGGGTTTATATTTTTTCTGTGTTCCGAAAAATGAGGGGGTAGAGACCTATAATCAACTCGAAACCACTGAAGAGATACGTGAAGACCCATCATTTCAAAATGAAAGGGTTTTTCATGGTTAGAGACCTATTGATAGAAGGTGACTACATAGCAAAAATATATACATATATGCAGGACGCTTGTTTTGCTGTACCCATTAACTCTGACCATCAAAAGTATCTGAAATTTGAGCACGCAGGGGCTTTTTTACCGCTTCACAGCACTACCGTTTAAATTATCCTCAGCACCGTGGGTGCTGTAATTGATGTGCCAAGAAAAATCTTGAGAAAAGAAAAGCCAAGAAAAAATGCGACTGGATAATTTTCACTTCTTTTAGATATCGGAGCATAAAAATATCTTCCAAGCGGTAAAGTCGCAGTCAGTTACTCTAAACTTACAGGGTCGCCACTACTTCGAACTCAAAAGGTCACAGGTGCTCTTATGTTAAAAAAGCGTGGCTGCTTCAAAGTAAAAGTTTCTTGGCTAATTTCAGAGCTGGTATTGAGTCCGACCCCGGCCCGCCAAGATGCCCGTGTCCCGTTTGCTCTAAAACTCTGAAAAACAGTGTAAGATGTGGTTGCTCCTCATGGGTCCACCTTAAATGCTCAAATCTGTCTTCGTTCAATGAAGAGTCCCCATATTAGAGATGTCTCAATTGTCATAGAGCACCTGTCACGAGAACTAAGTTCACCCAACCCACGTATAATCTAAAAATCCTTCAATGGAACGCGAACGACTTAAGGGTAAGATCGGCAGAACTTGAGGGTCTACTACATGAACTGGGCATACATATAGATCTGATACAAAAATCCAAAATGGAAAAAGATGCCAGACTGAGTGTTCCCGGTTGCACCCTACTAAGAAATTACCGTACCAATTCAGCGGGTGGTTTAGCCATACTGATAAGGGAAGATACTAACTCCACAAACATAGTCCTACCCTCAACGGATAAAATCGCGGAAACTATGTGCATAAATGTTCCCACCAAGCGAGGCAATTTCTCTATCACCAATGTATACATACCTCCCCGGTCCTCATGCTCATCCGATTACAATACTAACTTTGAGCGCTTACTATACAGACAGGGCCCATGTATTTTTGCCGGGGATTTCAACGCACATAACCCACTCAGGAGAGAAGGAACTGAAGATAGGAGAGGAGACGATTTTTGCGAGGCTCTTGAAGTGAGTATCCTGGTCTGCCTGAACAACGCCCGCCAGCACACGAGAAAAGACGCCTCACCAGACATAACACTTATCTCCTCCGACTTTTCAACATAATGCATATGGTCACCGATCAACAGACTCAACTCTGACCATCTCCCCATCATCGTCGAAGTTGATTTTAAACCGTCTAACATATCGAATGTGAAGTGCTTCATGAATTACAACAAAGAAAACTGGAGCGGTTTCGAGATGGAGATCAACAGAAGAATTGGTGACTTTCCTTTTACAGGGAAATGCGATGGCAGGACACGCTGACATGTAAGCTAAAAAACCACACCTGCAAGATGCCCTCAACCGGGATAAATGGAGAGCAATGATCCAAAAAGCAAACCCCGCTCCGGGCTAAAAAAAAGAATTTAGTGATGATTTAATGATTAACTATTGAACTTTTTTGTCTGATACTTTTTTGTTAGGATGACTGCGGCTCGTCTCTACTTCGCAATTCCCTCATATACATCTAGAACTTATCACATTTTCTCAATAAAAAAATCAGATTACAAGAGAAGGGTAAAACTTGGATTGGGTTAACTTGGAGCTGAGTCGAGATTGATTGGAATTTTCGAAAACAAGATGATATGGAACTTAGCCTGTGATGCAGAAGACACTTTATTTATCCGTAAAACTATTTCCATTGGGATCAATTGCATGACTATACCAATTCTAATTGTAGTTTGAAAGAAATATATATTGGAAAATGATGGTTAGCTACTATTAAATTATTAAACAAACAGTAAACGGAACGAATTCATTAATGTATTTTTTTGTTTGAATCGAAAACTCTGATTCTGATCCACTGAACTTGAAGGCAAAATCATATTAACTGTGGGAGGGAGACGGATTTCTTAGAAATAACCCAAAATTGCCGATAAAAACTTTTTGCAAGCATCAGTTTTCTCTTCTCAATGTTAATCTCAAAGGGCTTATGACTCTGTTAGTTGGGACGGATTTTCTTTTTTCCAATCGATTTCACAGAGAGCAGATTGGTAATTAAAAAAATAACTAATTGATATCACCTTATTTTTTTCCTTTTCCAGTCTTTTCGACTTATTTTTACGATAATATTACATTTACTTTCCATGTCCGGGCGTGCGTGGCTTGATGTTAATGTCTTCGAATCCTGTGCGAAGAGTCCCAAGTTTGACTCCCACCCCGGAAAGACCCATCCTAACCAAGGGGGTTAAAAAATGTTGGTAGTGCTCTGCCACGAATCTAACTCTCCTTACTGCTGCTACACACACCAGGGCCTAGGGGCCAGGGAGTCTCCCCTTTGCCCACTGTTTAATTTAGAGCTTCATACCTCGAGACATATCTTGTCGCGTCACTGTAACCCCACTTCACTCAGCCCGATAGACGTTAGGCGTAGGCCGCAATCGGTTGTCGATTTTCTGTTCAATTAAATCTCTTTTAAAAAAAGAAGTAGGAAAAAAAAGAGTAAAAAAAAGAGTTAAAAAAAAGAGAAAGAGAGAGAGGGAGAGAGAGAAAGAGAGAGAGAGGGAGAGAAAGAGAGAGAGAGAGAGAAAGAGAGATAGAGGGAGAGAGAGAGGAAGAGAGAGAGAAAGAGAGAGAGAGGGAGACTTAGCAACAGTGGAAGGTCGAGAGCTTCGAATACTTTCTTCTGTGTCACTTGGAGGAAGACAACCCGCTGGGCAAGAAGAAACAACAACAACAACAACACACACACACACACACACACCAGCAGTGACAGAGCGTGCAGCCACTGGTTCTACCAGGGTGCCGCATCTCAGGGCAGCGCGTACCTTCCCGCGAGGCGGGAACAATCGCGAGAAAAATTATTCTTCTACAAAATCTAAAGGGCTTTCTAAAAGAAAATTAGGATTTTATCGCTCTTGAAAACCCTCCTAGTCTTTTTGGTACAACATGAAATGCTTAGTTTCGCAGTTTGAAAACAGTGGCACTGATTGAGGCGGAATAAGTACAAACTAACCTACGTGAATGAGCCAGTTTTCCATGTGGCACGTTCAAAATTGATCGTCTATTATCTCTTTTGAATGATGTGAATGCTTTATTTTCACAAAACTCAGGGCACAGGTTTGTAAGAAGCTTTTCGAAGTTAATGAGAAGTTTTTTTTAAAGTACAGATCATTGTTAAATCATACTCTGTGTTTTGCCCTTTTGATGCGCTGAAGAAGAAAAGACGAAGTCGAACGTTTCGCTTTATAAAAGCATCGTCAGCGAGTTAAAATCACCTAAAACAATAGAGATAGCACTGGAAATGGGTAAAACATGAAAGCTTATTTGAGTAAAATAAATAGAACAAACCGAGAAGTGAAGTAAAGATAATAATCATCCTCTGATAGTATTTGGTGATGTATAAATTACCGGAGGAGAAAGGATGAGAAAAGGCAGTAGGTCATTTGAACAGACTGACTCTATGAAAACGAGCGAAAGTTATGGTAAAGGCAAGAGAGAGATGAGAGAGTTCTTCTGCTAGTTCAGTTTTATTGTTGAGATCAGGCTTTTGAGTATCAATAAGTATCGCCTCTACTATTCTTCGGCGTACAACATTAGTTTCAACATGCAAGATAGAACATGTTAAAACAGAGTCAGTTCAATTGGTGAGCAGAAAGAACAGGTTGGGAAAATGTGTTAGTTGAATAAGATGAAGCATTCTGGTTCTTAGCTGCTCGAATATGTTCCGTGGCTCTAATGTGAACCAGGCGGCCTGTATGTCCTATGTAAAACGAACCACATGAAAATGTAATCTTATAGACGGCACCGGGTGTGTTGCAGATGCCAACTTTTGCTGTTGGGCAGAAGATACAAATTTTAAGATTAAAACAAAATCTATCATGGTTACGGTTCCCACAAAGAATATACTGTAGAGAAGCTGGAGGTTTTTCTACGACAAACACATTATCTAAATATACATCTTGAACAGCTCTACGAACATCACTAGTAAATGAATTGGAGATGAAAGGTATTGAAAGGATAGCTCTGTTGTTCTGAACTGCGGATATATTTTTCCTCCGGCCGAGTGGCTTCTTGGAAAGAGTGTACCCATTTTGATGGAGAATAGAACTGGCTTTTGCCACAGAAGCAGAACGGAGTTCAACAGAGCTAACCGATTAGGCTGTAGTGAGAGTATTTTTGATAATGGCACGTTTTACGTGAATTGGGTGGTTAGATGTGCTATGCAGTAGAAAATTTTTGTTAGAAGTTTTTCTATACCACTTGGTTAAGAAAAGTTCTTCAGATTAACTAAGTTCGATGTTAAGGAAAGGTAAAATATTGTTGTGTACTGTCAAAAGTGTACTGTCTACTGGATATATCATCAAATGTACTGTCAAAAGTGTACTGTCTACTGGATATATCATCTGTCAAAAGTGTACTGTCTACTGGATATATCATCAAATGCATTTAACTCAGCATAAACTCTTCATAAATCCTTGGTTCAGAGACTCTCAATAATCAAGTGGGAATGATCATTGAACCCCTTTGCTCTTCAGGTACGACCATACTGCCTAGTCTAGCGGATTGAGATCGGGTGAGGAGGAGGGCCATTCTGAGCTGTTGATGAAGTCTTGCAGATGAGTCTTGCACCATACCTGTGTATTGTCTTAAAATCCAAGATGTTTTTTTCCCTTATGAGAAGCTGACCAGCTAAGCAATACGTTCTGAAGAATTTGCGTTCGGTAGTAATCCTGGTTGATTTTGACTACTGGTTCGACGAAAACAAGCGGAGTTTTGCCTGTGGCGGGCATTCCGGTTAAAACAATGACTTGTGCTGGATGAGAAGCTTGATGAACGATTCTGCGTGTTTGGTTAGCTGCCTAAGAGTCTCGGGCAAGCACTCGAACATGTTGAGCGTTGTATGCCTCTTCCAAAGTGAACAGCTTCTCATCCGAGAAGACTAAGACTGTCCTAAGGTGAGAGTTGTAGCGCGTCCGGAGGATAAGAGCCCGGCAACTTTTGAGTCTTTCCTGCTTGTTCTTAAGAGTAAGGATAGCAGCGTTTCTGGTATAATATAGTATAAACCTCAAGTTCTTTTTAACAATTCTTTGAAGAGTCGTCCGTCAAACTTTCATCTCCAAGGCCATCTTGTTTATGCTTCGCCTGGCATTCCGATTAACCCGCTCTCTGACTACCCCGATCTTCTTGGGGGTTCGTACCGAGCGAAGCCGATCACTTCGAGTAAATATATATATATTATATTTTATGAAGGGTAGTTAATACCACTTCTAACCATACAATAAGACTAAAAAATAAAAGAGTTGAGAAAAATGTTTAAAAAACTCGATTGAATCAGCCAGCAAAAATCAGGATTTAATCGCAGCAGCTAAGGCTTTTTTGTGTTTACAACTTTATTATCTTAGAGTGTGATCTTCGGAACCACTTGACTAACAGAAAAAGGTAAAGGATGAGTTTTGCCAGCACGGAGAAACGGATTTCTTTCCTACTGAGCATAAAAACAACCAGAACCGTTGAGAACTGACTGAGCAATTGAACAACCCGAAGCTTTTGTTTAAAATTTTTCAGAACTGTTGAGGATCGCTCTCAAGACTGCCATGGCAATGCTGCAAAAAGACAATAGTAGATCACAAGGGTTTGACGAAATTCAAGCTTACCGGATAAAGAAGGGAAAATGAGAAGGATGACGGGGCCTCCCTCTATTTTTTCCCGGAATTTTTCTATTTTTAATGTTGTTCTACATACATACTTCTCTCTCTCTCTCTCTCTCTCTCTCTCTCTCTCTCTCTCGCTCTTTCTCCTTTTCTCTATCTCTCTTTTTTTTCTAAAATTTTTATGTTACTTTTCACACTTCTATTTTCTTCCTCTCTGTCTGCCATCTGTCTTCCTCTCTATCTCCATTCTCTTGTTACCGCTCCCTCCCGTTCTCTTACTCTCTTACCTTTTTCTTCCTTCTTTCTTCTTCCGCAACTGTTTCATAACAGATTTTCCGCAATGTTCACTTTGTCGTTCCATCTTCTTCCTCCTAGATATACGTTGGTCCTTCTTATGCAACTTAAACAGCTCTACTCATGGTTTACCCATTGGCACCCCCAAGGTGACCTCGAAGGATGGTAACTACGACGTAAGAGCGTCATTTCGTCTCACCCTTTTCCTTAACTTTTGAGGAACTCTTTTCCTTTTTTCGTTCCTCTAAGCTCTAAAAAGTCGAAACCATTGCACTCTAAAGCTTCACAGTCTTCTTCGATGCACATTGCTCGGTTTTGTTGAACAAACTATTTATTATTCAGGGTGTTTGTTGATGAAAATTTTTGGAATCATCAAATCATGAAAAGCTAAAAACTTTAACATACGATCAAAAATAGGGTAATCAATATAATCAATTCATGTCACAACATTAATTTTTAATCAAGTTAGATTTCAAAAACTGGCTTTACTTCGATTGAAAAAAAAAATGTTTTTTAAAAAATAAATAGGAGCATCCATGTCATAAACAAAAGCTCAGTGAAACAGTTTGAAGTCAGTGACGCCGGGTAAGACTGAACATGATTGCGAGATCAAACAAAGGTGCGAGATGAAACCCAGGTTATCTTTCTTAGATGAAACAATCGGGTCACCAGTAACTTGAATCATTGCTAATTCGTTCAGTAGTATTTGACAAATGACTCAATAGCCTTGTTCTCTTATTCTTTACTGTAGCACACAACCAACACGGAGTGGTTCAGTGAGAGTACCCTGTAAAGTCGAAGAACCTCAGGGGAAGAGAAGATGTACATCATTGAACAAAATCAAATTATTGGTCAAAAAGTTGGCTTAGCTGTTCCTGTGAGAAGATTATTGATTTATTTTATATTCTTATTTTGGTTAAAAAAATTCGTCTGTGACAATATTAATGAATTGAAGCTGAATGCCAAACAGTATTACTCGAAGGCTGAATCAAACTATAGGCTGAATCAAACAATATTTCTACTTAATTATCTTAATGAGGCTATCAATGAAATTTTCTGTCGCTTGACAGCAACGTTGACATTCTTGTATTTTTCTATAAGGGTCACCATCATTGAAAGTCGCCGTTTGAGAGCATCATTAGTCGACAGGGTTGTAAGTTTACTTTCATTGACAGGTTCATCAGAATTCTCGCGATTCTTCTGACAAAAGTCATGTTAATCAATTGAGAGTGAGCGCTCTGGTGAGAGTGAGCGCAAGAACTGCCGATCCGCTGCCTTCATGGCCGCCTCTTTTTTTCTGGAAAGCCGACGACGACCAAATTTTCCGCTTTTTCCTTCAATATGACGCGAACTTATGTTGAAGCTTTCCTAGCCGCTTCATACGCTAGCATTTGCGGAGGTAGATTTTGAGAAAGAAGAGATTGACGGTTATGAGGATGGGCGGTTGCGATCGATTGAGTAGAAGACATTAACTGAGCTCTTCTCAATTCTCTTCTCTCTTCTCAAAGGAAGACAAAGTCTCCTCAAATCTCTCGAGGCTTTCCTCCAACTTGGTCAATCTTACCATTAAATTAGTCACATCTGCATTCTTCTGCTGAGACTGCCCTTGGAGGACCGAAATGCTGATCCCTTAGAATTTTTCCACGGCGACCTCAATTTTCTCCATCTTTTCAACCAGATATCTCACTTCTTCGTTTTTCTTCAGGCAATCGAAACATCCGGCTGTTTTCTTGACTGTGCGCTTTGGAGTAGGCATGTCAGCGGGATATCGATTAGCTCAGAGGATCGGTTTAGGAAGAGAAGGAAATGAAATGAATGAGAGAAATGAAACTGGGAGAAGAAATTTCAACATAAAATTGGGAGCGAAAGTGAATCGACCGCTTTCCACTCCGATTGAATGAGAGAATGATTGATTGAGGAAATAATAAACGTCTACCTAATTTAGTGTAACGTCTACCAAAATAAAGAAACACATAAGTTGACAAAAACGTCAACCTAATTTCGTACGACGTCAACTCGTCAATTAGTTAGATGTGAAATTGCCGTCCCTTATCTTTCACTGTTTTTAATTTTATCGCTCCATTACACAGCCACAACGAGGATGATATTTTCGTTCAGAGTGCATTTCACGAAAGCACGTTTAAAAAAGTCGTAACCTGTCGCACACTCGATGTCACACTATAAATTATCTTTTCTCGTCAGCTAAAAAAGTTGCGAAAGTGACCTTTAAACTCACCTACGGACGACATTAAGAACATAATAAAAACAAAGATAATAGAGTCGAGCTAACGGAACAATAAAAAATAATAGTTCGTTATAGGCCTTTAACAAAAGTGCCATGATATGACTTGACACTTGAGCCAACACCGAAAACAAATGTAGTCAGGTTTGCTAAAGCAATTTAGTGAATCACAGAAAATATCTATGCAAACATCTATGTTTTAGGCTGCGCACTGTTTTGCTCAACAACCGTTTTTAACCGTAAAAAAGTAAAACTAATTTGCTCACATACAGTGAGATACAGACAGGTCTTATTTGAATTTTCCTATCAGGAAGCTTCCTGATTAGCAATAAAATGACGTATTGAGTGTCCAAATGGAGCAAATGTTGCAATTTGAGAGGTCTTTTTATTGGGGAAAAATTATTAGTCCACCATTTAAATAGAAGTGTCACCAAAATAAAATAGTAACGTCCACCAAATAAAATAGTAACGTCCACCAAATAAAATAGTAACGTCCACCAATTAAAATAGTAACGTCCACCAAATAAAATAGTAACGTCCACCAAAAAAAATAGTAACGTCCTCCAAATTTTGTGGGCACGTCCACCAAATTTTTTCTCTTGTGAACTTCACCACGGCATTTTTTTCTCACCTGACACCAACCTGTATGGTTTTTTCCACCAAATTTAAAGCCCACCAAATTTTTTTCGTGATATTTACCACGGCATTTTTTTCTCACCTGACACCAAAGGTTACTTTTCCTGCTCTCTCAGCGAGTTTTTTTTTGATGGTTTTTTTGTAGTGGGGGTAATTTTCGCAGGAGTAACGTTTTTTATGAGTGTTTTTTTGTTGTTGAATACTTTTTAGGTCATTCTGTTGAATGTTTTGTTTCAGATATAATTTAAAAATAGGCACTTCTGCATTTTAAGTGGCAGCGCTCGTGGGCTTTAAAAGCTTTGGTTTTAATTTTTTTCTTCATAGATGTTCATTTTGAGCATCAAGGACTCTGGTTCTTGCAAGAAAAATTTTTTTTCACAAAAAATTTTTTTCTCATTTTTTTTACAAAAAAAAATTTTTGGGCTCAACTGCAGTTTCAGTCACCCCGAAAGCCCTAAAGGGAGGAAGGGGGGCCCTAAGGAGAAAGGGGGAAGGGAGTTTTCATGATTAAAATCTCTTTCTGAGAAAAAAATCTTTGGACTGCTAAAGAGGCCGTATGCATGGAAAACAGATTAGAACAATCTGGATTAGTCAGAACCAAGGATTAGAAAATCCAAAAAAGTTGAAAAATTTAGGATTAGGAAAATCGGTATGCATGGATGTCAGATTTCTTAAACTTGGATTAAAAAGGACGCGGAAAGACAAGCGGAAGCACTAAAATGCATCAAAATGCACTCTAAAAACTGTAATTGTCGATAACTAAATGCACTCTAAACACTATAATTGTCGAACGTTAGTATTGTTATATAATAACAACATTTTTTCAATTAATTTCGTTGTTTTTGTTGTTGTTATGTTTTCATTGTTTGTTTGTTTAAAACCGATTGAATGTTGAATGTAAAATTTGATGGAATTGGTATATAAAATATTAATATGAACATTTTCAACCTGTTTTAAATCAATCTGTTAGATGAAAGGTGATTTTTAGTAATCGTTGTACTCTATTTGGGACTTCTGCACTTTAGCCCCCTCTCCCCCCCTCCCAGAGGTTCCATGGGTCAGTTCAATTGGATCATGTTCTTGATACGGCCTCGTTAGCGTAAACTTTTACTAAGCCTAAGCGCTTTCTGATGTAAAAATAACTTTTTTAATGTAAAAATAACTTTTGAAAATGTAAATGAGTCAGTAGTATGACCCATGGAACCTCTGGGAGGGGGGCCTAAAGTGCAGAAGTGCCCTTTATTTGTATGCGCTATACGTTCCTCTGTAATTAATACATGTTACCATGAAATAAACATAAAATAAGCACTAAACAAGAGAACATGCAAAAAAAAGATGTAAAATTCCATTCCGTTTTACTTTCAATACACATTTCAAAAAGAGCAACATGAACGGAATGGGTCAAATTCAGCCTCAAATCCTTTCGGATTGCTCGCTAACCCACCTCCGGAGTAGGGTTACGAATTTTGTCGGATTATCTCAAATCCTAATCCATTATAGCTTCCATGCATACCGGATTAGTGAAATGTATTTGGATAACTTCTAATCCAAGCTCTTAATCCATTTGGATTGCTCCATGCATACGGCCTCAGTAGATTAGAGCCAACTTTTTCCTAAGCCTAAGCTTTTTAATGTAAAAAAATTTTTTGCAGTTGCAACATCAGGTTATTTTTTCATTTTTAAAACCCTTTTCAGCTATTATAGATGAATTTTGTAAATTTGTATACAGATATAAACCACACTAAAGAAAAAAAGAAGTTTTTTTTCTGGAAATTTTGTCGTTTTTTTCTGAAAATTTTTTTTTTTACAATTTTTTTTTCAAGAATCAAAGTCCCTGATGCTCAAAATGATTTCCTATGAAGAAATTTTCCAAAACCAAAGCGTTTAAAGCCCACGAGCGCTGCCACTTAAAATGCAGAAGTGCCTATTTTTAAATTATATCTGAAACAAAATATTCAACAAAATGACCTAAAGAAAACGTTCAACAACAAAAAACACTCATAAAAAACTTTACTTCCGCGAAAATTACCTCCACTAAAAAAAACCATCAAAAACAACTCACTGAGAGAGCAGAAAAAGTAACCTTTGGTGTCAGGTGAGAAAAAAATGCCGTGGTAAATTTCACGAAAAAAAAATTGGTGGACTTTTAATTTGGTGGAAAAAACCATACAGGTTGGTGTCAGGTGAGAAAAAATGCCGTGGTGAAGTTCACAAGAAAAAAAAATTTGGTGGACGTGCCCACAAAATTTGGTGGACGTTAGTATTTTATTTGGTGGACGTTACTGTTTTATTTGGTGGATGTTACTATTTTATTTGGTGGACGTTACTATTTTGTTTGGTGGACGTTACTATTTTATTTGGTGACTCTTCTATTTAAATGGTGGACCAATAATTCATGCCCCTTTTTATTGCTAGTCAGGAATTTTCGTAACGGGAAAATTCAAACCAAACCTGTATGTATCTGACTGTATGTGAGCAAATAAGTTTTACTTTTTTACGGTTAAAAATGGTTGGTGAGCAAAACAGTGCGCAGCCTTACAGTTAATAAATTTAGTTTTAGCTACAACTAAAGTTACTACGTTTCTTTCGTTTTCGCTAAAACCCGTGTTTTCATGGCCAAACAGGAATTTTGCTTTATTCTGACCGAGCAACTGTGATTCATGCTCACTACTTTGTGAAACAACAACAACCCGAAGGTTCCCCGACACAATTACAAATCAATGAACCGCAAAGTGTGAACGATAGTATGAACAACGACACAAAAACAAAACAGCAAACAAAACTGATGAGAGCAAACAAAAAAAAAACCGCTTGGGAGACATTAATTTCTTCAACATTTTAGACAGACATGTATGCCAAATATTTTCTACTTTTCTAACGTCAAAACGCTTGTGGATATATCTTAATGTTGGCTACTTCGAAATGTTGAGATCACTTTGGCATGACTAACCTATGACTTTCATAATTCTCAATTCGTCAGGATCAGGGTTGCACATGTCTCGTTTTTAGTGTTTTTTGTTGGTTTTTTCGAAAAATTTTGAAGAAAAAAAAAGTTTTTCGACTTTTTTTGCTCAAAAATTTTTGTCTCCGTTTTTTCGACTTTTTTGTTGCTTTTTTTGTTGTCTTTTTTGACTTTTTCCCTTCTAGTTTTTTTTGCTTAATTTTCGACTTTTTTTCGAGCAAGCCTGGTCAGGATCTGGGCCAATGGAGTCGGGGTCTACATCGCCTAGAAAATTATTCAGCGACAGAAAATTCTTTCGACACCAAAACATACAAATACCAATAAAGCGAAAGGAAATCATGGCTGGGTACTGTCGAATACTTAAGCACTACCAAGTTTTTCTTCAAGGAATCCGTTTTGACTCAAGTTTTAAAAAACAAAACTTGATTAAATCAGAATCTTCTTCTTCTTCCTAGCGTTTATCCCGCCGCCGAGCAGGGTCCGCTTTGTAGACTGCACCACGCCATTTCACCCGATCAGCTGCGTCTTCAGTCTTCAGCCCAGTCGTGTTCATGTCTACTTCGATGCAGTCTCGCCACCTAGTTTTGGGTCTGCCTCTGGGTCTTTTGCCCTCTACTTCGAGGTTCCAGGACGATTGAGAAACGGATTGGAGATTTGATCTTATCACGTGCCCGTACCATCTCAGCCTTGACTCTCGAAGCTTTTCAGATATAGGGGCGATGCCCAGACGATCTCGGATGGTTTCATTTCGCACCATGTCTAGACGAGTGAGTCCGAGGCTCCATCTCAGCATTTTCATCTCCATAACATGCAGCATCTGTATAGTCTTTGCTGTGCATGGAGAACATTCGAGGCCGTACAACGCTACTGGTCTGACAACTGATCGGTAAATTTTACTTTTCAGTCTGTCAGGCATTCGCTTGTCGCATAGTACACCGGTTGATTCTCTCCATTTGAGCCAGGCAGCATTGACTCTCGCAGCAAATGTAGCCTTGGGGTCTAGGTCTGCGGTGATGTAGGATCCGAGGTACTTGAAGCCATCCACTTTCCGGAGTTCGGTGTTCTTGACTTTGATGGTGTGCTTGTAGTCGAAGGAATTTATGTGTTGTTGGTGAAATAAACCGAAATGAATGAAGTATTTGGATTGTGGTTGTGAAGTTGTAAGGCTGTGTGTTGAGATAAAGAATACCAATTGCAATGGTTCTTCAATGATGCTCAATGATGCCTGCCACGACTTACTTTACTGATTTATCAGCAATTTAATTAACCTTCAACAAACTTACTAACAAATTACTAAATACCTTACTAAATACTAATTAGTACAACCAAATAACAACAAACGTCTCCTTGATGCAGAGCTGCGCGGCGAATCAGGTGGTGTGCGCGAGCGTGGGAGAAGCGGTGCGAAGATGCGAGCCAACAGCCGTCAGACTGACTGCTAATTTAGGCCCAAAATATGTTGAACAAAATAGAAACTTCTAGAACTAGTAAACG
Source organism: Allodiplogaster pararmata (assembly GCA_964056735.1). NCBI lineage: Eukaryota > Metazoa > Nematoda > Chromadorea > Rhabditida > Diplogasteridae > Allodiplogaster > Allodiplogaster pararmata. Next base: position 16,437,198 of record OZ057405.1, read on the forward strand.
TCGAAAGTCGACATCACTAAACCTCACCCCAAACGCACCAAAAGAGGTAGCGTAGCTACCCTCACTAAACATCACCCCAAAACACACTAAAAAGAGGTAGCGCAGCTACATTGGGGGAACGGCGACTATGGTGAGGGGGAAAGGGCATCGGAAAACAAGTCACTCTTCCCAGTGGCAAACCAGTCCTCATGCCAAGGTCGATCTGCCTTGCAATTGGCCAGGGACGGAGCTGCCCTGAGCGACAAACCAAAGGTGTCTGCCCGCACCAACTCGCCACCGAGTTAAGCAACATGAATCCGAGGAAAGAGCCTAACACAGAATAAGTTAATTAAACATAACTGTCCTAAACGTTGCTACTGAAAGGCAACACAAGATAACTCAAATAGTAACGAAGAACCTAATTTGAGATCTAGCAAATAAATAAGGCTATAACAATAATTTCGAACATACATCACGAAAACAATCAACGTAGACGACTTCTAGGCTTTCCGCTTGTCACAGACGATGTAGTGGTGAAGGCGGCCGCAGAGAAGACACTTGGGTGGACGGCATGAATGACGAGGACCGGCTGGAATAGTGCATTGCGGGCATCTGTGGGCGTCGATGAGCCAATTTCTTCTCTCAGTCACAGTGTCGACGTACTTGCACGCCAAGGTGAGATGAGAAGACGAATTGCAGAACATGCACGTATTCGTTTGATGGCGATGTTGAGATGGCTCGCGCTCGTGGCGATGATAGTCTCCCCTGTTACGAGCTGGTGAGCGAGACCTTGAGCGTTGAGGTCGAGTACTGGCACGAGGCACGCCTCTACCCTGGTGGAATTGCCGTTCCCTATGAAGTCTCTCATCTTCCACGTTTTCTTCAATGCGGACAGACTTCTTCCTGTGTGAATCCTGGAATTCCTCTAACTTCGACTCCAAGACACGTGTGGCCAATGACATGGCGCGGGACTGTCTTTTGAAGTCTTCAATTACCTCCTCCAACGTGTCGAAGACTGGAGATATTTTGTCGAGGATGAATTCCTTGATATCCTTGATCGCATCGTCCATTGAGACTGTATCGTTCTCACCCGGAGCTGGTGGTTTCGTTTCCTGGATTTCCTGGATATCCTGGCCGGGTTGTTCGGGGCGCGCGTCCATCTTGATGTTGTACTGGTTATTCTGCAACATGATTGATTGGAGAAACAAGACGTATATCGCTGACTTGTTTGACGATTTATTGTACATATGAATACTAATGAAGAGAAGAAGAATCAAATGAATTCAATCAAAGTAGGTCACGGAGTGAGGTTGGGCCCCCGCGAAATACGAATTAAAAATTTTTAATGGAGCGCCAGAAAGACGGGTCCTTTGCTAGCGATGGACAACTTCTCTGTGGTCTTGTTTCACCAGCGGGTGCATCAACAACCGTTTCCGTTTCATGTACTTCACCGGCCGTGTTTTCTGAGCGTATTTCCAGAGGTATGAGATGGTCTAAAGGTCTGCTTACTACCCTTCCTGTTGTGGTACGTACTGCGGCAGATCTTTCTGTGAGTTTTTCGATTTTAGCCAGGGACCACGTTCCTCTACTTTGATTTTCATCTTTGAGTAAGAAGATTTCTCAAATTTCCGGTTTTCTCGGGTTTCCATTTCTTCCAACAGCATGAGATGCGCGTGTGATTCCATGTAGAGATTTGAGGTAACTTTCATTGAAGATCTTCCAGAACAGCTTCACACCTTTCTGATGTGTGTTGATCATCCTCGCAATACTCTTCAGATTGCTGTCCACCTGACATGAGAAGGAGGGGTCATTTGGATCTTCGTCGTTTGCCAGCGTCGGCAAATTTTGAGAAACTCCTGGTATCATGAGGTCTATTGGTCGGATGATTCTCCACGTGTCCCTGGGGTCATCAGATATGTGGCAAAGAGGACGGCTGTTCATTATCCACTCTATCTCCGTCATTGACGTCTGGAACTCATCTGCATCCAATATCCGGTTTCCAAAACTTCGGTTCATGGCGTTTTTCATAATCCCAACGAGACGCTCATAAGCTCCTCCTTGCCAAGGAGCATGTGGGGTTATGAACTTCCATCTGATATGGGCTGAGTTGGTAGGGTCTTCGACGAGATTCGAGTTCCCTGAGTTTGCGGAGGGAAAATTCCAGAGCTCTTGTGCACATTTGAAGGCTGGCGCATTGTCACAGACCACGAGATGAGGAGTTCCACGTCTGGCTGAGAAGCGTCTGAAGGCGTTTATGAAAGATATCGTTGACAGGCTGTCCGTCACTTCTATGTGTGCTGCTCTGCTTGCGAGGCATGTGATGAGAAGTGCATATTCCTTGACGAGTTCGTTTTTCGTTCGCACAGTGAAGGGTCCCGCGTAATCCAATCCTACGGAGTCGAACGGACGTTGTTCCATGATTCTCTCCTTCGGTATGGGTGGTGCGGGTGGGTATCGGAAGGGCAGTGCTTGATATCTCCTGCATGTGACACATTTCGAAACCCAATACCGGACAGCACGACGACAACGTGTGATCCATACTTTCCTGCGTAAGAAATCCATAGTGTGGTTGTGTCCGGCGTGCTTGATGCTGTTGTGTGCCTTCCGAATCAGCATGCCGATGAGAGCTTCCGTATGATGTCCTGGTATGAAAATTGGATCTGTCTCGGTTGTTGGCAAGTTCGAGTTTTGTAGCTTGCTGAAACCGCAGCGATAGACGTTGTATTGATCCTTGTATAGGTGCAGTGGTTTTTCCTTTCCGCTATCCTTCTCGGAAACACCGTGTATGTTTTGATAGTGCCGGTATACTGTCCATTCCGCCGATTTCAGTTCTTGTCCAGTGAGTAGACCCTTAGTTGGTTCGGTACGGAGTAAAATTCCGGCCTTTTCCGCTCGATCAAACCTAGGGGTTGAGCTTCTGCAGATCATCAGGTGTATGAAGCGCCGTACGTATGCTGTCGTTCGAATGAGAATACTCAACTTCGAGAAGCGGGGAAAATCGATCACCGCGAGAGGCGGCTTCGTGGTGTTGGCAATGAGAACTGGTAGCGGAAGATTTTCCTTTTCAGCTTCCTTTATGACATCTTGAGTGCAGCTGCTCATTTTCCACAATTCCTTTTTCTTTATTTCGACGGTGTTGAGCCAGGTAGGACCAGTCCACCAAATATGATCATCTGCCTGTAACTTCCGGGCTGAGCAACCACGTGTAGCGTGGTCTGCAGGATTCTCCTCGCCAATGACATGCCCGACGCGTAGACAACTTCCTTCGCAACTGATGTGAGAAGCCTCGCATAAGGTGCCGGAGATATCCTTGATTTTCTTTTTTATATTGGAAACCGTACGGGAAGATACTCCCTTTTGATTTGCTGTCATCCAGTACAACGCGATTTGACTGTCCGAAAAAAGGTAACTGCTTATCTGAACGTTTTTCCTGGATTTCCTGATACTTCTCCCTGCGAAGGTCAGGAGTTGGATTCCGAGTAAAATTGCCTTGAATTCCAGTTTCGGTATTGTCATTGTTCTTCTCAACGGCGCTAACTGTGATCTCGCCATCAGGATTTCCGCTCCATTATTTCCAACGACGTAGACTGATGCTCCTAGAGCCTTCAAAGAAGCATCGACGAATACGGCTAAAATCCAGTTCTCGCTTGGAATCGCCGTTGATCTGGGGCGGTGAATGGAGAACTGTACTATGTCTTGCTCAAAGCGTTTCCAAGAATTCGCGTCTTCCGGTTCCAATTTAGTGTCCCATCCGTAGTCCTTTTTCCACAATCCTTGAACAAATATTTTTGCAGGTAGCAGAAGCGGAGCTAAAAGGCCGAGAGGGTCGAATGGAGTTGCAATCTTCTTCAAGACGACTCGTTTTGTCAAGCTTGAAGCAATTGGCATTTCCGCGAGTAGATGGAGATTGTCGGTCCGTGAATTCCATTTGACTCCAATTAATTTCTGCTCGCCGATTTTTCCTTGGTCCGCAGTGGGAAGTTCCGAGATGAAGGCGCTATCGTCCGAAGCGAATTCTCTGAGGTTCATTGAGATGCCGGCCAGTATTTCCTTCGAATCCTTGTACAACTGTTTTTTGTCTGTGGTTTCATCGCACTCGAAGAGTATGTTGTCCACGTACACGTTGTTCTTCAGTTGTTCCAGAACAAATTCTTGCTTCTCGTCGACATCCTGCCGATTGCCGCATATCTTGACTTGATGCGATATTGATGCTTCGAGTAGATATGGACTTTGACTGATCCCGAATGGCGTGACAGTGAATCGATATGTCACAAGATTGTTCTTTCCAGGCGGTTTGTCGGGGTCCCAAACCCACAGGAGCCTCAGTAGGTTTCGTTGATCCGGTTGAATTTTGATTTGGAGAAAAGCTGCTTCCACATCCGCTGTCACAATACTCGTAGCGCAACGGGCTCGTATGAGTAATGCTGGAATGTGCTCGAGCTGAATAACTCCTTCTGCCATGCAATCGTTGAGCGAGAGCTTTCCTCGTTCCTTGGAAGAAGCATCGAAAACGATGCGGATTGGTTTCGTTGGCTTTTCTTGTCGGTATACTGGATGGTGAGGAAGATATGTTGTTGGGTCAGGTCCTTCGATTTCCGAGTCCGGGACTTCCTCGATGTATCCCTTTTTTAAGTAATCCAGGATGATATCGTTGTAATGTTGAAGCAATCCTTTCCCTCGCAGAGAATCAATCACGTTGCGAAGACGAGCGATGGAGCTATTGAAGTTGCGAGATAACTGAGGCATATTCTCCTCCTTGATACAGTATCTTGTGTAGATTCTGCTCTCGTTTATTTCCACATTTTCTGAAAAGTGGCAGCCGACGCGATATTGTTGATCCGTCGAGTTTTTGCTCTCGCTGTCTTCTCCTTCCTTAACTGCTTCATCAAGTGCCAAAAACTTGCGAAGAGCCTCGGTTTCTTGACGTTTCGAGTTGATCACTGTCGAGACACAGTGATGTTCCCACGGGAAATTCCCGTTCCTGGCTCCGGTTGCTATCCAACCCAGAGTTGTGTTCATCAGTAGATATCCACTTGGTAGGTGTACGATTTCCTGGTTCCATCGAACACATCTCAAGAAATCTGTGTTCCCTAGCAGTAGCTCTGGTGTCATCTGTGTTGTGCTCCCGCCTTCTCCAGATAAATGTATACCTTTCGAAGCCATGTAATCGATATCCTGCTGAGGTAGAGGTTCGATGTCCAAATCGGCTGTGATGGGCTTCGGGTGTGCTGCTGCCTCGATTAACATTGTCCCACCATCGGAGGTGATGATCGGAACGTTGTACATCTTGTACCTTCTCTTTCCCTTGGTGTTTCCGCCAAGCCCGCAAAGAGTAAACTCCGAAGATCTGAGAAACTGTAGTTGTAGTTCCTCTGCCAATGTTTCGTCAATTAGTGAAATAGAAGCTCCAGAATCGAGAAGGTAGTTTATTTCCGTTCCCGCTTTACTTCTGACTTGTACTCGGCCAGTGAGTAATCTGGGTTTGTAGTTGGTATTGGTAGAGGTGTGAAGAGAAGAAGTGTTGACGTTTTGATTTCGTCTTTCTTTTCTCTGTTGATTATCTTCGTTGTTGTTAGTACGAGCACGATTGAATGGTTGTTTTCCCTCGTTGGAATGCTTCCTCCCTTTATCCACCTTGTTTATGCTGATAAGTTTGAAGCACGTCGAGATATCATGTGGGCCGCTACACAGGGGACATCTGGAGTTGCAAGTATGCGATGTGCCTCCTCTCGCTAGGCATCCTTGACATAGCCCTTGCTCTCTGAGAAATTTGATGCGGTCTTTGATCCTCCACATTTTCTGACATGACCATGAAAGATGAGCTTCTGAACAATATGCACATGCTTGAACCTCTCCATAATCACTTCTCGCTTTGTAGTTCTCCTGCTTTTTCATTGCTGATCTATTCAATTCCATTCCTGCGTTGATGTGATAATTCTTGGTAGGCTCCTGATACTTGGTAGAAACGGTTGTTTTTTCCGTCATTGTGATTGCGAACATTTCTCTTTTGATGTATTGTTCTGCATGACTTAGGATCATAGTTGCCGTGATTTCCTCATGGTCGTACATATACCTCAGTAGTGTCTCTCTGGTTTTTGCAGGAAATTTTTCCAAAATGAGCTGATGCATGAGGGTGTTGGCTTGCAGGCATTCTTGCGTACGGCTAAGTTTAGCCGTAACTGCCTTGAAAGCGGTGACGAGAGAAAGTTGTGCTGCCCAAGATGTGTCTGTGGGGCGGAGGGATCGCAGTTGAGCTAATTCCATTATTGAGTCAGCTTTAGATTCGCTGAATGTGTCGTGTAATAACTGGATGGCGATGTCGTAATCCACTGAAGTCGCGCTGAGATGACTGAGTGCCACCTTGGCCTCATCACGTATTGATTGCCTCAAGTAGCGCATTTTGTCCGCTTTCGTGATGTCTAATCTGTTGTGGATCATCTCTTGAAACTGTTCCCACCAGGCGGTGTATTCACCTCTGATGCCGGCAAAGGTAGGAAGTGTTGGTGGAGGCAACCTCTGCAAGGCTTGCTCGTGATTAGGTGTGAAGAGGCTCTGCTCTTGTACTGGCTGTGCTTCAACGTGCTCTCTTCGAGGAGGTTCTTTACGCCTGAGAAGCTTGGCTAGCTTGCGTTTAAGCTCCTTCACGCTGATCGTGGCGCCTACCTTCGTGCGTGATCTTGGGTCCTCATCGATCCATGCTTGTAGCTCTTTCGCTTCCTGCTCCTTCGATCTTGTTGTGATGGAGTTGATCTTGATTTCCCAAGCATCGAATGCGTCGATGTAGTATTGCAAGTAGGCGTCCAAGTCTCCAATGATTTCCTGGATATCCGGTAAATCCTTTCGATCCAAGAATTCCTCTCCAAGATTTCCATCCAAGATTTCCTTCGCTACTCTGACGTGTTCGTGCAACTCTACGAAAATTTCCACAACAACAATTTTATCGGCCTGTGTGACTGTGCTAGCTGATGTCATGTTATTTTAACCGATGCACCATGTGCTTGTAGTCGAAGGAATTTATGTGTTGTTGGTGAAATAAACCGAAATGAATGAAGTATTTGGATTGTGGTTGTGAAGTTGTAAGGCTGTGTGTTCAGATAAAGAATACCAATTGCAATGGTTCTTCAATGATGCTCAATGATGCCTGCCACGACTTACTTTACTGATTTATCAGCAATTTAATTAACCTTCAACAAACTTACTAACAAATTACTAAATACCTTACTAAATACTAATTAGTACAACCAAATAACAACAAACGTCTCCTTGATGCAGAGCTGCGCGGCGAATCAGGTGGTGTGCGCGAGCGTGGGAGAAGCGGTGCGAAGATGCGAGCCAACAGCCAAACTCAGACTGACTGCTAATTTAGGCCCAAAATATGTTAAACAAAATAGAAACTTCTAGAACTAGTAAACGTCGAAAGTCGACATGACTAAACCTGTTGTATGGGCCTTAAATGTGCATTGTCATGTGTGGGTGTGTAGCTCAGTGGAAAGAGCATTCGCCCGGAACGCGAAAGGTCACGGGTTCGGTTCCCGTCACACCACACGATTTTTGCACAAGTTTCTGCGAACAATCCGCTACTCTGCTCGGTATAAAAATCCGTTGCTTGGGATCAACGAGGAGTAAGGAATACTCTTATTTACATGGGGGCCGAACCGGGATGAGAAGAGAGAATAAAAAAAAAAAAGAGAAAAAAGATAAGAAAAAAAAGAGAAAAAGAAGAAAACCCTAGCATGAGCTAGTTCGCAGAAACAAAGGCGCCTAGACCTCTGACCCTAGACCTCGAGAGACCTCGGTGTTGAGAGGGGGGCATGTTGTATGGGCCTTAAATGTGCATTGTCATGTGTGGGTGTGTAGCTCAGTGGGGAGAGCATTCGCCCGGAACGCGAAAGGTCACGGGTTCGGTTCCCGTCACACCACACGATTTTTGCACAAGTTTCTGCGAACAATCCGCTCCTCTGCTCGATATAAAAATCCGTTGCTTGGGATCAACGAGGAGTAAGGAATACTCTTATTTACAAACCTCATCCCAAACACACCAAAAGAGGTAGCGTAGCTACCCTCACTAAACATCACCCCAAAACACACTAAAAAGAGGTAGCGCAGCTACAGATGGTATTCGAGGTATTCGAAGTACTTTTTCCCATTTCCAAGTACTCGGTCTTTTGGAGGTTTAGTCGTAGACCATAGTCATTGAAGCGTTCGTTCCACTCTCCTAGCTGTCTCTCCAAGTCCTCTGTTGTGTTGGAACATAACACAACGTCGTCAGCATACAGTAGAGTTTTCGGAGGGCTTGTTTGTAGATCTCTGGTGATCGTGTCCATTATCAGTATAAAGGGCAGGGGGAAAGCGCGGAACCTTGATGAACTCCTACAGCAACCTTGAATGAATCCGAAGTACCCGCTGGACTTCTCACGGTACTTCTAGAGTCAGTATACATCATTTGAATCCATCTTATGTACTCTTCTGGGACTAGGTGGTCTCGAAGAGAGAACCATATCAGCTCATGAGGCACACGGTCGAAAGCTTTCTCCAAGTCAAGGAAAGCGCAATGGACTGACTTCGCCTTTTCCCTGTGTTTCTCTAGATAAAGACGAATGGCGAAAATAGCATCTGTTGTTCCACTTCCTTTGACGAAGCCACACTGATTGACGGTTGTGCTTACAATTTTGCAGAGCCGTGCTTCGATGATCTTTTCCAAGATCATTGTGGTATGAGGAATGATTCTTATCGGCCGGTAGTTGGAGCATATTGTGACATCTCCTTTCCCTTTGTAGATGGGTATTGTAGATGATCTACTCCAGTCTTCGGGATACTCCAGGCGAGCAGTGGCTTTTTGAAAGAGGGTCGTAAGATGGAAAAGTCCACAATCACCTGCGAGTCTCCATGCAGAGGCGGCAAGATCATCTGGCCCACATGCCTTTCCGTGCTTCATTTTCTGAAGGGCTTCTCTTACTTCAATCTCTGAGATGGTGGGAACTGGTCCTTCTACTGGTAGGGACAGCGGGATGGGAGGGTGGTCGAACTCGATGTTCGAGATTTCCTCGAAGTGTTCTCTCCATCGCTGACAAATTTCGACATTGGATCGGAGGATTATGCCGTCCCGGTTCTTGATTGTCCGCATGTGAGAAAGGTCTTTTGCTGCTGTGGCTCGTGCTTTGCAAATCCGGAAAATTTCCTTCTCTCCTTGAGGCGTGTCGAGCTTACTGTAGATTTCTTGGATGGCTGCGGAGCGTGCCTTCGCTACGGCTCTCTTAGCTTCTCTCTTCATACATAGGTACAGAGCTCGGTCAGCTTCGGTTCCGGATCGTTTCCATTGCTTGAGAGCCACTTTCTTCTCCTTGACAGCAGTTTGAACGTCTTCGTTCCACCACCATGTCTCCTCGTCTACAATGCGTTTGTGACCTGGTTTTGTTAAGCCCAGAGTGACTTCTCCTACCGCCTTCATCTTGTCTCGAACGAACCTCCAGTGCTCCTCAATGGAGTCAGGGAACGTTTTTTGGAGAGTGTCCGGGGATAGGGCGAGAAGAAGCTGATGCATGAAGCGAACCTTGTTGTCACGTACCTTCCACCATTTTATCCGAGAAACTTCGTTCAGAGGCTTTACGTTGCATTGCTTCTGGGAAAATCGGAGATCGATTATAACTGGATGGTGCTGCGAGGAGACGTTATCGCTCGGAATCACCTTGCAATCAGTGATGAGTCTCAGATTGGTTCTTTGCGTCATCCAAAAGTCGATTTGGGTTTTCCTTCCACCACTGCAATACGTGGTGAGGTGAGACTCTCGTTTGCAGAAGAAGGTATTGCAGATGGAAAGATCGTGCTCTTCGGCAAAACTCAAGATTCGCTCTCCCTCTGCGTTCGGCAAACCATAGCCGTTTCCTCCATGAGCTCTCTTATGGGCTTCGCATCTTCTTCCTACATGCCCGTTCAAGTCTCCTCCGATCATGAGAGTTTCTTCCGGAGAGCATTTTCTGATGACGTCATCGAAGTCTTCCCAAAACCCGTCTTTCTCGGAGTCGCTGCATCCTGCCTGCGGTGCGTAAGCACTGACTATTTTGAAGAGTTTGCCATTGCATTCCAAGGAGATGGACATCAAACGATCTGAGATTCGACAAACTTCCGTGACGGATGTGGCAAGGTAGGAGGCAGCGATAATTCCGACGCCATTGCGGGCCGCTGATGAAGTATTGCCCGAGTACCACAGCTTATACCTCCCGTCGAGCTGCTTTGCTTTCCCTCCTTTCCACCTAGTTTCCTGGAGGCATGCCAGATGTACTCTTCCTTTTGCCAGCATGTCACAGACTTCCATGGACTTCCCCGAGAGACTTCCGACGTTCAAGGTAGCTAGTCGGAGACGTGTAGGCACTGCTATTTGATTAAATCGAGGACGCGGCCTATTATTCCTCGAAGACCCTCGCATATTTCTCACGTCGATCGGGATTCGACGCGCGTCGCTTGAAGGGGACGCCCTAGCATTCGGGTTACTCTGATGGTGCATCTTGGGGGGATGCGACGGTTTCTTCATAGACCGGCTTGTCGCACGAACATCCAAGTCGATAGTTCAGCCTGACGTCCGTTTACGACCCTTTGGGCCACATATCCCGGGATTTTGGGCTATGTGGGCTAGAGGTTATTTTTTGGACACGCCTCTTGACCGCGTCCCTTAGGCCAGTGAGATAACAGTGAGCGAGCATTTTATAGGATGTGGGCTGCCCAGTTCCCACACCCACCCGCGACGCTCACTAGCCTAAGCCCCTCTTTGGTCAGCCATGACAAAGCCACCAAGTCTCCCATCCGCCTGCGGGAGAGGCTCCACATACGCCATCGGGGTAATCAGCGCGTGACTCAGAATATTGGGAAAATTCGTATCAAAATCCGATAAAAGTTGATTTGAAAAAATTCTACGCAATAAATTGACTCATCTTTGATTCTGAAGAATATGATTATGAAGAAAATTCTGCAAAAGCCGTAATCGAGAGTTAGTAGAAAAAACAACAATTAAAACACTATTTTGACAAAAATAGACACAAAAATTGAAGCTTTTCCCATTGATTGAACGACACCCAACAAACCACAGTTAATAAATGTTGTTCTAAATTGCTTTATCGCTCAGAAAACAAGCAATTTTAAATTTGAGGGGAAATTTAGCTAAAAACTAAATGTACATATATGTACTTACGTGTTATATGGTGAAGTATTTTGAGCGCTAGTGCACTAGTGTAAGTTTTAAAGCTAGTGCACTAGTGTTTTGTCGATAGATTTGATTTCTTTGATTCGAAAGATTTTTCACTCACCACGATTTGCATGCTAACAGATTTGCGTGCTGTAGTTTTGAAATACTTCGATCCGTGCACATTTAATTCTCCGTGCAACGGTTCCATTCACTGGGAGTAGGACTCGTCCTGGCTCTCTGCTCTCGTAAATTCGTGAGTGTTCTGTTTCTGGAAGGCTGCCGAAAGTTATCATCAACTTCTTTTTTTTTTCTCTGTCGTAACGGTAATGAATGAGACAACGCCTTCTTTTCACAATGAGAACAACTTCATTTTGGAAAAAAACTTCAAATGTTATTCTTTGTTCGATGGATTCACTATCAAGTTAACTAAACAATAATTTTGGGGATGTCAATTGAAGCTTCAACTAAGTATGCTTGTCAGCAACTTTAAAGCGAGTACTTCCTTTTTGAAATGTTGGGTTTACCATAGCATCCCATCTGAAACAGATTAATGATCTCGACACTTGAAAACGCTGAGAAGATTTTTTTAAAAGTAAAACAACACTTCGTGTTCACCTGATATCCGACTTCTTTTCCTGAATGGAGATATACTTTCAATAAACGTCTTTTTCGGACATAGAAAAATTTTCCGGTTTTTTTTCGTAAAGATAGCAGAAAAACAGGGTTGAAACATGTTTATCAGTTGATAGAAAAGTTGAACTGAATAAGAATAACACAATTTTTGAGTCCTTTATAATGACATTAGTTTTTGAATCATAATTTGGAAATCAATGCGCTATAGCGCGCGACGAATTAAGATTAAAGAATACAACGTTACTCCATCTACCCAAGCTATCTGTGAGTATAATATATGAGGAAGACACTGTTGTTTCTACTCCGTGTTATCAAGTACGAGCGAGTCCGTGAAACATGGAGTCATTGATTCGAAAGATTACGCTCGAGAGTCTACGGTTACGATGAGTTATTAGAATAGATTGGAATGTCGATAAAGGTTTAGAGGGTAAAGATGGCCTCTACATTTTGTGTCTATGTAATTTTTGACCGGTTCATCCTCACCGGTATCGAGCACGTTCTCGGGGGGCAAATAGAGGGATGCCTCTTTGCAAAAGTGCATTCGAGATAGCGATCTGTCCGGGGTGGGAGTCCAACTCAGGACTCTTCGCACAATAGTCAAACACACTACCATTATGCCACGCCCGGACACACAAAATCTCGCACTAATGCGTTACCGAGATCACATTGTTGTCCTTCTGAAATTGGGCTATTGAAAAGTTTGAGTTTTTTTGAACTTATCAGTTTTTTTGAATTTTTTGAACGAGTAAGGTTTCTGGAAACTCGCGTGAAAATTATCTTGAAAAGTCAGTCAAAGAAATGACAGAGGGTTTACGGAAAGGCTTTTGCAAGGGCGCAATTCATAGGGACTTTTCCGGGAAAAATCGAGAACATTACATAACAGCCGCTCTAAATAACGAAAATAGGGTAAGATGATTAAGAGTGGAAAAGATTTATAACATGACAGCTGCTCAGGAGGACTTCTTTTATTCACGTGTTCAATCGAATCTAGATCAAATTCAATAGCTGTGCAACATCATCAAACATGTATGAACAAATACATAATTATACGAAGACCGCTTCAGATGTTCATCATAGAACCGAGTCACGACGAAGGTTCTGCAACAAATTCATTCTCATATGAATAAAAAAATTATTTGGGTCAAAAGACGTGTGAAAAATTACATGTGTTAATTTTTACAGTCTGCTACAAGCTAAAAAGGTCGCTGGGCTTAATATTGACATGCAATGCTGACAACTGAGAATATGTTATTCAATCTAGTGCTCTTCTGATTCGGAAGAGCTATCCGATTTCATTTTGAATACGCGATTTCGAACTAAACAACCTTTGTAAAGAAATTTTATAACTAAAAAACCATATTCAATTTTGCTTATATTTTGAACTCTAGACTGACTCCGCCCGGCTCGGAACAACACTTAAAAGCAGAATTAGACTCAAGCCTGCTTTTGAATTGGCGTTTTTTTTTTAAAGGCTAATTATATGATTCGACGTCTCGATTTTTCTGTGAACATTCTTCAACGTCACACCTTCGAGTACTCTTCTTGGCCCACAGCGTAGCTTTTGTTGAGCTGCTTGCCCCATATGCAGAAGCTGATAAGGACGAAGATGAGTCCGAAGCCCTCGACGACGGAGATCACTGAAAAGCCCAGCCAGAGTCCCGCGTGGCCACCGAGGTCCGCCAACATGCTGGAGAGCTAAACAAAGGCCTTTTCGATTTACAGGTGTTTTTTTACGGTAAGAGAGTATATTAGGGGCTCTGAGAGAGTTTTAAAAGATTGCTAGATTAATTTCTATAGGTACTCAAAACAAGGTTGCTAGTTAGCTATAGCTAATTCACTTTTTTTTTAAAGGTTAATAGTCAGTCCGTGAAAAAGTTACTCAAGAGAAGTTCAATAGCAAGCAGAGTAATGGTTTCCTAAAAAAGTTTAAGAGTCTACTGAAAGATTTGTCGCTAAATAAAAGCTTGTAGTCAGCGGGGAAATAAGTCACTCTAGAACTATAAGTGATTAAAGAAAAATAGTCAGCTGACAGTGTAAGCAGCCTCTTCTGTGTGTACTTCATAAGAAAGAGTGTGATAGTAGACATATACGAGCATGCCGTTCCTCTTGTACCAAGCCATGCATTCTTCGACGGAGGGGAAATTGGTATTCCACCAGACACAACTTCCCACCTGCAATTCGACCTCGATCACTCTCTTCCCAATCTCTAACTAAGACATTCACGAGTTTTGATTCAAGTATTGCGTGGACAAGCTATAAGGCAGCTACACTGCTGATATTTTAGAAAATTACCGTTCTTTGAGCGAGGTTGGATAACAAGAATAATGAGAACTTCACCCTTCGCTGCCCTCTACCTCTAGCTCACTTCACTTCAATCCAGACTCCTTCGCTTCCAAAGCAGTCGTTTTTATTTTTATTTTCATTAAATACATTCAAGTCAATTCAATTTAGACGCAATATCCTCGATGTCATGGAAAATGAAGCGCCATCATATCGAACAGCTCCATCTGATTCTCCCAGACAGTAAAGAAGAATGAGAAATTAGGAATGGAGTTTCGAGAAATTAGGACTGGAGTGTCGATCTTATGAACTACTACATGTGAATTTACTTGTGAATTTTTTCAAACTATGAACAAAACTTGATCTACGGGACGGGATGTAGCAAACCCCTCTCTTTCTCTCCAACGGAAAGCAAGCGCGTCCACGAAGCACTACTTAGTACTATTTATCCGTGTCAAAGAGCTATATTAAAGGCTCTGTGACGTTCTTCTCTTAGTCCCAAAACTTCTCAACGAGTATATTCTAAACGTCTGGTAAAACGAAACATACACCAGGAAGATCGACAGCGGCTCCTGATCGTTTTTTACGCCCTGAAAATTATAGTTTTTTTAAAATTTATAATGTAGGTTTTAAATATAAAACAAGCCATGAAAAAGGAACGCTCCGTGGTATATGATTACAGAACCATGATGCCAGTCGTGAAAATCTAAAGCAGGAACAATTATGCTGTAGAATCTCTATTTTAGCTTTGAGAGCTTGAATTTATTAATTCATTTAGTACTTCCTTTGTAATGGTTTATTGGTTTTTAGTTTTTTATTCAAAGTTTGTATTGAATTGAAAACAATTTTTTGTAAGCCTTTTTTCAAAGTTTTTTCTCTCTCAAAGATATGATTAGTAAGCCTCTGCTTACTTTCCCTCTCTCAGGAATACTTTATCAAACGTGTCTGCAAAATACATTACAATATCGCTTCAACTCCGAATTAACGTCTATATATGGTTTTGGTACGGTACTTTTGTATGAAAAAAACAGCACAAAAAACTTTTTTCAATTTATTTTTCTTACGATTTTTATGATTGAGCTAATTTTTATATCGTATATTAAGAAAGAAATTGGAAAGAACCTTGAGATGACGACGCATCATTCAAACGTTGTTTACTGTTTAACTGTTCTTCGCATTCTTCACAATTCGGGTTTATAGATAGATTTATATTTGTCCAAGGAGGCCGCCTGTCGCTTTCAAAGTCCGCGTTTGCAAAAAACTGTTCAAAAGCTTTTTTTTGATCACCTGATAATGTGTCATTAAGAAAATTCATTACGCTCAACGTTGAAATGGAGTTCCAACTTAGGTTTTTGAGGTACGGTCTTGAAACTTCCAGCTATAGATAAGAGGTCACAAATTTTCTTCGAATTCCTAGTTTTTTCATATTCGTGGCCGCCGGTGGAAAAGTTCTTAGATAAAAAGTGTGTCTCGATTCATTCATTAAAGGTGAATGAGTCATTGTAGAAAAGAAAAGCGGACCCGGCTCGAAAGCTTTGAGATGAAAAGATACAGCACATTAGTCCTTGTCAAAGCACCAACCGATTCCAACAGTACACAATTCAATTCTTATAGTGTTCTATCTAACCCATCATTCGATGAATCAATGACTTTGAGGTTAAAAATTAAAGAACCTCAGAGCATGGCATCAGTGTATCCGGAACAGAAACTGGGAGAGTAAAATTGAGCTCGCAATCGCATCTGTAATAGCATGGCCAGCATTCTCGCCAATCGTCTCCGCGGTTTTTGCATTCGAACATAGGTCTGAAAATAATGATAAGGAAGAATTTGTGTTCATGCTTGGAAGTGAAGATTACTGCGCAGCTTTTTTCAAATTTTAGTGTCGCTGTTTACTGTTTAACTGTTTAACGAGCGTTCGACAGCCATTTGTCGTAGTTTCGTCACTTTTTATTCCATACCCCTAAAATCAAATTTTTTAACGCTTTCTTATAACAAATTTGATAGAGTTTCCGTTCATTTTGTTACTTACCTTCGAAATTGGAATCCTCACTGAACTCTTACCTTTTGCATTCTTTTAGGTATTCATCATCAGTGATTCTGATGTTATTAGGAAGTCGGTCCATTATGTTTACAGTATTTGGACACAACGCTGGATCTGTGGTTGTTAGTGGGAGGGTTGATGTAGAGGATGGTGACTCTGTAGTGGTCGATTCTGGTATAGTGGTCGCAGACTCTGTTTTTTCCGTCGATAGTTCTGTTGTAAAAGTACTTGAATCTTTTTCATTGAATTCCGATTCAGTTGTTTCAGAGAACGATTCGGTTGTCGTGTCCGTCGTTATGTTCACTGTGTCCGTTGGTTCAGGAAGGACAACGTCTCCCGTCTTTTGAATCTAAAACAAAGTATGTTTGTTTCGGCACAGCGGTCAAAGAGGTCAAAAGAACATTCGTACATAACTGAAGTAAAGCTTGGATTAACAGCTGACCCGCGGTACTGATTTGAACTAGGCTGTCGAACTTTCAATTTTAACGCTATTACGATCGCGTTAGCTCTACCCTGCTGAGAGCAAATTGTTAATTCGTGCGTTCATATTGAATATGATGATACTACACAACGGACATCGATAGGTAAGAAAATTTGTTTCGACCCAGCTCAGACATACTTTTGGTTGATACTATTTTCTTAGAATGGAAAGGACTTAAAGGCGAGCAACTAGTAACGAACCAAAACTTCTTCTTGCTGTTCCGCTGTGCCAACGCCGACTTGATAGTTGTTGGAGGGGTAAATTCCGGTAGAGATGGTCGTAGTGAAAAAGGTCTCCCTGCACGGAAAGTGGCAACCGCAGTCCGTCGATGGATTGATGTGCATTGGCGAGTTTGCGTTGCGCGAACATTTCACTGAAAGCATGGTAATGATCTTCATCATATGGAAAGAATTGTGTGCTGGCTTTCTCTTTTTGTGTTGACTTTCTCTCTTTTCTTCTCTATCATTCTCAAATTTTTTTAGATCTATCCCTATTTCCCTTTCTTTTTTCTTTATCTTTCACTTTCTGACTCTCGAAATTCGATATGCATAAATCTATCTGAACCTAGTAGCTTTCAAAAGTCTTCTGATACTTTTAGTGTTGACAAAAAAAAACAATATCCTCATGAATACAGGGTGCGGCAAAAAGCTAGGTGGACAGTATTTTTCCAATAAAAACTCAACGGATTGAGCAAATCAAACAAAATTTTTATCAAAGTTTATCCAAATAGTTTCGGATACAACTGCACTTTGAAGTTTCGAACAGCCCTCCCTTCTTATTGACACAGGCACGGAGTCGCTTGTGTAAGGCACCTACCGTGGTGGACAAGCGACGTCAAGATCATCCCACGCCTTCTAAAGGGCGTGCTTCAGACTTTTCAAATTCTTGTGGAGAAGCACACATTAAATACCAAAGAACTCAAAACTCAAGAACCGACCACACAGAGAAGTCCAGAGGATTCAAATCAGGTGAGTACGGAGGCCATTCGGCGGATGTGATCATGGAGGGGAAATTGGTCTTGCACCAGTCTTGCACCACTTTAGCCTTATGGGCGGGCACAGAGTCCTGCTGGAACGTCTATTTTCGTCCCGCAAAGTGAGCCTGGCTCCAGGGAAGTACTTCCTTTATCAGAATGTCGTTCAGGTAGTTATTGGCATTCATTTTGACTCCCTGCTCGACGAAAACGAGTGGAGTCTTGCCAGTCGCGCAAATCCCGGCCCAGACCATGACAGAAGCGGGATGGCCCTTTCTGGAGACGTAACAACCACTCTTTTTGGCCTCATTGACCGATTTCGACCAAATCCTATCGTTCTGGTGGTTGAACGACTGATGAATATTGAACAACTTCTCATCAGTGAAGAAAATGTCCAAACAGTCCACCCGCTTGAACCGCTTTGACAGTTCACGATATCTCAGAAGACGGGTCGCCTTCATCTGGTCCGTCAGTGCGTGAGTCTTCCGAAGCTTGCTGCGGCGAAGTCGCATGCGAGATTTGACGATACGAACAGAACTATCCGAGATATTCAGCTCCTTTGCGACTTTTCTGAGACTCTGCTTATGGTTTTTTGGTTATTACGAATCTTTTCTCGGATGCTTCTCACGTTGGAGGAAGTGCTCGCGGTCACTGGTCTACCGCTCTGGGACGGTTATTTGTCGTACCAGTCTCACGAAATCGACGTATTGTGTTTTCAATGGTCCTGCGGGAGAATCCAGTGATTCTGTCGATGTGCTTTTGAGTATGCCCGGACTGGCTCAAGCGCAGAATTTAGCCTCGGTCCATATCAGAGACCATTACTTGATAATGAAGAAAGATATCATTCCGAGTTTTCCAAAATGTGTTCTCAACGTTAGGAATAAGATACAAACGAAAAATCACGCGACAGCTACACTAAACAAAAAAGGTACAAAGTGACAAAGTGCTCAACCTAGTCATGAAAACTAGGCTTACGCTCTTCTTGAGACTCGCACCAACGCATCTCTGCAGCCTTCTTCCTCTTCGGATCAGCACAACCACATCTGTCAAGAAAAAGAAATTTTGGAAGCTTTTGTAGATGAGGGTCTTTTTGAGAGTGTTCGAGTCTCTACGTAAGCCCGAACATCTCATTTTTAGCCAGGATTATATTGTGAGAAACAGAGTCTTGTTTCAAGTAGCTTTGGAGCGTTTGTGTCGCATTGTGGGCATCAGGACAATATTGTTTTTGATACTTTCAAAACAATCATATGGAGATAATTTGCGTTCTGAGACTTCTAAGAGATTTAATTGATTTCATAAAACTTCGATTTTGTGTGCCATTCTTAACCCTTCTTCCAATCAAGTAATGAAAAAAGGTAAAAAGAGTTTCTCGGGGACGATTTAAGAAGGAAAGTTACAACTTGAACCTCTCAACCGTGTTCCTCTGAAGACAACTGTAGTAGCACGTGTCTATCGTGTAATTTTTATCCGCTCCATAGTAATTGGTCGAAGCAAAATCCTTGTCCACGCAGGATCCATAAGGACTTCCTATGCGATTCACCTGTTCCTGAAAACTTGGTCACTATTTTAATTAAAAAGTTTATAGCTCCTTTTGTAATGGTTCGGCATATATTTATGCAATTTGCGCTAAAAAAGGACGAGTAGGTCATAGGTTTTATCCTTATCCCGGGAAAATTATACATGCAAACCAGAACAGTTAATAAATTTTGAGAATTTTTTTTTGTTCTGAAGATCGATTTGAACAATGTAGAACGATTCTAATCATAGCTAAATACATAAAAGGCTGTTTTTAGATCAGAATTACTCGAGAGCCCTTATTATATACATATGTAGTCTGGAAAAAGTTCTTTGTCAAAATAGGGTTCAAAAAGCGCAAAGGAAGCTATTATGATAGGCTTTTCGGAAACGTAAACTTTTGGACATGATGCAAACATTTTACTGCTAAAAGCTAGTTTTTTGAGTGGAACCGAACTTGCAGTCAGTTTTTTTTCGGGATTACGCACTACAACACTGCTTGACTCATGCGGTGATGTTATGTATGTATGTCAAAGACCCAGTGGTTTTTTTTGCCTATGAATGAAAGCCCGGACTGAAATAGAATAAGCCCACCATCGTGATGCCCACGGCTGTAAAATATCCGGCACTGAGATCAACTCCTCGGCCGTCGAAGGAAGGCGCGTAGTCTTCGTGATGAATGGACATGCGGAGACCGGCCCTGTTGATGATTGGGATGTAGTCCACTTCAGATGTTGTACTCCGATCTTGCTGGAAAGCAAAACCCTAACCAAGCACATATTATACCATTCCTTCGTTTTAAGAATCAACAAACGGTTGCTTTTCAACGCATTCTTACCTTCGATCTTAGACCGTACATGTTTAGCAGGATTGGAACACCTCGAGACCGCATAGTGGAATATTTCAAACTCGTAAAGCGTTTCATTACTGCTCATGAGATGCGTCGGTTCTCTTTCATAGGTCGACTTGTCGCACCAACATTGTAATAAACCAAACATCCACTTAACGACCTTTCAATTAGACGGGTTCTTTTATCTTTTTATACAGAAATGAAAAGGGAATCATTGTTTAACTGTTATATCATAAAATCAAGAAATTCAGACATTAATCGTTATATAATGAAGTAATTAAAGAATTCATTGTCATAAAATTTTCCATAAATACTTTTTCATGAACATAATGAGTTTGTAGGTTCATCTTCTTGGAATGAATGGCATGTATCCTTCATGTTTTTGAAATGAATGACATAATAAAATATCGACAAAAAATTAAGAAGTACATCATTAGAAATGGTTCTAAACTACCAAAAAAAGCAAGCTAACGTTGACAATCATAAGCAGCCGCAGCCCGGAGGTCATTCCTGTTCTGGTCACATCGTGATTCCCCTCATACATGAAGCATTTACCGTAGATTGGGTCAAAGACTTCTTTGAACTGTGCGCTGAAAAAGCATAGTCTTCGTGACTGCCGTGGGATCGAGTACGGGCTTAACTAGTTCAGTGAAATTCACAAGCTCGGGCAATGACTGTGACACGATCTGGGCTCACTCGACAGGAATCGACGAGCCGCGTCTGCCTCACATTCTTTCTTGTGCGGAAAAAGCGACGAGAGGCTAGACACACTGTTGGTTGGGGACGACAAGTGATAAGTCGCAAAGCCAATGCTTTTTTCAGTCGTCAAAAAGAACATTGGAGGTGAATTTAGTTATTTCAAAAACTACAATGCTACTCTCTATATCTTTTACTCACGATCTTTTCCGCTCTCTCCTTACTCTCTCTCTTTTACTCTCTTTATCTGTATTTCTCACTCTTTTAATTTCGTAAGAATTCAGGAAGAGCCACTAGACTAAAACTGACGATGTGCAAGTCCGCCCTTCATAAATGCATTCCGTTAGGATCTCATCGAATTTGTAAAGAGCCGCTTCTTTCTGCTCATTGGTCAACTTGGCCATCAGAGCGTAGAAGATGTCTTTTGCTGAGCTGCTGCGCTCGTAATCTGTTCTGTTCTGCAGCATGATCGTTATTTCAACTGATAAATTCTTCTTTTGAAGAAACCTATCATCAATTATACCTACGTGTCGAAATGACGCATGACATATGCAGCAACCTAAAGGCATAGCTAACTATTCATTTACTTCTCTATCTAATTTTTTTCACACAGAACCTGCGATGTGTAAACCAGGAAAGCATTAGAGTATCATTTAAGCAGCTTTAGGGTCGGTGGTTCGGCTTCCATGCTGACGGCTGTTTTTTACCTCGCTCTTCACCTCTCTTTTCATCAAGTTGATTCAAATCAGTCTCTCGCAGGATTTGAACACTTTGTCGTTCCAGATAAATTCTACACTCCCGTTTTTCATGAGGAACTCTTGAAGTTTTATAGGAAACAAGGGTTCCCAAATTAATGAAACTGTTAAAGTAATCGAATCAAAAAATAGTTGAATAATTTTCACTAGTTTCGGATTCTTTTGAAGTTTGAAATTTTTTATCCCCATAGGATAGCTTGTAAGGTCATCGCTTATATAGAATCATGGAATAGGAAGGGAAATAATGGGGAATAAGATAATCAATTTTCGTTGGTGTCCACTCTTGTTGTTGGCAACAGAAAGTTCGGTAGGTCTATTAGGTTCGAGAGGTCGATCTCTTTTAGAGCCTTGCCGAATGCTCCGATATCTTGAATCTCTTTGAAATTATCTGTAACTTTGTTCCACAAAGCAATTGCTCTAGAATAGAAAGAATGTGGGTCATTGTATCGTTTAAAGTTCATCAGAGTTAATTTGGAGGTTCGGTCTGAAGTGCGGAGATTGGTTTCAGTTCTTAACTTCAGCTCTTTTTTGCATGTCTGACAATCCACTCAATCAGAAAGTAAATGAAAAACTACCAAAAAATCAAAACGGATTCGTCGAATGATTAGTGAATCCAAATTGAATTCAGCGAGACGTTGGGGGTGGCTCAACCCAATACTTCACAACGAGAATGAGGTCTTTTTGTAAAAAGTCTTTGAGGGTATTCCAACATCTTCGAATTATTACTGCGGGGTTTCGGGGAGAAAATAAATGTACCATATTCAAGTAGGGGTCTGATGTAAGTGGTGTAAACGGTTTTGTAACCGTTCAAGTCCAGACATCTAAACACTTTGAAAACTTGTGAAATTCTACACAGAGTCCTGGCACGTATGATGTCTACGTGTTGCTTGAAGTTGAGCTTAGAGTCCACAAAAATACCTAAGTCTCTGACTAAATTAACGACCTTTATCAGCGAGCTATCAATGAAGTAATCGTTTTGAGATTTCCCTAGACGGAGACAGCTGATTTTCTCGACTGCTAAGGGAAGTTTGAATTCACGTGATCAATTTGAGATTTTGTTTATACATAGTTGAAGAGAATCAGAGTCCTCGCTATAAATTTTAAGGTCGTCGGTAAACAAGGAAAAATTCACAGTCGAGGTAATACAGCTCTCAATGTCATTGATGAAGCAGAGGAACAAGAGGGGCCCGAGAACTGTCCCTTGGGGTACCCCGCTGAGTACTGGGAAAGAATCAGAGTAGACATTTTCTATGCGAACCTTAAATGAACGGTTTTGCAGGAATAAAGTAATCCAGTCTATTAGAGCAACATGAAGTCTCATGAAATAAAGCTTTTTGATCAACTCTTAATGTGAGACCTTGTCGAAAGCCTTCGCAAAATCAAAATATACAACATGTAGTGCTTTATGTTTCTGAAAAGATATTTCCCACTCACTGTTAGATTTTAAAAGTTTCACAGTTGAAGTGTTTATTATACTAGTAAAACCGTCTCGGATTGTCTGTATTTGAGTCCTTAATATCTGACCTATCGATCACGAAGCAAATGAGTGAATAGAGAAGAGAGTTAATCTCTCACGTATAAACATACACACGCACAATGAAGAAAAAACTGACACGAAACCCGTAGTCATCTGGAGTCGTTTGATTGTCGTTGAAGACTATCTGGTAGTATTGATCGAGCATCGTATTGATCTCTTTGAAGTCTGAATTGCTTCGGATGACGTTCCATTTGAGTAGATTGAAGTTGCACAAAGTAATCCGAGGAAACTTCTATAAGAGTTTTTTTCTTCTTCATGATAATGTTTTTTTAAATATGTATTTATTATTGGAGAAGCATATTTTGCTGAGAAAGGCAGCTGATTAGAAGAGTTTGATTAGTAGAAGCTAATGAGTTATGTTTTGATAATAAACAAATCAGTAAATCCCAACATTCAAAACCCATGTCGAAGGAAACCATTTTCTTGGAAGAGAGGAATGTTTTGCTCAGAATTCACTTCTCGTATCACTTGAAGTCTGCGGTTTATCAAAAACATTACATTCATAACATTTTAGGTGACGTATTTTTGTAAGCCTCCCAAAGAGCGTTAAAGTGAAATGGTGAAGATTTTTGAAACTGTAACGTTGCTTTGGATGTATTCTTTATTTTGGAATCACGATTTGTCCTTATGCCGACTTATGCCAACGATGGTTCAACAGCTTCTTTTTTCCACGAACTTGCTCAGCTTTCGCGTTCTCTACGGAAGCTATTTTATGGAAGCAACAAGAGCCTTGTATAATGTCAGAATCTCTGAAGTTCATGTCGGTACCAAAAACTTCAAAACCATCCTAAAAAAGATCAATTTTAAAACCATCTTTGAAGTCATCAATCTCGAATTCCCTCAAATCTAATTGCTGAAGTGCTTTTTTCGAAGTAAAAGATCTGAATTGACAAACGAGTGCTTCGAAATGGAGGCTAGTTGAAACGGCTGCAGGATAGGACAAGTACCTCAGGAGGAGCATTAGAAACTCATAGCAGAAGATTATCGATCTGTAAAATTGAGCTTTTTTGTTTAATATGCTTCTATTTAACATTTGTTGTGCATTGTTATTCTGAAAAAAATTGATTGATGTATTGATGTAAGCATGCGACATTAAAGAATTTCTCTGTAAGTTCAATGCATTGGATCTAAACAATTGCGGTGCTTTCTGAATTTTTTCTTCAAACCGAAAAACTAGGTTTGTTACCAGTTTTTTGAGGGGCCTTTGCTTCCAAGCAGTGAGCGTAGAAGACCACATTCACTTTAAATTCATAACACTATGTTCATGAAAACTACTATTGCGTCTTTCAGAGCTCCAAATATGCCGAAATCGGAACCTAATCGGTTCAAAAACTTCAAACTCCAACAGTAAACAAGCCTGCATTTGCCTGAAACAGGTTCATAAACTTTGCTGACAGTACAACTGTGACAACGACCCAGAAGATAAAGAGCCATCTCTGCTTGGACTCCACGATGTTTCTGAGGGCAGAAATGCTGGACCAGGTACTGAAGTCTCTTAAGATGGTCGACCAACTGAGCAGAACCATTCCGACTGGTCGCGCCTTCTCTGGATCTGAAAAAAGAAAAAGTGAGCAAATACTCCTGTAAACTCGCTTCCATTTCATACTTGATCGAAAGCAAGCATCGGCTAATACATGGTTAATCAACTGCCTTCTGAAAATGGCCTTGTAGCATAACCATGGAAGCATTATTTGGCATATGAACTTTTCATATAACACTATCACACGGAAAAGTAATGTGTCCCCGTGCTGAAATGGTAACGCAAGCTCCCGGTTTGAGACTAGATGGCTGGGTTCGATCCCTCCCGGTGGACTAGCTTTTTTCTGTGCGATAGTTGAATCACTTATCACGATTTCATTGTTTTCTTGGTCTAAAAGAACGATCAAACAAAAAAAATATAATAGCATAATTATGAAAAAAGCTGTTAAAACAGACGAAGAGTTTTTGTACAAGGAGGCTCATAAATATGCAATCATGTTCAGTGACGTGTATTTCAGAAAGCTATCGAGCAACAAAGATCAGATTCTCAAAAAAAAATTTTAACAATCATAACAACAATGTGTCGAAAGTCATCCGATTCTATCTCCTTTGGCACAAATGACAGCTCTGAGTCTCTTAGGTAAGGCGTCAATCAACGGACGGATGTATATACTTGTCATCGATCTGCAACCACTTTCTCTTTTTATGACTTGGTTCAGAGACTCTCAATAATTAAGTGGGAATGAGCATTGAACTCCTTTGCTCTTCAGGTACGACTATACTGCATAGTCTAGCGGATTGAGATCGGGCGAGGAGGAGGGCCATTCTGAGCTGGTGATGAAGTCTTGCAGATGAGTCCTGCACCATACCTGTGTTTATTTGGCTCTTTGAGCTGGCGCAGAATATTGTTCCAAAATCCAAGATGTTTTTTTCCCTTATGAGAAGCTGACCAGCTTAGCAATACGTTCTGAAGAATTTGCGTTCGGTAGTAATCCTGGTTGATTTTGACTACTGGTTCGACGAAAACAAGCGGAGTTCTGCCTGTGGCGGGCATTCCGGTTAAAACAATGACTTGTGCTGGATGATAAGCTTGATGAACGATTCTGCGTGTTTGGTTAGCTGCCTAAGAGTCTCGGGCAAGCACTCGCACATTTTGAGGGTTGTAGGCCTCTTCCACAGTGAACAGCTTCTAAACCGAGAAGACTGTCCTAAGGTGAGAGTTGTCGAGCGTCCAGAGGATAAGAGCCCGGCAACTTTTGAGTCTTTTCTGCTTGTTCTTAAGAATAAGGATAGCAGCCTTTCTGGTATAATATAGTAAAAGACTCAAGTTTTTTTTAACAATTCTTCAAAGAGTCGTCCATCACACTTTCATCTCCCAGGCCATCTTGTTTATGCTCCGCTCGGCATTCCGACTAACCCGCTCTCTGACTACCCGATCTTCTTGGGGGTTCGTACCGAGCGAAGCCGATCACTTCGAGTTAGCATATATATTATATTTTATCGACATTTTACAATGCAAGGTTATGGTGAGACACATTGTAAATGATACATACATAAAGGTGGCGACAGGTAAGGCAAATTTCTAAATGCTACTGATTATTCTCCAGTTCACTTAGCACATTCTCGTTACGGAGACAACTTATGAACTGCTCTACTGTACCTGAATTCACTAAATCACTCGAGATTCCGTGAAACATTCTTGAGACCCGTAAACCAAAACAATAGAATCTAGAAGTGAAAGAAATGCATTCAATTGCAAAACCATTTGTATTTGAGTGGGAGAGGTGCGCTTGAAAATGCGGGATTTTTCCATAACTTATCATTGAAGACTTATCATCTTCCAATCCATTTTTAGGTCTGCAATCACCCAACCTCGTTAATTGATTGCAGACCGTTGAGTCTACAGAATCGTTTTAGTGTTCTCCAGACGAGATGGCGAGAAACGTTAAGGTCTTTAGCTATGTACGAATTTGGTCGACCAAGTTTGCGTAAGTCCGCGGTAGAAGAACGTGTTCGATGAGCGGCCATCATAATTGTGAAAACGGACTGATTGTAATGAAGTTTTCGCCAGGAAGTTTAAACACGTGTAAGAAGAGCGCATCAAAAGAAGAAAGCCCGATATGCTCTATTGATTGATTTATAAACATCGAAACTCTTGTTTGCGTATTCATGGGCCACGCTGTACATATGAAGGATAGTTAATACCACTTCATGGGCCACGCTGTACATATGAAGGATAGTTAATACCACTTCATGGGCCACGCTGTACATATGAAGGATAGTTAATACCACTTCATGGGCCACGCTGTACATATGAAGGATAGTTAATACCACTTCATGGGCCACGCTGTACATATGAAGGATAGTTAATACCACTTCATGGGCCACGCTGTACATATGAAGGATAGTTAATACCACTTCTAACCATACAATAAGACTAAAAAATAGAAGAGTTGAGAAAAATTTTAAAAGAAACTTGATTGAATCAGAACGCGAAAATCAGGATTTAATCCCAGCAGCTAAGGCTTTTTTGTGTAAACCACTTTATCATCCTAGAGTGTGATCTTCGGAACCACTTGACTAACAGAAAAAGGTAAAGGATGAGTTTTGCCAGCACGGAGAAACGGATTTCTTTCCTACTGAGCATAAAAACAACCAGAACCGTTGAGAACTGACTGAGCAATTGAACAACCCGAAGCTTTTGTTTACATTTTTTAGAACTGTTGAGGATCGCTCTCAAGACTGCCATGGCAATGCTGCAAAAAGACAATAGTAGATCACAAGGGTTTGACGAAATTCAAGCTTACCGGATAAAGAAGAGAAAATGAGAAGGATGACGGGGCCTCCCTCTATTTTTTAATGTTTTTCTACATACATACTTCTCTCTCTCTCTCTCTCTCTCTCTCTCTCTCTCTCTCTCTCTCTCTCTCTCTCGCTCTTTCTCCTTTTCTCTATCTCTCTTTTTTTCTAAATTTTTTATGTTACTTTTCACACTTCTAATTTCTTCCTCTCTGTCTGCCATCTGTCTTCCTCTCTATCTGCATTCTCTTGTTACCGCTCCCTCCCGTTCTCTTACTCTCTTACCTCTTTCTTCCTTCTTTCTTCTTCCGCAACTGTTTCATAACAGATTTTCCGCAATGTTCACTTTGTCGTTCCATCTTCTTCCTCCTAGATATACGTTGGTCCTTCTTATGCAACTTGGACAGCTCTACTCATGGTTTACCCATTGGCACCTCCAAGGTGACCTCGAAGGATGGTAACTACGACGTAAGAGCGTCATTTCGTCTCACCCTTTTCCTTAACTTTTGAGGAACTCTTTTCCTTCTTTCGTTCCTCTAAGCTCTAAAAAGTCGAAACCATTGCACTCTAAAGCTTCACAGTCTTCTTCGATGCACATTGCTCGGTTTTGTTGAACAAACTATTTATTATTCAGGGTGTTTGTTGATGAAAATTTTTGGAATCACCAAATCATGAAAATCTAAAAAATTTAACATACGATCAAAAATAGGGTAATCAATATAATCAATTCATGTCACAACAGTAATTTTTCATCAAGTTACATTTCAAAAACTGGCTTTACTTCGATTGAAAAGAAATATATGTTTTTTAAAAAATAAATAGGAGCATCCATGTCATAAACAAAAGCTCAGTGAAACAGTTTGAAGTCAGTGACGCCGGGTAAGACTGAACATGATTGCGAGATCAAACAAAGATGCGAGATCAAACCCAGGTTCTCTTTCTTAGATGAAACAATCGGGTCACCAGTAACTGGAATCATTGCTAATTCGTTCAGTAGTATTTGACAAATGACTCAATAGCCTTGTTCTCTTATTCTTTACTGTAGCACACAACCAACACGGAGTGGTTCAGTGAGAGTACCCTGTAAAGTCGAAGAACCTCAGGGGAAGAGAAGATGTACATCATTGAACAAAATCATATTCTTGGTCAAAAAGTTGGTGAGAAGATTATTGATTTATTTTATATTCTTATTTTGGTTAAAAAAATTCGTCTGTGACAATATTAATGAATTGAAGCTGAATGCCAAACAGTATTACTCGAAGGCTGAATCAAACTATAGGCTGAATCAAACAATATTTATACTTAATTATCTTAATGAGGCTATCAATGAAATTTTCTGTCGCTTGACAGCAACGTTGACAATCTTGTATTTTTTTTATAAGGGTCACCATCATTGAAAGTCGTCGTTTGAAAGCATCATTAGTTGACAGGGTAGTAAGTTTACTTTCATTGACAGGTTCATCAGAATTCCAAAGAATATGTTAATCAATTCAATCTAGCATTATTAATACTTTCATATAACTTCGAGCGCCTTTCTAAGACGAAAAATCTGGATTTCAGAGAGATTAAAAATTTTGAGTGAATGAAATTACAATGAAAATTTGATATGGACACGAATGTATGAGGCTGTTGTATGGGCCTTAAATGTGCATTTTCATGTGTGGGTGTGTAACTCAGTGGGGAGAGCATTCGCACGGAATGCGAAAGGTCACGGGTTCGGTTCCCGTCACACCACACGATTTTTGCACAAGTTTCTACGAACAATCCGCTCGTCTGCTCGTTATAAAAAATCCGTTGCTTGAGATCAACGAGGAGTAGGGAATACTCTTATTTAAAAGGCTATTAATTCAGGCTCGGCTGATCTTGTCTTTCATTATAAAAATTGTTATAGAGAGGTCTGTTAGTTCTATAAAAACTTTTCTAGACTCTGCAAACCGTGGAGCCATTAAGCCGTGTGTGGAGTCATTCTCTCATTCAATCGGAGTATGTGTGATGTGGCGGCGTCTGTAACCTAAAATAATAGTGTGTATATCGAGAGACTTTTTCTCTGACCGCAAAGAATCACTCCAGCTGATCTTTATCTCTCTCTCTCTCTCTCTCTTTCTCTCTCTCTCTCTCTTTCTTTATCTCTCTCTCTTTCTCTCTATCTTTCTCTCTCTCTCATTTCTCACTCTCTTTTATCTCTCTCTCTCTTTTTATCTCTCTCTTTCTCTCTCTCTCTTCTCTCCTTTTCTTTCTCTCTATTTCTCTATTTCTCTCACAATCATACACTGTTTCTTTCTTTTTCTCTCTCTCTCTCTTTCTCTCTCTCTCTTTCTTTATCTCTCTCTCTTTCTCTCTATCTTTCTCTCTCTCTCTCATTTCTCACCCTCTTTTATCTCTCTCTCTCTTTTTATCTCTCTTTCTCTCTCTCTCTTTATATCTCTCTCTTTCTCTCTCTATTTCTCTATTTCTCTCACAATCATACACTATTTCTTTCTTTTTCTCTCTCTCTCTTTCTCTTTCTCTCTCTCTCTCTCTCTCTCCCTATCTCTCTCTCTCTCTCTCTCTCTCTCTCTCTCTCTCTCTCTTTTATACTCTGTCAGATATTTTTTCTCTGAATCTCTTAAAAACATAATCATCCATGATACTTTTATCTGCGTCTCTCAATATTACACGCTATTTTCTTTAACGCTCTCTAGCGTTTTTCTCTTACAGTGCAGTCTTTCTCAGAAAGACATACTTTTTATACACTCTCTCCGATGTGTATTTTTGAATCTTTTATTGGACAATTTTTTATCACGTGTTTCCAATAATCACCGTTTTCATACACGCATAATCTATGGATACGATCTTGGAAGGAAGCCATCTCCTACTCTCGCAACTTGCACTCTTTGCGGTAAAGAATACGTCATGTATTCTTCCTCTTTTGTAGAATAAAGAACACAAAGCACCCCCCTCTCAGCATTTCCATTGTACTAGGGCATGACTCATCATGTTTCCAATCCCCCGAGTCCACAATCTCTGGAGAAGACCAGAGGAAGAAAACAACATGTATTATTTCGTATTTGCATGATGATGAGCACGAAGATTAACAACAACAATTCATTGGAAACAACACAACAAGTCTAGAGAACTCAACATGATGCATGAAGGAAAAGCTGCAATATTCAGCAGATTATTGACAGAGATTCTCAATTTTAATCAGAGATTATAGGGACTCTCTTAACCCGTATTAAAAGAAGTATCACAACCGCTCTTTCGGTTTCTGAATATCTATTAGGACATGGAAGTAGATTGATACATAGTTTAAAAAACTATTATACCAATGTTTTTAATCTCCACTTCATGTATTAGTTAGTAAACAGTTATTATAACTACGTATTTAATCACCACTTCTTAAAGTAGTAAGTTAAAAAATTATTATAACACTGAATTTAATCACCACTTCATAAATTAAATAACTAAAAAGTTTTTATAACAATATCTTTAATCAACACTTCATAAACTAGTTAGTTGAAAATTTTATCATAACAAGGTATTCAATTGTATTAAAAATCACAATAATGTATTCAAAATTCATAAATAAGTAAGTTAAAAATCTTAAAACAATGTATTCAATCCCTGCTTCTCAAATTAATGAAATCAAGACATCATAAGAAAGTAAGCTTTGAAGATTTTCTTACAACAATGTATTCAATCAACACTTCATAAATAAGAAAGTTAAAAACTATTCTAACAATGTATTCATACCCTTCCCTTCATAAACTAGTTAGTCAAAAATTATTATAACAAAGTATTTATTCCTCACATCATAAACTAGTAAGTTACAAAATTCTTACAACAATGTATTCAATCATCACTTTATAAATTAGTAACTAGATAAAAGAGAGAAAATAGTGCAAAACTCTGAGAAAAGATCACGAAGATCAACAACAACATTTTAATTTAGAGAAATCTATTCAATTCTTTATCCGTACAGTGTTTATAACTATCAAGTTGTATAGTAGAAAACAACCGAACGATTCGAAGCATCAGTTGAGCGATACAGTCGAGCTTACATATAAATCAGCTGAACAGAGTTAAGAGATAACAACGAAGGTTATCAATCATGATGAGAACTTATAACGGAATTGAAAAGAAGGTTTAATCAAATCTCAGTAGATAAATAGTAACGTAGAGTATAAAAGAGAGAGAGAGAAGAGAGAGAGAGAGAGAGAGAGAGAGAGAGAGAGAGAGAGAGAGAGAGAGATAGGGAGAGAGAGAGAGAGAGAGAAAGAGAAAGAGAGAGAGAGAAAAAGAAAGACATAGTGTATGATTGTGAGAGAAATAGAGAAATAGAGAGAGAAAGAGAGAGATATAAAGAGAGAGAGAGAGAAAGAGAGATAAAAAGAGAGAGAGAGAGATAAAAGAGGGTGAGAAATGAGAGAGAGAGAGAGAAAGATAGAGAGAAAGAGAGAGAGATAAAGAAAGAGAGAGAGAGAAAGAGAGAGAGAGAGAAAAAGAAAGAATAGTGTATGATTGTGAGAGAAATAGAGAATTAGAGAGAAGAAAAGGAGAGAAGAGAGAGAGAGAAAGAGAGAGGCGATCATGAAGGCAGCGGATCGGCAGTTCTTGCGCTCACTCTCACCAGAGCATTCACTCTCAATCGATTAACATATCTTTTGTCAGAAGAATCGCGAGAATTCTGATGAACCTGTCAATGAAAGTAAACTTACAACCCTGTCGACCAATGATGCTTTCAAACGGCGACTTTCAATGATGGTGACCCTTATAGAAAAATACAAGATTGTCAACGTTGCTGTAAAGCGACAGAAAATTTCATTGATAGCCTCATTAAGATAATTAAGTAGAAATATTGTTTGATTCAGCCTATAGTTTGATTCAACCTTCGAGTAATACTGTTTGGCATTCAGCTTCAATTCATTAATATTGTCACAGACGAATTTTTTTAACCAAAATAAGAATATAAAATAAATCAATAATCTTCTCACAGGAACAGCTAAGCCAACTTTTTGACCAAGAATTTGATTTTGTTCAATGATGTACATCTTCTCTTCCCCTGAGGTTCTTCGACTTTACAGGGTACTCTCACTGAATCACTCCGTGTTGGTTGTGTGCTACAGTAAAGAATAAGAGAACAAGGCTATTGAGTCATTTGTCAAATACTACTGAAGGAATTAGCAATGATTCAAGTTACTGGTGACCCGATTGTTTCATCTAAGAAAGAGAACCTGGGTTTCATCTCGCACCTTTGTTTGATCTCGCAATCATGTTCAGTCTTACCCGGCGTCACTGACTTCAAACTGTTTTACTGAGCTTTTGTTTATGACATGGATGCTCCTATTTGTTTTTTTAAAAACATATTTTTTTCAATCGAAGTAAAGCCAGTTTTTGAAATGTAACTTGATGAAAAATTAATGTTGTGACATGAATTGATTATATTGATTACCCTATTTTTGATCGTATGTTAAAGTTTTTAGCTTTTCATGATTTGATGATTCCAAAAAATTTCATCAACAAACACCCTGAATAATAAATAGTTTGTTCAACAAAACCGAGCAATGTGCATCGAAGAAGACCGTGAAGCTTTAGAGTGCAATGGTTTCGACTTTTTAGAGCTTAGAGGAACGAAAAAAGGAAAAGAGTTCCTCAAAAGTTAAGGAAAGGGGTGAGACGAAATCACGCTCTTACAGCGTAGTTTCCATCCTTCGAGGTCACCTTGGAGATGCCAATGGGTAAACCATGAGTAGAGCTGTCCAAGTTGCATAAGAAGGACCAACGTACATCTAGGAGGAAGAAGATGGAACGACAAAGTGAACATTGCGGAAAATCTGTTATGAAACAGTTGCGGAAGAAGAAAGAAGGAAGAAAAAGGTAAGAGAGTAAGAGAACGGGAGGGAGCGGTAACAAGAGAATGGAGATAGAGAGGAAGACAGATGGCAGACAGAGAGGAAGAAAATAGAAGTGTGAAAAGTAACATAAAAAATTTAGAAAAAAAAAGAGAGATAGAGAAAAGGAGAAAGAGCGAGAGAGAGAGAGAGAGAGAGAGAGAGAGAGAGAGAAGTATGTATGTAGAACAACATTAAAAAATAGAAAAATTCCGGGAAAAAATAGAGGGAGGCCCCGTCATCCTTCTCATTTTCCCTTCTTTATCCGGTAAGCTTGAATTTCGTCAAACCCTTGTGATCTACTATTGTCTTTTTGCAGCATTGCCATCGCAGTCTTGAGAGCGATCCTCAACAGTTCTGAAAAATTTTAAACAAAAGCTTCGGGTTGTTCAATTGCTCAGTCAGTTCTCAACGGTTCTGGTTGTTTTTATGCTCAGTAGGAAAGAAATCCGTTTCTCCGTGCTGGCAAAACTCATCCTTTACCTTTTTCTGTTAGTCAAGTGGTTCCGAAGATCACACTCTAGGAAAATAAAGTTGTAAACACAAAAAAGCCTTAGCTGCTGCGATTAAATCCTGATTTTTGCAGGCTGATTCAATCGAGTTTTTTAAACATTTTTCTCAACTATTTTATTTTTTAGTCTTATTGTATGGTTAGAAGTGGTATTAACTACCCTTCATAAAATATAATATATATGTAGCGAGCTACCTCGGTGATCATCTAGTGTAAACTGCATTAGTGCACTTTACGATCACAACCTTGTTCAAATGTAGACAATTCTCATAGCGAATTGCGATTACGGTAGTATTTGCAGCTCGACGCTTGAGCGCTATTTAAATAATTGTGAAATAGTTTAGCGTAGAAGTTTAGCATTTTTAGCTATTTGTTCCGATTGTTTTTGTTTTTTGTTAATTTAGGAATAGTTAAATTATGATTTAACTATTCAATTAGCATAGACGTATTTGCTAGAATTTAATTTGCTTATAGTTAAAAGCCGAGTCAGCTCAGACTTCGGCTCTCTTCGTTCTTCCTTTTTGCCCCCACTTGGATCCACCAGCTCGTCCTTGACGAGCTGGTGGATCCAAGTCAGTAAGTGGGCTCCCAAGTTTGAGCTCCATTTACATTTCTGCCCCTTAATTTCCTTTCCCTTCTGAAATTGCACTTTAGTGTGCTGGGCCGTTTAGCGACCAATTCTTGAACCTGGTTTAGACCAGGTTTCAGTATAGTAGTTTCAACCCCATTTCCCCCTCTTTGTTCGTTATTTGAAATTTGTTGCATTGTTGTTATTAATTGAGTGAATCACTGATTCTGTGTAATTTGGCCAGTAAATTTGTTTGATTACCGCGTGGCAGCACAAGGGCTATAAAAAGCCAAGTGATAGAGCACAAAACACTAAAACACCACAATATATATATTTACTCGAAGTGATCGGCTTCGCTCGGTACTAACCCCCAAGAAGATTGGGGTAGTCAGAGAGCGGGTTAATCGGAATGCCAGGCGAAGCATAAACAAGATGGCCTTGGTGATGAAAGTTTGACGGACGACTCTTCAAAGAATTGTTAAAAAGAACTTGAGGCTTATACTATATTATGCCAGAAAGGCTGCTATCCTTACTCTTAAGAACAAGCAGGAAAGACTCAAAAGTTGCCGGGCTCTTATCCTCCGGACGCGCTACAACTCTCACCTTAGGACAGTCTTAGTCTTCTCGGATGAGAATCTGTTCACTTTGGAAGAGGCATACAACGCTCAACATGTTCGAGTGCTTGCCCGAGACTCTTAGGCAGCTAACCAAACACGCAGAATCGTTCATCAAGCTTCTCATCCAGCACAAGTCATTGTTTTAACCGGAATGCCCGCCACAGGCAAAACTCCGCTTGTTTTCGTCGAACCAGTAGTCAAAATCAACCAGGATTACTACCGAACGCAAATTCTTCAGAACGTATTGCTTAGCTGGTCAGCTTCTCATAAGGGAAAAAAACATCTTGGATTTTAAGACAATACACAGGTATGGTGCAAGACTCATCTGCAAGACTTCATCAACAGCTCAGAATGGCCCTTCTCCTCACCCGATCTCAATCCGCTAGACTAGGCAGTATGGTCGTACCTGAAGAGCAAAGGGGTTCAATGATCATTCCCACTTGATTATTGAGAGTCTCTGAACCAAGGATTTATGAAGAGTTTATGCTGAGTTAAACGCATTTGATGATATATCCAGTAGACAGTACACTTTTGACAGATGATATATCCAGTAGGCAGTACACTTTTGACAGTACATTTGATGATATATCCAGTAGACAGTACACTTTTGACAGATGATATATCCAGTAGACAGTACACTTTTGACAGTACATTTGATGATATATCCAGTAGACAGTACACTTTTGACAGTACACAACAATATTTTACCTTTCCTTAACATCGAACTTAGTTAATCTGGAGAACTTTTCTTAACCAAGTGGTATAGAAAAACTTCTAACAAAAATTTTCTACTGGATAGCACATCTAACCACCCAATTCACGTAAAACGTGCCATTATCAAAAATACTCTCACTACAGCCTAATCGGTTAGCTCTGTTGAACTCCGTTCTGCTTCTGTGGCAAAAGCCAGATCTATTCTCCATCAAAATGGGTACACTCTTTCCAAGAAGCCACTCGGCCGGAGGAAAAATGTATCCGCAGTTCAGAACAACAGAGCTATTCTTTCAATACCTTTCATCTCCAATTCATTTACTAGTGATGTTCGTAGAGCTGTTCAAGATGTATATTTAGATAATGTGTTTGTCGTAGAAAAACCTCCAGCTTCTCTACAGTATATTCTTTGTAGGAACCGTAACCATGATAGATTTTGTTTTAATCTTAAAATTTGTATCTTCTGCCCAACAGCAAAAGTTGGCATCTGCAACACACCCGGTGCCGTCTAAAAGATTACATTTTCATGTGGTTCGTTTCACATAGGACATACAGGCCGCCCGGTTCACACTAGAGCCACGGAACATATTCGAGCAGCTAAGAACCAGAATGCTTCATCTTATTCAACTAACACATTTTCCCAACCTGTTCTTTCTGCTCACCAATTGAACTGACTCTGTTTTAACATGTTCTATCTTGCATGTTGAAACTAATGTTGTACGCCGAAGAATAGTAGAGGCGATACTTATTGATACTCAAAAGCCTGATCTTAACAATAAAACTGAACTAGCAGAAGAACTCTCTCATCTCTCTCTCTTGCCTTTACCATAACTTTCGCTCGTTTTCATAGAGTCAGTCTGTTCAAATGACCTACTGCCTTTTCTCATCCTTTCTCCTCCGGTAATTTATACATCACCAAATACTATCAGAGGATGATTATTATCTTCACTTCACTTCTCGGTTTGTTCTATTTATTTTACTCAAATAAGCTTTCATGTTTTACCCATTTCCTGTGCTATCTCTATTGTTTTAGGTGATTTTAACTCGCTGACGATGCTTTTATAAAGCGAAACGTTCGACTTCGTCTTTTCTTCTTCAGCGCATCAAAAGGGCAAAACACAGAGTATGATTTAACAATGATCTGTACTTTAAAAAAACTTCTCATTAACTTCGAAAAGCTTCTTACAAACCTGTGCCCTGAGTTTTGTGAAAATAAAGCATTCACATCATTCAAAAGAGATAATAGACGATCAATTTTGAACGTGCCACATGGAAAACAGGCTCATTCCCGTAGGTTAGTTTGTACTTATTCCGCCTCAATCAGTGCCACTGTTTTCAAACTGCGAAACTAAGCATTTCATGTTGTACCAAAAAGACTAGGAGGGTTTTCAAGAGCAATGAAATCCTAATTTTCTTTTAGAAAGCCCTTTAGATTTTGTAGAAGAGTAATTTTTCTCGCGATTGTTCCCGCCTCGCGGGAAGGTACGCGCTGCCCTGAGATGCGGCACCCTGGTAGAACCAGTGGCTGCACGCTCTGTCACTGCTGGTGTGTGTGTGTGTGTGTGTGTGTTGTTGTTGTTGTTGTTGTTGTTGTTGTTGTTTCTTCTTGCCCCGCGGGTTGTCTTCCTCCACGTGACACAGAAGAAAGTATTCGAAGCTCTCGACCTTCCACTGTTGCTAACTCTCCCTCTCTCTCTCTCTCTCTCTCTCTCTCTCTCTCTCTCTCTCTCTCTCTCTCTTCCTCTCTCTCTCCCTCTATCTCTCTTTCTCTCTTTCTCTCTTTCTCTCCCTCTCTCTCTCTTTCTCTCTCTCCCTTTCTCTCTTTCTCTTTTTTTTAACTCTCTTTGTTTTTTTTCTACTTCTGCTTCTTTTCTATCTTTCTCTTTTCTCTTTTTTTAAAGAGATTTAATTGAACAGAAAATCGACAACCGATTGCGGCCTACGCCTAACGTCTATCGGGCTGATTGGAGTGGGGTCACAGTGAAGCGACAAGATATGTCTCGAGGTATGAAGCTCTAAATTAAATAGTGGGCGAAGGGGAGACTCCCTGGCCCCTAGGCCCTGGTGTGTGTAGCGGCAGTAAGGAGAGTTAGATTCGTGGCAGAGCACTACCAACATTTTTTAACCCCCTTGGTTAGGATGGGTCTTTCCGGGATGGGAGTCAAACTTGGGACTCTTCGCACTGGATTCGAAGACATTAACATCAAGCCACGCACGCCCGGACATGGAAAGTAAATGTAGTATTATCGTAAAAATAAGTCGAAAAGACTGGAAAAGAAAAAAAATAAGGTGATATCAATTAGTTATTTTTTTAGTTACCAATCTGCTCTCTGTGAAATCGATTGGAAAAAAGAAAATTCGTCTTAACTAACAGAGTCATAAGCCCTTTGAGATTAACATTGAGAAGAGAAAACTGATGCTTACAAAAAGTTTTTATCGACAATTTCGGGTCTATTTCTAAGAAATCCGTCCCCTCCCACAGTTAATATGATTTTGCCTTCAAGTTCAGTGGATCAGAATCAGAGTTTTCGATTCAAACAAAAAATTGCATTAATGAATTCGTTCCGTTTACTGTTTGTTTAATAATTTAATAGTAGCTAACCATCATTTTCCAATATATACATATTTCTTTCAAACTACAATTAGAATTGGTATAGTCATGCAATTGATCCCAATGTAAATAGTTTTACGGATAAATAAAGTGTCTTCTGCATCACAGGCTAAGTTCCATATCATCTTGTTTTCGAAAATTCCAATCAATCTCGACTCAGCTCCAAGTTAACCCAATCCAAGTTTTACCCTTCTCTTGTAATCTGATTTTTTTTATTGAAAAAATGTGATAAGTTCTAGATGTATATGAGGGAATTGCGAAGTAGAGACGAGCCGCAGTCATCCTAACGAAAAAGTATCAGACAAAAAAGTTCAATAGTTAATCATTAAATCATCACTAAATTCTTCTTTTTAGCCCGGAGCGGGGTTTGCTTTTTGGATCATTGCTCTCCATTTATCACGGTTGAGGGCATATTGCAGGTGTAGGTTTTTGGCTTTCATGTCAGCGTGTCCTGTCATCGCATTTCCCTGTAAAAGGAAAGTCACCAATTCTTCTGTTGATCTCCATCTCGAAACCGCTCCAGTTTTCTTTGTTGTAATTCATGAAGCACTTCACATTCGATATGTTAGACGGTTTAAAATCAACTTCGACGATGATGGGGAGATGGTCAGAGTTGAGTCTGTTGATCGGTGTCCATATGCATTATGGTGACAAGTCGGAGGAGATAAGTGTTATGTCTGGTGAGGCGTCTTTTCTCGTGTGCTGGCGGGCGTTGTTCAGGCAGACCAGGGTACTCACTTCAAGAGCCTCGCAAAAATCGTCTCCTCTCCTATCTTCAGTTCCTTCTCTCCTGAGTGGGTTATGTGCGTTGAAATCCCCGGCAAAAATACATGGGCCCTGTCTGTATAGTAAGCGCTCAAAGTTAGTATTGTAACCGGATGAGCATGAGGACCGGGGAGGTATGTATACATTGGTGATAGAGAAATTGCCTCGCTTGGTGGGAACATTTATGCACATAGTTTCCGCGATTTTATCCGTTGAGGGTAGGACTATGTTCGTGGTGTGAGTATCTTCCCTTATCAGTATGGCTAAACCACCCGCTGAATTGGTACGGTAATTTCTTAGTAGGGTGCAACCGGGAACACTCAGTCTGGCATCTTTTTCCATTTTGGATTCTTGTATCAGATCTATATGTATGCCCAGTTCATGTAGTAGACCCTCAAGTTCTGCCGATCTTACCCTTAAGTCGTTCGCGTTCCATTGAAGGATTTTTAGATTATACGTGGGTTGCGTGGGCTTAGTTCTCGTGACAGGTGCTCTATGACAATTGAGAAATCTCTAATATGGGGACTCTTCATTGAACGAAGACAGATTTGAGCATTTAAGGTGGACCCATAAGGGGCATCTACCACATCTTACACTGTTTTTCAGAGTTTTAGAGCAAACGGGACACGGGCATCTTGGCGGGCCGGGGTCGGACTCAATACCAGCTCTTAGTAAGAGAGTTCGGACCAGGGAGGCTGTTAACGCCTGGTCCTCTGACGAAAAAGGGAGAGTGTAACTGTGTACGAGCAATGCGCGTGTTGGCCCATTGAAGGGTTTTCCTTTGGGATAGTTGGTTGACGATCCTTCGGGTCTGAGTTTCCTCGTCCACACACGCACCGCTTTTAGGCGATCCTCTTCTCGTACATCGTGAAACATGAAAATTGAGAGCTATTTTAAACTTCTGACTTAAAAAAGGCAATTTACCTTTCAAAATCAGCTGTAGTATTCAAATTCAAAAGCTTCTATGACCCTTGTTCCCCCCTTGAAAGTAGATGCGACCTTCAGCTGAAATTAGCCAAGAAACTTTTACTTTGAAGCAGCCACGCTTTTTTAACATAAGAGCACATGTGACCTTTTGAGTTCGAAGTTGTGGCGACCCTGTAATTTTAGAGTAACTGACTGCGACTTTACCGCTTGGAAGATACTTTTATGCTCCGATATCTAAAAGAAGTGAAAATTATCCAGTCGCATCAAATTCTTCACGACACTTTCAGATCTACAGGAAAGGGTCAAGGTACTCAAAAATTTCTTCTTAGAGGTCTTCTAAAACCCATAGACTGAGAAAACTCTTTTTACCTTGAAACGTTTCTTCGCCACATTTCTTCTTTTTTTCTTCCCGTTTCTTCCCGAAGGTTCTGCTTAGAATTTAAATTGAAATTCTTTTTTACCATAGGATATCTTGTAAGGCCATCACTTATATGGAATCATGAAATAGGAATGGAAATAATGGGGAATAAGACAATCAATTTTCGTTGGTGTCAACTCTTGCTGTTGACAACATAAAGTTCGGTAGGGTTATGAGATTCTAGAGGTCGATCTGTTCTAGAGCCTTGCCGAATGCTTCGACATCTTGAAAATTTCCATAAAGCAATTGCTCATTGTAACGTTTAAAGTTGATCAGTGTTAATTTGGAGGTTCGGTCTGAAGTGCGGAGATTGGTTTCAGTTCTTAACTTCAGCGCTTTTTTGCACGTCTGACAATCCGCTCTATCAGAAAGTAGACGAAAAACTACCAATAAATGAAAACGGATTCGTCGAACGATTAGTGAATTCATATTGAATTCAGCAAGACGTTGGGGGGTAGCTCAGCCTTATAATTCCACAACGAGAATAAGCTCTTTTTGTGAAAAGTTTTTGAGGGTATTCGAACCTTTTCGAATTATTACTGTGGATTTTCGGGGAGAAAATAATTGTTCCATATTCAAGTCTGATGTAAGTGGTGTAAACGGTTTGTAACCGTCCAAGTTTAGACATCTAAACAATTTGAAAAAACCAATTCTACACAGAGTCCTAGCACGTATGATTTCTACGTGTTGCTTGAAGTTGAATGGTTCGTTTCTTTTGACGTTTCTACGTTCCAAATTCAATGGTTCGTTTCCAGAAATTGACGATTATAAGACCAGAAGAAGCGAGAATTCCCAGCTAAAAAGCTTTGTCCGGGTCGATTTAAGCTGAAAATTACAAATACAAAATTTTACCTTGGTTACTCATTTTACTGTTCTAAAACATCTTTTTTTTGTTGTTTCTGAAAGTCAAAACAGTTCTGCAGCAGTGAATATCCTTGGAAAGTCAAAAACTGAAAAAAAAAAACATCAAAGACGAAGATTGAAAAAGTCAGACTTTTTAAACTTTAAGGTTTTTATTAATTTTTTTTCCAATTTCTGCTGAATATTTTATTGGGTGCTTCACGGTCAGAATCAAGGATGGGCGTGGTGAAGAAATAATTTTTTTTGCGATAAACGGTCAACGATAAAACGGTTAAAAAAATAATTGGTGAGATTCCACCACACTGCAACATTTCTTGTTTTCTAGTCCATTCTCTCATACCTTTCTTTATTAAATGCGAATGTTTTTGAGTTATGCTTAAAAAAAACAACAAAAAAACCGATTCTAATTAATTGGTCAGGGATTGAATCCTAGTATGTCAATTGGATTGAATCCTAGTATGTCAATTGGATTGAATCCTAGTATGTCAATTGGATTGAATCCTAGTATGTCAATTGGATTGAATCCTAGTATGTCAATTGCGTGATTCAGATAGAGAAATTTCTCTATTTTTTTCTGAAGTAAGCGGTGTGCGAAGGTCTGAGACAATAGCACCTGAAGTCGAAAAAAGACGTTCGCTTTCGGACGAAGTGGCAGGAGAGCTAAGTTATTGCTTAGCGAGGATTCTTAGCACAGGAAACGAATAGCTGTAGATTCCTCTGCCCAGAAATCATAAGGGTCAGATTTGCAGTTTGACTTGATTAACAAGTATTCTTTGACCTCGACAGAAGCGCGCTCTTTTGCATTGAGCGTAATGGGGCTTTAAACTCGGGGCCGCTGCAATTCTTCATCACGAGAATAATTGATGAAGGGGTTAGACGAATCACTGCCCAGCAACTACCAATCATCCGGAGCCACTTCTTCTTATTCTTCTTCTTTTTCTGAAGAGGCAAGTGAAAGTACTACCAGTTAGTCCGTTTTGCGTAGTAGAATATGAAATTTTTGTTATGGATATGGAAAAACAATATGGAAAAAAAATTTGCGTAGTAGAATTTTTGTTCTTCAAAAAAGGAAATGATTCTCTCACGCGTATTCGCTGATACATGAAACCATGTAATCCCAACATTTTCTTCTTAATCCCTTTGCAACAACCGCAAACTCTAGCGAAAAATTTTATTTTTAAAAAACGCCCAGTTTCCAAGCTTAAAGCACTAATTCCAAAAGCAAGTCCATGTGTACCAAAATAAAAACAAGAAACTAATACAAACTCTACAATTGTCGTCTTAACCGCGCGTCTCTGCCTTCAAACTGTGTAATTGAGCATTTAAAGATTCATCATCCATCTTCCATCACTTTCTTTGTCAAAGATGAAACCTGAATAACAAAGATGTCCCATGTATAAGTCAAAAAAGTACTAGTGCTAATCAGGGCTGGGCAAAAAAAAGTTGTGTAGTTCCTGACCAACACGGAGGACTTCACGTCCAGGCTGAGCCAAGGGTGCTTGGTTGGGTAGTTCCTAACCAACACGGAGGACTTCACGTCCAGGCTGAGCCAAGGGTGCTTGGTTGGGTAGTTCCTGATCAACACGGAGGACTTCACGTCCAGGCTGAGCCAAGGGTTCTTGGTTGAGTAGTTCCTGACCAACACGGAGGACTTCACGTCCAGGCTGAGCCAAGGGTGCTTGGTTGAGTAGTTCCTGACCAACACGGAGGACTTCACGTCCAGGCTGAGCCAAGGGTGCTTGGTTGGGTAGTTCCTGATCAACACGGAGGACTTCACGTCCAGGCTGAGCCAAGGGTTCTTGGTTGGGCAGTTCCTGACCAACACGGAGGACTTCACGTCCAGGCTGAGCCAAGGGTGCTTGCTAATCTGTAGATCATTCGAATATCTGCTCGATGGATTCTTGTTTGGTCAAATAAAATTTGACTCAAAAAATCAACCTACTTTCATATCTTTCGCAATCATTTGTATTACTTACTCAGATTGTGCTTTTTTCCAAAGATGTCCCCCCATTTATAAGTCAAAAAAAGTACTGGTCCTAATCAAGGCTGGGCAAAAAAAAATTTTTATTTAATTATTTTCGAAATTTTTCTTCAAATTTTCAATCGAAAAAGTTAGGTTACCGATTTAAATTCTAGTTTTAGAAGTTTAACTTTTTTCAAGTTTTTGAAGTGTCATTTTATGATGTTTCTAACAGTTGTTATATTTTTTATTCATTAGAAAACATTAATTGAAATCATAAATAGTAGCTGAAAGTTTAGTAATTACACATAGTGGACGTATAATGAGACAATTAGTAATTAGTCGTGAAATCAAAAATATTATAGTTATTTACAGAAGAATGCTAGGTGAAGTTAGTTCTGAGCACAGAGGCTTAAATGGAACATCTCAGTACTTTTTTTTCAAATAAATTTTACTCGATAAAGTATTTAGAAGTTTGAACTCTTTCTAAAAATCTATATTTCAACAAAAAAAA
This sequence comes from Allodiplogaster pararmata, assembly GCA_964056735.1. Classification (NCBI taxonomy): domain Eukaryota; kingdom Metazoa; phylum Nematoda; class Chromadorea; order Rhabditida; family Diplogasteridae; genus Allodiplogaster; species Allodiplogaster pararmata. The sequence goes on from OZ057405.1 coordinate 16,480,725, forward strand.
AGTTTAAATGTAAAATACACCAAGTGTATAAAAATTTTCAAGAGTCTGTAAATTAAAAAAAAGGAACCAAAAAGATAATCGACGGTTTCGAAAACTAACTTTTTTCTAACAGATGACTAAATTTTCACTCAACACAGCGGAGAGTAAAATAAGAGAACATAGATGTTACCACTTCTTTACAAACAGAAGAAGTTATTTTTAAGAAGTATCAAAGTGAAGAAGATTGTTTAGCAATGTTTTCAAAGAAAATTAAGTAAAATAAATTGTGATTTTTCTTCACGTTTTGCAAAGTTGGTCTTTACTAAGGTTGAACAAATGCCTTAGTAAAGGTAATGAAGGAAAAAATGAATAAAAAATCAATTTATTTCTCATAAAAATCTTTATACTACAAAACTCTTAAGATGTAGGTTCCAATTATTATATATATGCATCAAAAAAATTAGTTTTTAAATCTTAGTTTTTTGACTCATGGATTTGATTGGTATGAACAATCTTCTATATTAAAATAAAAAGAGCAGTAATTATTCAATCAACGCCTGAAGGGCCTTCACAAAAAATAGAATGATTTCGGCAATGAAGCCGACACTCATTCCGAGTAGGACACCAGCCTGGCCTCCGAGGATAGAGAGGAGCGTAGTAAACTGCAACAATGACACATACTCTATCCAATCCCTAGACATAATCACAACTGAAAGAACTATAAGGCAAGGTGAGAAGTTTTGTGTGTTGTCTTAGGACCGGGTAGAAACATGCAGTCTCTCTCTCTCTCTCTCTCTCTCTCTCTCTCTCTCTCTCTCTCTCTCTCTCTCTCTTTCTCTCTCTCTCTCTCTCTATCTCTCTCTCTGTCTGTCTCTCTCTCTCTTACTAATATCAAATGTGTTTCGACTACAGTCGCGCTAAAATCTGAGGTCATGCTACGTGAAGATATGAAAAAATAATCATGCTCCTGTCACCTAAATGGTGTTCGTAGCTCACCAAATTCTCTCATTTTCACTTCATACACTACCCAAAGCGTTCAAAATGAGCCACTGGTGCAGCCTCCAACGTTCCTCAGAAGAAGCTAGCGATGACCAAGGAGAGAAAATACCGACCCATCCCTTCTCAGTCATCCGTGCTACTCCATTTACTACCCACAGCGTTATAAGTGAGTTACTAAGTCAACTCTAAACCAAAATGTCTTTTAAAACTTGATGAATTATAGTTCGACTGTTCAACTTCGATTATTCACAGTGAATGGAACGCAGAGCTCACCGGCAAAGTAGGCCTTTCGATGAATGTACGGCACTCTAATGTAGCAAAATTTATTTGCACTTCAGTCTGAAAATGTCATACTTCATTCAATTATGCATCCCTTTGCACACAAGAAACACATGAAATAAGGATCTGTCGCAAGTTGCGAGCTCAGTTGAAATTATTTCTCATTGGTTAAAAGCCTATTCGCTATACATTCACATCAAAATAACGATGTTCACATTTAATCTGATAATCCCAGTAAAACAAGAAAAATAGTCACTGTAGAACGATTAGTATTCACAGGAAAAGAAATCAATCACAATCTTAATTTGGAAGCAGGAACAACCACAGAAGGTGTAGCTTTAAAATAGCCCTTTAAAAGCGGATGGAGAAGAATTCAAAACAAGCTGGGAAGGAAGCGAGTTCCACAGATTAATACACTGGGATGCACATGCGCTGTGACCCGAAGGGAACTTGAAGGGAAGAGTAATTCTAAGAGCATGAGAACTGCGACTGTAATGAGGCACAGGCGAGATTTGAAATAAACATGAGCTATCGAAAAGAACATTGCGATGTATAGCTTTATGAAGGAAAGAGAGATCAGCAATCGCACGTCTATATTCCAATGTTTTCAGATCCAAATAAGCAAGTATAGACAAATAGTCAGTCTTAGAGAGACCTGCTCTGACGAATAAGCGCCTCGTAAACAATCTTTATATTCTTTCAATATCATAAACATAACCGATTGCCTCAGGAGACCAAACTTCCGAACCATACTCAAGAAGAGGCAGAATATAGGTCTTAAATGCTTTAAGTAGTACATGAATGACTGAAGTATTGAGAGACCGAAAAATTATATTCATGCATTTGTACACTTTAGCTACCATGATATCGATGTGGTTGGAGAAAGAAAGAGAGAAATGGAAGTGAATACCTAAGTCAAGGGCTTCAAACTTATCTGGCAAAAGGGTCTGGTCAATAAAATACGATTTCTTAGAATTAGTTCTACCACAGTGTATCACAAGACATTTAGGTGTTGAGATGGAAACAGACCACTTGAAAGCATAATCAGCAATTGAATTAAGTGCCAGATGTAGACGAATAGGGTCTTCGGAAAACAACTTAACAACGTCTGCGTAAGAAAAGAAGCAGTGCACTCCTTTAGGTAGTTCAACAATGTCGTAAATAAATACTGTGAAGAACAATGGTCCTAAGCAGCTTCCTTGAGGGACACCCATGGCAGTTAGTTTTCTTGAGAGAGGTAATTATTGATAATGACTCTATAAGTGCGTTCGGTTAAGAAGGATGATACTAGGGATAAGAGCGAGGATTTAACTCCACAACAATCAAGTTTTTAAAAAAGAAAACGGTGGTACACAACCTCGAAAGCTTAGAGAAATCGACAAGGCAAAAATGAAAAGGCCTCTTCTTGGCAAAAAGTGAAAGGTACAGAGAATGAGAGTGGACTAGGGAAAAAACAGTAGAGCGTTTACAACGGAAACCAACTTGATTAGGCTGTAAGATATGGTTAGAATCCAATTGGTTAAGTATTAGATTGTAAATGTGCTTCTCAAGAAGCCTAGAAAGAGAACTAACAAGTGTGATAGGACGATAATTATTCACATCAGATTTAAAGCCCTTTTTATGAATAGGCTTCACGATACCATATTTCCAAGTAGTTGGGTAGTACCCGGTCGTTTAACAGTTAAAGAAGATTATTATATAGGTGTAGCTTAGCTGAAAAAAAAATACTTGCAAAACTTTCTCAACGGACTCCTATTAGGTTTTTTTTAATTACATAAATTGCATACTGTTTCTTATAAAAATGCTGTATTTCTCATAAAAATGCATCAAATTTGACGTATGAAATCAAAAAAAGTTCAAAGTTCGAAAAAACCTGTTCCTCTGAACGCGCAAAAAACCCTCTGAACGCACAAAATGTTCAACTAACCGTGAAAATATTCGTCTCATTGTGTTTCTGCTTCATATGAAAACGGTTGAATCTTTTTTTATTCGACAGGTTTTACACAATCGTTTAGTAAATCATCCTCACTCTATTTCTGAAATATTGAGAACATTCGAGAGAATATAAGAGAAGGTTATAGATTATTGAAATTATTTTGTGAGCTTCATGATTTGGTTCTGGGTCATTGCTTGCAGTGACAAGAGGTTCATGAGAAAATCCAATTTACTTTTTTTAACCACAGTTCAAGTTCTCAATTTTCTTCTGTAGAGGCCTAATGATCATCTTCGAAGGTTTAATAATGATTTTAGCGCATAAATTACAGCAGTTGACGATCTCAACTCAACTTTTTTTTCATATAAAAGATTTGACTATTGTTTTACTCATCCTGAAGCTTAGAGAAAAAGGTTTGAAAAAACTGACAACTCTGGCCAAGGTTGAAAAAGGAGAAAAAGATGCTTGGAGAAGGTATTCGGTCTCTTTGCAAGGCTGTGGACAGTGACACTCTGCCCAATTGTGCGGGTCTCCTCTTGCGGTGGTAACGTTCATCACACAATTCACTAAGAATGCATTTTATAACCTAAGACGTTCTCCGAATGAGATTTCTTTTTGTTAATTCAGACGAAAATTACCATGTAGTATTCCTTCTTCTTAGTGCCTTGATGACTTAGTGTTATCATTCTCAACTTCTTATTTCTTCAAAGTGAGAGCCAAATTAGACAGATTTCTCCCATTTACATGATTTTCTTTAATATCAACCGTACAAAGAAGCTTGAAAAAACCTTGGTATTCTATTGAGTGTCGCAATGGCTTCAACTTAATAGATTCTTCTTCTGTGCTCACTTTGATCATTATAATGATACGCTTGGGCCAATATTTTCAACCCGAATTCATTGTTCCTTTTCGCCCGAACTTAGCACAGTACACGAAAGTTTGGAAATTCAATAAAAAAATTCTTTGGCATTTTTATACAACATTTGTAGACTTCTAAACCAGAACAAAAAACATGAATTATTCAGCGTTAGTTCATCGGAACAGAAAATGAGTTTTCTTTGAATTGTTTTTTTATTGATCGACAGCTCTAGTCTGAGATTTGAGGTTATCTGTATTCACTCTGTGTGAATCGGCAGCCCGGCCACTCCTCTGGGTGAGCAAAGCAGGCGTCCCCACAGCCACAGCTCGCGTAGACTGCATCTTGGTAGCAGGAGCGGTAGCAGCCCTGAGTTCAGTCATTCCATTATTCTCGAAATGAGGTGATCGTTCAAGTTAGATCAAACTCGACTTTTTAAGAGCCCTAAATAGCCTCGTTGGAGCCATTACTTGGTGCAATATCCTTAGCATAATTGTTAATGGTTAAAATGCATTAAAATGCATTAAAATGTTTTTTTTTAATTTGAAGCTCTAGTTTTTAAACTTGATCACTTTGTGTTTTCATTCTCAGAAAACTTTGCCAAAGAACTTTGACTTTTTGTTTAAAGTAATCCTCCCTGAAAGAAAAAAATGTTCAGTAAAGAAAAAAACGGGAGCTGACATCGATACTATAATCTCCCTCCATGTAGTACGATTGAGCATCTGCCCGACTTTTGGCACACTCACCATAGAAGTTACTATTGAGTCGCCGGTATTTTCTCTGAATTAAAGAGTCACTCATTTCAGGGATCTTCATGAGTAGTTAAAAACTCGATAAAAGTGTTATTATGGGTCCAGAACGCATCGGTAAACGACTTTACTATATAAAAAAATTTTAAATTTTTTTGCTTGATAAAGAATGAAGAATAAACGAGGTTATATCTAATCCGTCTTATCACCTTCTATTTGTACTTTGATTGAGACAAAACCATAGAAAAAAGTAACTTGAAGAAACCGCGCCAGGAAAGAAATCAGGAACGAAAACTTTTTTATTTCAAGTTCTAAAACTATGTAGCCATCAAAAAAGACTTTTAGGTCTTTTTTTTCGGAAAGTTCTTACATACTTGTTACTCAATGGAATAATAGAGAGAGAAAACGCTTGATCATTTGGTGTCACTTCCACTCAAACAATGGTTACTTTCTGTATAATCGGTAACCGTCAGCTGTTTCTTCTCTTCTGTTTCTTCTTTGTTCGGCTACAAACTACAGAGTCACAGATCTGCAAAGTCCTCCAAAAATCATCATTCGTTACAATCAACCGTTGTCAACACGGTAGAAGTAGCTAATAAAAAGTCTTCTTCTGGTCCTAAACTTATTCATTCATTCATTCAAATAACATTAAAACCGTGCCTCTGTAGCATGCAGCTCATTGACACTCATAGGACGGGTTGTGAAAGCTGGACTTTCCGAGAAGACACTCGCCCCTATTGCGTGGACATATACAGCGATTCCGGACGTCTCAACCCATGGAAAGTTTTCTGCAGAGTCCATTTGAAGCGAGACATGAAGTCCTGTTATTATAAGAAATAGTTAGTTGCTTAAGCTAATTCATAAGAAATGGTTGGAAGACATATAGAAAAAGGGTTACATATTCGCTTGCTATATGTAGCTATTTTAAGTCAATGCATTTGATATGAAGCAATCAAAAAAGAGCAAAATAACTTTTGTATGTGTACATTTTCCAGCACAGAAATCCTATTTCTACATAAAGTGAGAAAACTTAAGAGACCTCAGAAAAATATTGTGTTGTGTATGGATATAGCTTATTATACGCATAGTTTACGGTGAACTGCTTCTTTTTTGTTACTCTGAATGTCTCTGAAAGGGTCTAAGTGAGAGAACTTGACCCTTTTCATTAACTTGCCTTATTAACTTTTTTTTTTCAAAAACTTCAATGCGGTTAGCTTGAAACACGCCAATGTCAAACATATCCAGGTAAAGAAAGTGAAAGAGCGGAAGAAATTACTTGAAATAACTGATTCATGAACAAAGGTATAAACTGGAAAAGCTTTTTTTGGGTTGGAAAGCCTCACCTCCCCGAAATCCGGTCATTCGAAGTGGATATTTGTACGAACTCGTGTGATGATTGAATGTGAAGCAGTTCCCAAGGGACAACTCATTTCGCTTCACCAGTACATCACTAAAAACTTGCTAAATTCTCTGATGATACACAACGTCAACCAAACTCAAATTACTTTGAGGTTTAACGATTCACAACTTTTCTTCCGTCTCATGCCGCAGTTCCTTAGTCCTCTGTCCAAGTTTAAAATCATCTGATCACCTTACTGGGAATCATGTTGAAGGTGAAATTAGGAGATAAATGTTCACAATCAATCAGTTCAATAATTCAATAGAAGATAAATGTTTACAAACAGTAATCAAATCAAATACAATGCATTTTGATTTTATAAACTCGTGTGTGTAGTGAGTAAACTGGTCCGTACGACCCAGTGAAGTGTAAACTAAGTAATCGGGTGGGATTTTTTGGTTATGTTTGGTTATTGTAGAGCTGCGAGGGAACAGATTTTCGTGTTGAAATGAAAACGCGCCCACTCTACCGGTCAGAGATAAAGCGATGTTTGGGTTTAAATTAGTCTCGTGGACTGGCTCCTGTAAGTCTGATGGTCATTTCATACTTTTGCACACACGGGGAAAGTAGAAAAAGCTCACGAAATATTGAGCTCGCTTTTCTCGAAAGCAGCCCAATTGAACATCTCCCACACTTCATATGAGATTGAGGCAAGTTGCTCCCTAGTGTACAGGGTGGTCCATAAATAGTGTTACAAATTGGAATTGTTATACCTTTTTTCAAAACAGAGAAAATCATCTCAAATTAACATATTTTATCAACAACATAAATGTCAACATTCACGCAAAAGTTCAGCTCAAACGATCTCCTTTTGCCCGAACTACAGCTCGAAGTCTCTTTGGGAACCACCACTGTACGAAGGTATTCGACTCCGATGTTGTCCCATTCTGCCTGAAGGGCATTCTTCAGGGAATCAATATTTGGGCTGGAGCGAGAGTTTACCTTGGACTCCAAGTAGGCCCAAACGGAATAATCGAGCGGGTTCAGGTCGGGTGATGAGGCCGGCCATTCTGCTGTTGTGATGAAGCCGGGAAAATTTTCCTTGCACCACGTTTGAACCTTTTTAGCTTTGTGGGCTGGTGCTGAGTCTTGTTGAAAGGTCCATGTCCTCTGATTGAAATGCGATTGAGACCATGGATGGAGCACGTCTTGCAGAACATGTTTCAGATAGTATTCCGTGTCGATCTTGACGCCTTTCTCGACGAAAACAAGCGGTGTTTTTCCTGTTGCGCAGATCCCCGCCCAGACCATGACTTGAGTTGGATGTGCACTGCGTTGGACCGTTCTACCCTTGCTATCGGCTTGCTCTGCGTCCTTCGCAAGCACTCTGACGTTTTGGGAGTTGTGGACTTCTTCCACGGTGAACAGCTTTTCGTCAGAGAACACCATATTGAAATGTTCGCCTTGTTGCGTACGACGAAGAAGGTCGCGACATCTTTTGACTCTTTCCGACTTGTTGCGAGCCGACAGAAAAGCGGCCTTCCGTGTACGATACGACCTGAGTCCCAGCTCCTCCGTGACTATTCGTCTCAATGAAGATCGGCTCATCGGGAGCTGCTGCGCCATCTGTCTGATGCTTCGTCGTGCATTTCGGTTGATCCGACTCCGAACGGTTTCGATGAGTTGTGTCGTGCGAGCAGTGCGAGGACGACCTCGCCTTGGACGGTCCAAAGATGTGCCAAGCTCCTCGAATCGTTTGATCGCTCGATACACTGTCATGCGAGGCAGGCGAAGCGTTTCAGCAATGCGAGCAGGGGCGTGGCCAAGAGTGTGTAGGCGAATGATCGCAGTTCGCAAGCGATTCGACGCTGTCATTACCCTAAACATCGATGGATTCAATCGAAACTCACTTGACACGTATAAAAAATTACGGGGAATCGGAAAAAACAAGAAAAGTGACCGCTACGTGCGGTCACTTCCTCAGGAAATGTTCTCAAACATTTGTAACACTATTTATGACCCACCCTGTAATAAGCAAGAAGAGATGGCAGCATCTTCTTCATTAGCGCTGGCGTTCTTCTCGCGTCTTCGATGAACTGAGCAAGAAAATCGAAACGGAAATAAATCAAGTTTTTCATACGAATGTTTTTCAGCCATTTCCCAATCGTCATCTTAACCAGGCCCTGCTTTTAAACTGTCTAATTGGGCATTTCGAGATTTGTCAGCCATCTTTCATTTCTCTCCTGTCTTAGTTGTAATATTCTGGAGTTATGCTCGATACACAACGCTTTCGTTCAATGAGCAGGCGTGACTAAGAGAGCAAGGCAATTGAGTCTTTTCTTTAGAAATATCTCACGGAATAGCAATGGGTCACCATGGTGTAATGGTAACGCGTTTAGATTGAGATGAGACGGCTGAGTTCGATCCCGCCCGGGAGACCAGCTTTTTCCGTACGATGGTAAAAATAATCTGTTGTCGTCTTAACTAGTTGTTGTTGCCGACAAACGTCTTGCATCGAAGAGAGTCGGCTATGGAGAGCCGCTCTCTCCCTCTCTCTCTTCTTCTCATTTTTTTCTTTCTGATACATCTTTTCTTTTTTTCCTTCACAATAGTCTTATTTAGAAATGAGGCTACTTCTTTTGGTTTCATCCAGATATTTATTTATTTATTTATTCAATACATAATTATATATGTGACAACAGGTTGGAGGATATGACGTGAAATTAAAACTGAGACAGGGAAAGTATAGAAAAAAAATTGTTGATCTTCCAACGTGAGTCTTGTTGGACGTCTAGCGCATTTGAAGAGCTGGACTACGTCGTGTGGTCCATTGAGACAGTCTGGGCCGCAGTCAGGTATCGAGTCATCGATCCGGAGTAAGTAGTGGTTGGTGTATCTGCTGTAGCCTGAGCGGAGTTGGCTCAGCGTGCAGCGGGTGTTTCTGGAGAGGTCCACTTCTTCTTCATTCATGTCCGGTGGTGGTCGGCCGCCCAGTATGACTGGACCTTGGATGGTTTCCTTTTCTTCTGAGACCATGTTTGTGCGGACTCGGTTGGCGACGCTTTTCCCGTTGTTCTTCTCTGCTGTTTCCGACAGGGCTCTTTCAACAGTGCTTCTGCATGCGATGTAAAGATCAGCTTCCATGTTGCGTGGTGGGGGTCCTTGGAGAAATAATCCGTGATGGAAGTGACTTGGGCTCAAGGTCCTTGCCAAGTATTGGGCTGATAGCATGTGAAAGTGCGACTTCGATCTCATTACTTTAGCTTCTGCATGTATGTGGTCGACGCTGGCCATTTGATGGTTTCTTGTTACGATACGCAGGCCATTGTTCTGTCCTCTTTGAATTTTGGCATGTGTTGAGGAGGAGAGAAAGCTGGCTCAGGCTGGAGCTGCGTAGCTGTAGAGGGATTGGCAAATGGCTTTGTACGTGAGACGGAGTGTCTCCTTTTGGTTGCCCCATGTACTGCTGGCTAGCGCCTTCAATACATTGTTACTTTGCGAAATTCGGCCTGCTATCTTTCGCATGATGACTGAATGTGAACATAGAGTCATATGTAACTTCAAGGATTTTGTCGGTATTCACGGTGGGTACGCTCTGACCTCTGATCGAGACGTCTAGGATAGTCTTGTACTCTTTGCTGTAAGGTGTGAAGAGTAGAAGCTGGCTTTTGGCAGGAGAAATAGATAGCAGCTATTCTTACGTACGGCTTGAGTTCTTCCAATAGAAGTCGTTCTATGATTTTCGCCATCGGTGAGAGTAAGGCGATCGGTCGGTATCCTGGTCCATCCGTTGCCTCTTTTCCTGCTTTCAGGAGTGGAAGAATGACTGAAGATTTCCAAATCATGGGAATTCTGCCAGAGCGGAAGGATTCGTTGATGAGCTTTGTGAGGGCGGCTATACCTCTGTTACCGAGATAATGAATGAGTATTGGAGCAAGTACGTCCGGTACGAGTGCTGTTGATTTCTTCGTCTTCTGAATATCTGATTTTACTGCGGCCTCTGAGTACTCGACAAAATATTTCGCGTGGATGTTGTGAACTTTTCTTCATGGTTTCCGATTTTCCTTTTCTTTTGTTTTGTAAGCGACTGGGCGTGTGAAGCGTTTGTTGAACTGGTTCGCGATTTCGAAGGAGGATGTGAGGGGTTCTTTAACGAAGTCGATGGCGCAGTTTGGTGGGGGACGTCCTTTATCATTCAGCATCTTGATCTTCTCCACAGTTTCTTGCTGTCTAGTTTGGGATCAAAGGTCTCCATGAAGTTTCTCCAGATGTCCCTTTTGTTTCTGTCCGTGGCTCGTCTGATGTTAATGTTGAGGGTGCTGATTTCTTGACTTGATGGGTCTAATTCAAGTAAAGCGTCTCATTCGGTCATCCAATCTCGGACTTCTGGTGTTGAGGCAATGTTTCTCTTCTTGATGCGACCGCGTGGGATTGAGCTGGTGGCTGCAGATAACAGGATCTTCCGGAAGAAGGGCTCAGCTCGGGCGGCGGAGAGGTCGGGAAGAGGTGTTGTGGATAACTTTTCTTCGACGAGCTGTTCAAAGATTTTTCAGTTCGCTTTTCCGAAGTTGGTGAAGGAGACTTTCCTGTGCGTACGGATATAGTTGAAACCCTCAAGGACGATTACGATGGGTATATGGTCGGAGCTTCCAGATGGTAATTGTTTTCCATCAGACTTGAGAAAGTAAGTCCAGCGAACAAATAAAGATGTCTGGGAAAGATGGTCTTCCGTTGACTGGTACTCTGGTAGGCGTGTCACGGTTTACTGCGGCGTGTTCTGAAGCATCGATCGTTTCTGCGATGTGAGAGCCTCTGCCGTCTGAAGATTTGGAGAACCATGCGGCATCATGAGCGCTAAGATCACCGAGTATGATGGATTTCTCGCGATTGCGTAAGAACGGAGTGAGGTCGGGCGTTTAACCAGTGGTGCAAGAGCTCGTCGGTGCTATGTAAATATATGTTGATAACATCGAGCGACTTCCCATCGGTATCGAGAGCATCACAGTGTAGGTCAGCCTTGCTGATTCCGGTAATGAGACCGCCTCCGGAGTTCTTCTCACGATCTTTTCTAGCGATAGTGTATCCAGGAATTTTTGGACATTTGGAACGGTTCTTTAGCTTAGTTTCTTGAATGAGAAATAGATCGACTTTCAGACGAGTGACGAGTTCATGGAGCTCCGTCGTTTTGCCAGAGAAGCCATTGCAGTTGTATTGCAAAATCTTGAGGTTCCTGCTGTTGGACGTGGGGTCAGAGGAGAACGTTTTCCTGGTGTTCTTGGTCGTCAGCGGAGGTGTAGTGAAGAGATAAGAGAGGGAGAGAGAGAGAGAGACAGAGAGAGACAGAGAGGCTCTCTTGTAGTTTCTTCGGAGCGTGATGCTTCCGGAGAAGATTGTTGAGGTCCTTTGCAGTCTGTAGACTGTCGTGTGGCACCGCGTGAAGGCGGACATCGTTGTAGCACGTCTTAATTAGTTTTCACTGCTGCTGACTTGTGAGACTGAACATTTGGAGATTCCATTGTCTTTTTCACATTTTTTAACCTTTTTTTCCTTAAAAGAGTTACGAGAAAAAAATTGACGATAAAAAAATTAGTCTGTAAACTGAAGGAAATAATTGTTTCGTTTAATGTCTCTGGCATTTTTCTAAAATGAAATATCCACTTAGACTAAGATGCCATGCCAAAAGAAAAGAATATGAACTCGAAAATTTGAATGATAAATGATGCTAGTATATAGCATATCTCACACCTTTAAAAATCTTAATTGTTGATTTTAACCATCGAGCTCATATTTGTGGCAGTCTATCCGTTCTCTCTCCACTGAATTTTTGTTAATTCAACTTTATTCAATAGTCAGTTTATTCCATACATTTGTACAACTATCTCAAAAGTCTCCTTGTTCGAGCTACTGTTTTTGGAGCCACGTTTTTTGTCGGTGGTATGCAGATCGAGCGTTCAAACTTTTAGAGCAAACCGACCGAGAGCACGATTTCCGAAGTCGACCCAGGTCCAAAAAGAGGTAGAGCTGTTTCAATAGCTCTCAAATTGACTCCAGAATCGGATACAGATGAGGAATTCAGGAGATCTGCCGGCGATGCAGTCTCTCCAGTCGTTGTTTCTGTTGCTCCGCCCATCAATGCACCGGAGACGGACGTTGTTTCCAATGCACCGGAGACGGACGTGGTTTCCACGAATGTAGTCGTCTTCTCGGTTACTGAAAAACATAACTTTTTTCTAGGAAAAAAGAAAAGAAAAATAAAGAATTAGACAGTTCCTTTTAGACAAAATTGTTGGAGCAGAGAAAGTTGTGCAATTATGTAATGATTTTTTTCCTCTGCTCTCAAAAACGGTACCTGAAGTTGTAGCTTCCGGGCACAAGTATGTGCTTTCGAGTAAATTCAAAGATTCCGTGCAGAGACCACCCTGACAAGGATTGGATTTACAGGGCGAGTAATCTGAAAGTAAAAAACTCATTTAAACATTTTTGTTCCAGTCGTAACTCTTATTTAATTTCTAAAAACTTCATGTAAACTTTTAAAAAACGGAAATTGGGAAAACTCGAAGATAATAGCAAAACTATATGTTTTTTAACACGATAAATTAGTTGATGGGAAAATTCTAGTGCTAGAATTCTCAGATTTATGAGAAGCGTTTGAAAAATGAACAATTATGTTTCAGTTCCTGTTTTACTTCAGTATTTCGTTTTTAAAACTGAGAATTATTAACAAGATCAAGGTATGAAGCTTGGAAAGGTCAGCCCGTTGTGGCATCAACTAGAAAGGAGAAAAACCAAAAAGGAACGTTCGCAGTTTGTTCCGGTGTAAAGTGACGCGCACTCGCACGTGTAATTCACCGTGTCGTCTCTGCAAGCGCCCGCGTTCAAGCATGGACGGCTGGCGCATCTTTCACGATCTTGGATAAATTTTGTGAGCATTCTGGTTATTGTGAGATAAACTTAGTGAGTATTCTGATTATTGCTCAATCTTGGTTGGAAAAGGAGACTGGGACAAGAGTGATAGAGGGTGCTATAGAGAGATCAGAAGTATTAGAGGAAGAGAGAGTTTTAAAGAGTAAGATAGAAAGTTTCACTCTCGAGTTATTTAGCTTTTTACTAAATTTCGATCTGAGTTTGCTCATAAAAAAAGGAACGGTAATTTCATTCAAATGGTAAAAGAAAAATAAAATGCATTCAAGTTATTGTTTTTAAAAAAAGGTTTACAATAAAACTGACGTTTGTATGTAAGAAATCTCATACTGAGGTATGTATGTAAGAAAGGTCATTGGGCCTTTCATAGCAAGAAATTGCATGTTACAGTGTGTGCTCGGTTGGTGTATTGGTAACGATCTTCAAGCCTTGGATAGGCAACGGAGGTTAGGTTCCGGGAAAATGGCACCTTTGTCCGTGCGATGTATTTCTTACATATGTACATAGTCTCAGGCCATCGTTGCTTAAACGATATACAAAGATCAAATCTGAATCAAACTGACTTCCGCATATACCGCCAAACCAGCCATCTATACAATGGCAAAGAGAGCCCCAGCCATCTCTTGTGGGAGTGCAAGTGCCGCCATTCAGACATTTTCCTTTCGGACACACATTTTCTAAGAACGAAAACTTCGAGTTGATTTTTTTTTAAAGAGTTATTTAAGTTAGAAAGTTCAAGATCTACTGTTTACAGTTCTTCAAACTCACTTCCCATATTCATAAAACTAGCCATTCAGGGATATTGAATACTAACTGGTCAAACAAAGATTGAATAGGTTTAAATTGTACATGTGGTAAGCTATAATATACTCGGTACATTCGGATGTGCTTTTACAGTAATCAAGTACGTACTTGGTCCTGACCCACACCCGGTGCCAGCGTATGTTGGGGCGCAGATACAGGAGTGGGCCCTTCAATGCAAATGCCGAACGGATCATTACACAAAGAGGGAGAAGTGCATTTCAATGGGTCTCCTGAAAAACTACTTTTTAGAGCAATTGTACTATATTGATCCTTTTTCAAGTTTAGCATTATCGCTTGGAGTATCCAGATGTCAATTTTAGTGCAGTTGGAACGAGCAAGAGAGCAGGGTCGTTCCCGCAAGTAAAAATACATTTTAATTGAGACAATAGTCCTGAGCTCACCTTCTGGTTTTATTTCTGAGCAATCTGGGCCTTGGAATCCAGGAGCACATTGGCAGTAACCTTTGTTTCCATCGAAGTGCCAAACACATGTCCCTCCATTTTTGCAATTATCTCGGTAGCAGAGGCCGTTGACAGCTAAAAATGAGCCGTTTGAGTTGTTTTTTTTTTACTAAGGTGTATTAAGTACTAAGATAGATTACTGGTAAGATAAAAAGGATGTATGCGTACTAACTCTGACAGTTAGAGCCTGTTCTGTTTGTGTTAGCAACACAATCACAAGTGTAATTCGTATTGTCGGCGTTCGGTACGCAGCTCCATTCGTGACCAAGGCAGGGGTTAGAGCTACATATGCTGGTAATCTCTGCGAACAAGAAGACACGCTTCAGAAGACATAGTGAACTCAGACTGTGTTTTAGTTTGGGTGGATAACCTCATGAAATATTTCAGTGACAGCCTGAAATGAATAATAAATAAATAAAACTACATTGCATGTCCACGCTTCATGAATCAGAAGGACTGTATCGTACTCATGTAATAACACCAACGAACTATCGCTCGTCTAGCTCTTATCACCTTTCTCTATCTCTCTCTATCTCCTTTTCCCTCTATCTCTCTAAAAAGTTTTACTCATCTTATTCCTCTAATCTCTCCCTCAATCTCTTTTTCTTTGCTTGTGCCTATCTGTCCTTTTCTTCACCTATTCTCTTTTTTTTTTCCTTTTTTCTATCTCTCTGTCTTTTTATATCAATTTTTCTCTCCTTCTCTTTTCTGTTTCCACTCTGTATACATACTTATTCAACCACGCTACAGTACTGTTTCTCTACCTGAGATGCATAAACAACGCGTTCTTAGTTTCTTTTTAGTTGTACTGAGATTTTGAAGCTAAAGATAAACACCCGGGAATAATTCAACTCAGGCAAAATTGACGTAAGCTAAATCTCTCAAATCTTTCAATCTCAAAGCTCAATCCCGACCCAATTGGTTCTTATAGCAACTACTCTTACTCCTTCCATCAAGTTGTTTGAAAAAAGGAATTTAAAAATACAACACTAGAAGTTTCAGAATAGGACGACAAGGTTCAATGTATCATGAAAAAGTTTGGATAAGCTTGGTAACACGTTATTCTAGTTGTGTGCTGTGAGAAAATATGTGTTGCTGCTTTTGAACAGAACCCTTTATTGTTTTCACAACTAACTATGAGCGCAGTTAGTTACTACACGCCCGATGTATCCTGGTTTACAAAGGCACTCGCAGTTGTTGGGAAGTTCGGTGCAGTCTCGGTTGCCCCAATATGGATAGAGTAATTTACGACTTGAACAAGTCGTCGTAGTTACTGAAACGGAAAGATTGAACGTTTTAATTTACACGGAATAGTCATAGGCCCCCGTGGTGTTATGGTAAGGCGTGCTCCCGGTTTGAGATGAGATGGTTGGGTTTGATCCCAGTGGACTACCTTTTTGTTATGGTAAGGCGTGCTCCCGGTTTGAGATGAGATGGCTGGGTTTGATCCCAGTGGACTACCTTTTCCCCCGTGGTGTTATGGTAAGGCGTGCTCCCGGTTTGAGATGAGATGGCTGGGTTTGATCCCAGTGGACTACCTTTTTTTCTGTGCGATAGTTCAATCACTTATCATCTTAACCAGGTGACACTGCCTTTGAATTGTGTAGCATACACACTGTATTCCCAAAATAAAGTCTTATATGGATAGATTCCACTATATTGACTACACAGACTACAAGGACATCTACAATAGCATGGCTGAGAACCAAAAACACTTCACTATAACACCTATAGACAAAGCTCATAATAATTACGCCTTCATATGTAAGAAAATCTACCTTAAATTCATGGATGCAAAAATTAATACAAGTCAAAATGATACAAGAACATACGAACCCACTACACTCAATATCCTAGAGATCATCAACAACCACCTCCGACGAACCAAAGAATATAAAATCAACACATCAAACTATAGCATCTTCCAAATTCCACAAGACTCAATACCATATTTAGCGAAACATTGAGGTTCGCTGGGTACTGCTCCGAATTACACGATTTCATAAGGAGAGTTCACATTCTAATAACTAGATATAAAGAAAACAAATATCCAAAACATACTATACTCTTCCGTTTAATCAAAACTCTCTCACTTAATCCTAAAATATCTCTAAAATACAATACTAATAATAACATTCTTATCCAAAATATGTTAAAATTACTCAAATCCTAGTTATTTTTCCCCACAACTAGAATTACACATGTTAAACTCTTTTCAAAATATGTTTTTATGTATTATTCTCACACATTTCAATGTTTTTTTCTTTTTATGGAATATTCTCAAACATATCCAAATGTCTTTCCTCTCATCAAACATTTCAATACCACTTCTTAAATCTCATGTCTTTTTATGTCAACAATTAGACATAATTATCTAAAATCACATGTCTTCTTGGGTCGATAATTAGACTCTTCTTCTCACACTTGTCAATATTTCTTCTAAAAATCTCTTGTTCACTTATGTCAACAATTAGACATATCCTCACACATGTCAATATATAGTCTATAATCTCATGTCTTCTTAAGTCAACATTTCTCTCACTCCTCAATAACAACTAATGATCTACTTCCAAATCTCTACTTTACTCATTATTTACATGTTTTGATTTAGTTTTCTGTAGTTAGTTAGTTAGTTTTTTTTAAAAACAATTTTTTTGTAATTTTCTATTTTCATTACATTCATTTACTACAATTATTCACTCTCTGGGCACTCACTGATGAGCCCCACCCAGAGAGCATCAAAGTCTGTCTGAACTTGGGGCGAAACAGACTTTGGTACATTACTTAGCAGGTTTCTTGTATAGACATAGTGAAACCATATCAAACTATTTTTCTACAGCTAATTTAACTTATGACCGAACAAAATTATTTGAACTAAACAAAAAACCACCTAAACACTTGAACTGAATAATGTTGAAAACAATTTAGTATTTGAAAGCTTTGGTCAGGAACGTCTAAATTGCTCGAATTTAGCTACGCTTTTATTACTTGGATAAATATTAGATTGCGTTGAACATTGTTTCTAGATCGCCTCATTACTGGATAAGAGGAGTCATCGACGAAAAAGTTAATTAGTTAAATAGACTCCAAACAATTACCTCTAATCTCTACGTGATGAGATTATTCCACCGCATCTATAATTGAAAAAAGCGATGTTTTTTTCTATCAAAAAAAGTTCAGATTTGTGAGGGAAGCAAAAAAGTACCTTGAATCGAAAGTGAAAGAGCTTTTGTCTCTTAGGGCAATCATATGTTCGCTTCTCTGATTTTTGGTTTTTGAATTTTATTTTTTGCTGGAATTCGCCTTAATCGAATGTATGTTTTCACTGAAATTGTATGCACACTAAAGTCGCGGTTGCAAAGAACTTAAACATATAAGACGATGCTGGGAATAATTTGTGTTTGATATCAATTCTTACTAGATATAAGACAAATAGCGACTTCCCGATTATTGCATTCTATTTTGATTGGCTCATCTGATGTTCCAATAAGTGAGTTTTTCTTTTAAAAAATTCAAATACTCGCGGCCTTTCAAGTAAATTGTTTCCTGTTGTCAAAGCTAGTAAAATCAGTGCTAATTCGTTTGCAAACCGAACATATGCAATAGTCAATATCATGAATGATAGCATTCTAAGCATGTCTTCTAAATCATTTTGTAACAATACTTCAGTGTCGGTACTGTAAATGAGAATTTTTTATCTTGGCGGTTAGTTAAATGTTTATAATTTTTTTCTGCATACGAAAGCAATGTGAGTGCTATGCCTTTTGTTGGATAATATGTGATTGTTCTTAACATCTGCAAAGATCATATGATAAAGCTATATATCTCTACAGCTAATTTAACTTATGACCGAACAAAATTATACGACCATCTAAATACATGAACCTGAGCCTAACAATTTAGTTTTAAGAGCTTTGGTCAGAGAAGTCTAAAGTGCTTCAATTTAGCTACGCTTTTGTTACTTCGATAAAGATTTAAATCTGTTTTTTCTCTTCATCTTCATTACTGGATAAGCGAAGTCATCAACGAAAAAGTTTATTAGTTAATTGAACTCCACATAATTGCCTCCAATCTCTATGTGATGAAATTATTCCACCGATTATTTCACTAATGATTGCATCTCGAATTGGAAAAAGCGATGTTTTTTCTATCAAAAAAGTTCAGCCGGTCGTGGACCGGCCACCTAGCTCGTTGTCTGACACATAAACTTTAATTTTTCTTATTGTTAATAACACAGAAAAATTGGTAAGGTCATACAAGAGAGTGTGAGCTCATTGTTTCGTTTTCTTCAAAACTACGATGTAAACAACGAGCGATGCGAGAGAATGGAAAATAGACCATAAACTCGGAGAAGTAGAGATTTCATATGCTAGCCTACTTTTATAACGAATAATGTGCAATGTGTTAACAGTCCGTAATTAGTAGCATTTCGTACAATGGTAAAAGAAGTCAAAAGTCCGTTTTTTTTATTTGTTTCAAACAAGAAACACACTTATAACGCAGTAATTTTCAATATAGCTGCCACTAACACCGAAAGTGTTGTCCATAAAAAAAGCGTTGAGCAGAAAAAGTGTGTTTCTTGGTTGGTTTGAATAACAAACGGCCTTTCGGCCTCACGACCTTTCGACTTCTTTATGTGTCCTTCCTTTGACAATCGCCGAATTTTCGTCTTACACCAAATTGATGAAAGGAAAATCTGTGTAAGACTCTCAGGTCAATGATTTTCGAAAGGGAACTACGAACTTTTTTCTCTGAGGTGACTATAGAGGTCACCTCCATATAGATTAAACGTGCGGCAGATTCGTGAGGGAAGAAAAAACTTATCATGAATTGAAAGTGAAAGAACTATGTGTTTTCGTCTCATAGGGCAATCAAAAAGTTCCTTTTCTGATTTTTTGGTTCCGTGAGTATTATTTTTCGCTGGAATTCGCCTCAATCGAATGCTTTTTAATGAAATTGTATGTACACTAAAGTCGTGATGATAAGAAAAAATATATTGTGAATGGAAGTTTTATTGTATTTACAAGAAAAAAAGAAGACTTTATAAACATTTTTTATAGTCACAGGTATGGAGTTTGATAAGATTTAATGTGAAGTGAAATTCTCACAATTTGCTCGGTCCTGTTTTTTTAAAATTGTTTTAGCAGGTCAAACGTGCAATAACTGTTTAAAACGGGCATGAATTATTGGTCCACCATTTAAATAGAAGTGTCACCAAATAAAATAGTAACGTCCACCAAATAAAATAGCAACGTCCACCAAATAAAATAGCAACGTCCACCAAATAAAATAGTAACGTCCACCAAATAAAATAGTAACGTCCACCAAATAAAATAGTAACGTCCACCAAATAAAATAGTAACGTCCACCAAATAAAACACTAACGTCCACCAATTTTTTTTGTTGTGAAATTCACCA
Organism: Allodiplogaster pararmata; assembly: GCA_964056735.1. Lineage (NCBI taxonomy): Eukaryota > Metazoa > Nematoda > Chromadorea > Rhabditida > Diplogasteridae > Allodiplogaster > Allodiplogaster pararmata. The sequence continues at coordinate 16,500,463 of OZ057405.1, forward strand.
CGGCATTTTTTTCTCATCTGACACCAACCTGTATGGATTTTTCCACCAATTAAAAGTCCACCAATTTTTTTCGTGAAATTCACCACGGCATTTTTCTCACCTGACACCAAAGGTTTTTTCTCACCCTACACCACACCAAACTTTTTCTGCTCTCTCAGTGAGTTGTTTTTGATGGTTTTTTTTTGTAGTGGAGGTAATTTTCGCGGGAGTAAAGTTTTTTATGAGCGTTTTTTGTTGTTGAATGTTTTCTTTAGGTCATTCTGTTGAATGTTTTGTTTCAGATTTAATTTAAAAATAGGTACTTCTGCAGTTTAAGTGGCTTTAAACGTTTTGGTTTCGGAAAATTTCTTCATAGGATATTCATTTTGAGCATCAGGGACTTTGGTTATCTTGAAAAACAATTTTTATTAAAAAAAAATTTTTTTCAGAAAAAACAACAAAATTTCCAGAAAAAATTTCTTTTTTTCTTTAGTGTGGTTTATATCTGTATAAAAATTTATAAATGTATCTATAAAAGCTAGAAAAGATTTTAAAAATGAAAAATTAACCTGATTTTGCAACTGCAAAAAATTATTTTTACATTAAAACGCTGGTACTTTTTTACTTCGTCTGGTAGACGCGTCGCGGCCCCCTTCGCGTCGCGGCCTCTCAATTTTAAGTTTTTTTCTCTTTCTTTCTTCTTTTCTCTCTTTTCTTTATAATTTTTTAAAAAAATATCTTTATAAATTTTGGGGAAAGGAAAGGGGGGAGGGGGAGGGGGGTTTACCTAAGCAGGGAAGGGAGGGGGGGCCCTAAAGGGGAAGGGGGGAGGAAGAGGGCCCTACCTAAGCAAGGGAGGGTAAGGGCCCCTAGGGAGGGGGGGAGGGAAAGGGGGGGGCCCTAAAGGGGGGGAAGGGGGGCCCTAAGGAGAAAGGGGGAAGGGAGTTTTCATGAATAAAATCTCTTTCTGAGAAAAAAAGAAATAAAAGCCACGACGCGGGCCGCGACGCGAAGGGGGCCGCGACGCACCTACCAGACGAATTAACAAAGGGCCAAAAAGCTTAGGCTTAGGAAAAAGTTGGCTCTAATCTACTTTAACCGTCCAAAGATTTTTCTCAGAAAGAGATTTTATTCATGAAAACTCCCTTCCCCATTTCTCCTTAGGGCCCCCTTCTCCCCTTTAGGGCTTTGGGATGACTGAAACTGCAGTTGAGTCCAAAAATTTTTTTTGTGAAAAAATGAAAAATTTTTTGCAAGAACCGGAGTTTTTGCAAGAACCAGAGTCCTTGATGCTCAAAATGAACATCTATGAAGAAAAAAATTGAAACCAAAGCGTTTAAAGCCCACGAGCGCTGCCACTTAAACTGCAGAAGTGCCTATTTTTAAATTATATCTGAAACAAAACATTCAACAGAATGACCTAAAGAAAACATTCAACAAGAAAAAACACTCATAAAAAACTTTACTCCCGCGAAAATTACCTCCACTACAAAAAAAACATCAAAAACAACTCACTGAGAGAGCAGAAAAAGTTTGGTGTGGTGTAGGGTGAGAAAAAAAACCTTTGGTGTCAGGTGAGAAAAAAATGCCGTGGTGAATTTCACAACAAAACAAAATTTGGTGGACGTTAGTGTTTTATTTGGTGGACGTTACTATTTTATTTGGTGGACGTTACTATTTTATTTGGTGGACGTTACTTTTTTTTATTTGGTGGACGTTACTATTTTATTTGGTGGACGTTGCTATTTTATTTGGTGGACGTTACTATTCTATTGGTGACACTTCTATTTAAACGGTGGACCAATAATTTTTCCCCGTTTATAACCCTTAAAGCTTTTTTTCTCTCTTAATCGTTTGAGAAGTACCAAAAAACACCGACAGTGTCTTCACTTCACGTTTTACTTATTTAATGATGCAAAGTTAAGTTGTTCAAGTTCAAGAAGTCATGGGTTTCACAGAATGCACTAAAACTTCGACTCACTGGTTTCACAGAGTACACCAGTAGCGCCCTCGGGACAAATGCATCTCAGACATGAAGTTTCACGTGCTTCAGGCGGACAGTAACCCCCGTTCTGACATCCGTAATGCGTCTGTCAAGCAAACGCAGTTCCATTTATTCATTCATTCAAGAATTTGTTCATAGTTTAATCTATCAAATATTGATTTTACAATGCTATCAATATGTATGTTATATGTTTGATAAAATCAAAAGAATAATATATAACTTTAGAAAACTAAGAATAAAAATGATTTAAAGATTTTGAAAATGCTGTGAAAATTGAATGGATACTTTCGATAATTACATTGGTTAGAATGGTATAGCAGGAAAACTTCGAAAAGAAAAGAGCAGCTGACAGTACAATGGATATTCCATGCTTTCACCAGAAGTATAAGTACGATGATC
>OZ057405.1:16503045-16529200 GCA_964056735.1 Allodiplogaster pararmata
ATGATTTCTGAAGCAAACGTATCATTTCTTCTCTCTTTTCAGCAAATTTACTCGTCAAATGATTGAGATGAATGAAAGATTGTATCGATGGCTTAATAAACAAATAAACCAATCAAATAATTCATTCTTTCGGAAAGGAATGGAAGACCAGTATTTTTGTCCCGATCTTTGAAAACAGATGCGATTCAGTGAATTACACGAACTCGAACTATCGACTCCTTCGGCTTCTTTGCCACACAATGATTATCTACGAATCAATTCTTTAAGAGAGACTTCGTTGAAACTTCAAACTTGAGATAAATCGATGTGGATTCGTGAAGGGCTCGAGCACATCAGATGCTATCTTTGCTGCAGGTCTACTGTTGTAGAAGCACAGGGAAAATTCGCAATCTCTCCACCTTGCTTTTCTGGGCCTAGAGAGGGGTTCGACCGAGTGCTACACCAACTGATCTGGTACGATGTATATTGGTTCGGCTGCTGGTGAAACGCCACAAGCATAGTGAGACGCCAGGTCTATATATCGAACAGTTTTCCCAGTTTTTCAAAATTCTACGTTCATCTGGGGTCTGCACTCTCGCCTCTTCGTTTTTATCCTAGTGATGAGAACGATCACGCGAGATCTTCAGGACGCTCCCACATCGATTCTGCCTTATAGTTGCAAAGAGACAGCCCCTACCAGGACTCAGCAAATTTTTTTTGAATTTATTAGTCGAAAATTTTGACTCTTTTTTCGGTTTAAAAAATTGAAAAGTTTTTTACCTAAAAAAATCAATGAAGAGTTTGTGCTAAGTTAAACGCATTGAATGAAAAATCCAGTAGACGATACATTTTCAATCTGTGTCTTGCCTTGTTAGATGCGTTGTTATGTTGGAGAAAAAAGACGGATCGGACGTTTCGCTTAATCAAAGCATCATCAGCGAATGTTCGTCACCTTAAGACAATATGGATAGCACAGAGAAACTCAATATGAAGAAGGAATGAACATCATGAAATATAAAGAATAAGTATATATTTACAAACCAATAGAAGTTGACGAGCGACAGAACATGGAGGGTTGGTCCCCAATTACTAAGGAAGGCAGAGAACGCTGAGGAGTGGAGTCGTCACATGTCGCAACAGATCCCATAATCGATGATGTTATATATCCGATGTGGCTTGCTGATCTTGATAAAGCGTTTAAATTGAAAAAAATTGAATTGAAAAAAGAAGTTGACGACGGGGAAGAAGGGGAAGAAATCCTCTGGGAAGAGCAGAGGTTACACTAAAAAGATAACACCGTGTTATTGAGAGAATTAATCATAAGAAGAAGAAAAGATTAAACGAACAAAAGAAATTGAGATGGATTCTATAAAACGAGCATGAGGATTATGAAATAGGCAAGAGAGCGAGATGGGAAAGCTCTTCCGCCATTTTTTTTTGTTATTGAGGTCAAGCTTTTGAGTGTCTATTAGTATCGCTTCTACAATTCTTCGTCGATCAACATTCTTATCAACATGTAAAATAGAGCCAGATAGGACAACATCGGTTGTGAGATGAGCAGAGAGAATACATATATTGGGCAAAGGCGCCATCCTACTCACCAACGCCTTTGCCCAACATATTCTCTCTGCTCGTTCCACAACCGATCTTGTCCTATCTGGCTCTATTTTACATGTTGATAAGAATGTTGTTCGCCGAAGAATTGTAGAAGCGATACTAATAGACACTCACAAGCCTGACCTCAATAACAAAACCGAACTGGCGGAAGAGCTTTCCCATCTCGCTCTCTTGCCTATTTCATAATCCTCACGCTCGTTTTATAGAATCCATCTCAATTTCTTTTGTTCGTTTAATCTTTTCTTCTTCTTATGATTACTTCTCTCAATAACACGGTGTTATCTTTTTAGTGTAACCTCTGCTCTTCCCAGAGGATTTCTTCCCCTTCTTCCCCGTCGTCAACTTCTATTGGTTTGTAAATATATACTTATTCTTTATATTTCATGATGTTCATTCCTTCTTCATATTGTGTTTCTCTGTGCTACCCATATTGTCTTAAGGTGACGAACATTCGCTGATGATGCTTTGATGAAGCGAAACGTCCGATCCGTCTTTTTTCTTCAACATAACAACGCATCTCACAAGGCAAGACACAGATTGAAAGGGTTTTTTGACCTGTTTTTTCGACTTCAAAAAACCCGAAGAAAAAAAACCGAAAAAAATCGAAAATTTTCTAGTTTTATCCGTTTTCAACTTTTTAAACATTTTTGAACTGTAATTATAGCTTCTTTATCAATAGGTTTTTTTTTGTTTTGACACAGCAGTTTCCCAAAACTTCAGAGGTTCTACTGATGTGAAGAACTTATTATTCAATACTGAAACAGTGACTCAAGATGACACGTCCCAAAAGCATCAAAAACGCACCAAGCAAAAGCATAGCTTGTGAGAACTGAAAGTATGTTTCTCTAAAGCACTAAAACATATGCCAGGTAGTCAACACAAATAAAATAATTACATTTTGACTCAAATAGAATTTTTTGGGTTTTTTCAAAGAACATTTTTTTTAGACTTTTCAAAAAAAATTCTCGATTTTTTTTTGTTTTTTTGAAAAGTTGAAAAAAGTTTTTTGGAAAATTGTGGAAAAAACTGAGAAAAAATATTGATAATGAAAGTGATCGGACATGGTCCCTAATCAATAGACCGTGGATATCAACGGTGAAGACATGAAAAAATCGAGATCTTCCGATACTTGGGGTCACATCTCCAAAGCAAAGGCGAGATCAAAGGTGACTTTAAGGACCGTATCAACGGTTCCTTTGTGTAGTGGAGTCGAAAGTCTGTGGAAACTTTGTGGAGATGAATTTGCTCCCCCTAATTCCCCTTTCCTGTTTTCTCTCTTCGTGATGTCCCTTACTGTGCTAAACAAGCTTAATACAGAAATCAAACTTTATTAACAAGGAACAAACCAAACTAACAATAATTACAATAAAATAATACCTTGATTTCGGTTGAGTTGAGAGAGAGATAGAGAAGGGGTTGATGTGGATGATAGCCGAACTATAGGAGAGAGCGAGAGAGTTTGAAGCCGAAGTATCAAAGCCGAACTATGGGAGAGAGCGCACCGAGAGAGAAAACACACACGGGTCAGATTCACAAATCTTTTGCTTTTATAGTGCCAGACGGGGCGGGGCATAACATGGGCGTGGCATAACAGGACAGAGAGGGTGTCGCGTCTAGAAAACGCGACATTCTGCGCACCGACGGCCGAAGAGGGGAAATCCATTCAGAAGACCCGACCAATGCAGCAGCGATTCAGTGGGCTATCACCGTCCTCTGCCTGGAGGCGGGCGTTGCCCCCAGACATAAGAGCCAGGGAAGAGGACCTGGGCGAAGGACTGAAGGTGTGCTCCACTACAGCTCAAAACCAACTAGGCACCACTACATGGTCCACCAAGAAACGAGCGTTGTGGACCGATGTAGACTTTCAAGGGCTCTCTTTTTTCTCGAGTACAGATTTCTTCACATCTCTAACTACCTAAGCTCCCCTTATAGCCAAAGTCTATGTCTTATCTTATAGCCATATAGCCTGTCCAAAGTCAAAGCCAAAATCTACTTATCAAAAGTGCAATAATTCTAGAGTTGTGCTTACCATTTTTATCAGGTCTATCAACAACAAAGTTATTTAGAACGCTACAGCAACTCCAATACCAAACAATAATACTCGAAGGCAACATCTCGGAGGCAACAAGAACGCTACTCGAATTCCACTAAAACGCTTTTTTTAACTTTACCAAAACCTATAATGCTAACACCTTGAGATCCACGAAGAATTCAATCGTATTATAACATAAGGAAACACTGATAAGAATGACTAATAAACTTCCTGACAATGTTGTTATGGCCCCCAATGTTAGCGTTATGAAAAATACATTAAGGTCTGTTGATCTCGTAAATTTGCTTGAGTTACAGGTGACCAGTCTGTAAACTTCATTACTCCAATGTTTGCGTTTACTACACTCCGAGTGTTGTCACATTTTGATAAATGTATTCAATAAATAACCATACTTACGAGTTTCTCTGTTTTGTTTTGATTCTTTTCCTTGTTTTTCTCTCATTTCCATGTGTGGTCACATTTTAAATAATGTATGAATAAATAAATAAATGACTAATAATAGCGAAATTGCACCACTGGTCGAGAAAAAAACTTAGACATTGACCAAGATGAACACCTTAGATGAGCATAAACTATACGAAGGTACCGAAATTGAGTTAACTAAGAGTAGTCTTGACGAGGTATCGAGGCTTAAACCACCTAGAATAACCGAAGAAAAAAAATCATTAACCGAAGAACTAGACTTAAATAAGTCTTAAGGTAGCTAAAGAAATTCCTGAATTAGATGAGCATAAACTATACGAAGGCACCGAAATTGAGTTAACTAAGAGTAGTCTTGACGAGGTATCGAGGCTTAAACCACCTAGAATCAAAGATGATCGCAAGTCGGTTTTCTTTGTGGTGCACGACAACTTAACTCTTGCTCCTTTCGGACAGTCATAGCATCCTGTTATGCGCTGGAACTCTACCTGGCAAGGCTCGTTTTCTGTTACAAGATGATCGAATCTTGATACATTCATAGTGAGCGCGATTTCAATCGAGGCTTCTTTCTCGAAGATCATTTCAACACTATTCCTTTCTTCCGCGAATGTATGAGACAATTCGTACCCTGGCATGGTGTTTTGATTCTGGAACAACTTCTCCAGTCCATTTTCTTCACAGATGCAATTTGGTTGGTCAAATGCTGGTTTGCAATCACATATTTCTGTGGAAGTGTAGTTCATTTCCTTTGCTGCTTCTACCGATCTACACCTTACTGTAACTTTGATTGGATCTATGCTCATCGCTGTTCTTTCGCCATCTCTCAAGAAATGAGCGTTCATGGAACCAGTGAATGGGGCGATCACGTTTGTCAGTTCAACATCATTACCGTTCGACTTCTTCCATCCATTTCTCAGCTGTATGCATCCTTTCTCAGAGCTGTTTCCATTTCTCTGGGTCTGGGGAAGCGTGATCTCAACTGATCTTGTCCATTCTGAGCATGTAAATGTCTCGTAAACCTTTTCGGACTTGGGGAACACGTAGGTTTTATAGAACATGCAACCATTTCTTTGTAAGAGACAAAGACATTGATAGCCACCGCAGCTTTCTGTGCAGTATGAGTGTCCTAGGAATTGGTTGACATAGGCCAATTCGTTCACTTGCTCATGCGTCTTTAGGTTCGCACATTTGTCGGCGTTACAACTGCCTGACCAATAGCATCTTTTCGAACTCGCTACTTGTGTTTCCACGTCTCTATGGAAACCATGGGTCAGTTTCGTACATTTGGCCGTTATCTTGTTCAGTTCCACTCTTATTTCTCCGAGACTCTGACCATCTCGATTTTTGATTGCAATGCAAGCTTCGCGCTTGATCTGATTGATTTTTAGAATGACTTGATCAAACCTTTTGCACTTTCTTTCAGTGCATTCTTTGTGGATGGTTTCGACATACACCACATCTTGACAACCATGTGCTCCTCGTGTCACGAAGAGCATCGTCACGGCAATCATCGTTAAGAGTACGGCCGACTGAAAAAGTTCAGTCAGTCCTGTCCTTGCTCTGGTATCATTCCTTCTGTTGAGGATTTTTCGTGCTCTTCTTCGGCTTCTCCATGTTTGCAAGCGGCGGCTTCTCCTTTGTGCATGCAGCACATGCCAGCCGCCAGATCTGGCGAAATATTACTCGAAGCATTGCTGCCGCACATTGTATTTTTCACTTCGCTACGTACCCTATTCCTTTGAGAGGCGTTCGTAGCAAGGGGCATTAGTAATGCGTAAATGCATAAAACTGTCATAGCACTCTCTGTCAATGGCCAACATTCTGGGGAGTATATATGTTGTAAAGAGAAATATTCTCTTATCGTTTCACAGTACTCCACAGCCGCACATCTCATTTTTACATGATGGATTTCTTGTTCATCAATGACCTTCGCCGAAACGGTGTAGTCGTGGACTACTGTGTCCGACTTGAAAAAGATTCTTTGCTCTTCTCTAGGTAGACTCATGTAATGGCATTCGCCTTCTGCACAGACATTTACTGGCATCCACGGTCGAGTTACTACTGACGCTCCGCCTTTTATGCACCGAATGATTGGCTGTTGAGCTGCATTAGCTCCTGGCGTGCGACTGAGTATCATGAACATCAGACAGAGGAAGAGCTTCGTGGGCAGTACACCCTTTTTGAAACTTCTCCCTCGGATCGGCTGAGGAGGTGGAAATGAAGTGAACATATTGAATGAACTGTTCCTCGCTTCATCCTTTTCAGTTTCCTTTTCTCCAGCCAACTTGACGTAATCTACTCTTCTCTTCATTCTCAAGCCTGATCTGGATGACTCCGCATTCCCGCTACTTTCACTTTGTGTGACTTCTGGCTCGAAGCCAAAGTCTCCTTTGTCTCGCGTTGTCATTTCCAGATATACGATTCTGTTCAACGTACGGCTCGTTATTGACCCGTCCAATTTCTTCAAAAGAACTGATCTTCCTGAGTCGATTGCAACGACTTTGGAAGGGGCCACTTGCTCCTTGAATCGTTGTCATTCATTTTCAGGACAACTTCACCGATTTCTGGTGTTTTTCTTTTGTTGATGAACGTCTTCATCTCCTTTGGCCTCACTTCTATATTGCAATTCAGTTCTCGATCCATGAGCGCCAACCAGTGCTCTCTTTTCCATCTTCTCCAAAATTCGTTCTGAATCTTCCTCGCGGATTCGAGAAACTTCTCCGCTTGTGCTTGAGTTTTTAACTCCAATTTCTCCATTCCATAGGGAGGATCTTCCTTTTCTTCCGTGGACTTGCCTTCCCATTCGAAACCAATGTTACCCTTTGGTAACAGAAAATCTATCGGTCTGATGACAGGAGACTAGAGATTCTGCGATACGGTCGTTCACTTGAGTCAGAGGTCGCATATTCAAAGCGCCCTCCACCGCTTTGATAGCGGTCACAAAGTCATCCCATGACATCAACTTGTTTTCCACCGTTTTAAAGAATGCTCACTTTACTGATCCAACGAGCCTTTCATAAAATCCTCCTTGCCACGGAGCAGCGGGATCGTTGATCTTCCACAGAATACCTCTCATAGAGATTTCTTTCAGAACATCTTCATTCTTCCTCTAGGAGTCCCACATTTTTCTCAGGACCCTTTCACCTGATGTGAAAGTAGATGCGTTGTCGGATCTAATCATCCTGAGGAGGGGTAAGCTCTGTTATTGATTCTTTGACAATTGAGACAGATTTTGAAAACGGCTTTGACCACAATTTTTCCTTTCGGAAACCAGTATTGCTGTCTCACTTGAGTCAGTGTGCCGTAACATCCCATGTGAAGCGTCTCTAGGTGCGCTTCGTGAATTGTCAATTTAGTAAAATGACTGTACGGCAAGAGCAAATTTGGTTTTGGCACACTGAATGGCAAATCAGCATTTTTCAGACGCTTGTAATGAATTCTGAGAATACCTTTCTCATCCTTTCCCAGGTTAGTTCCATTGACTGAGCTCTTCTTCGACTCATTGGGTATTACGCCCATCAAGTCATTCCAGAATAATTTCTGGTGTCATCGAATGAGAACTTCCTTTGCGTCTTCTCTTTCTCTGACTTGATCTCTGTCCTTTTCGAACCATTTTTTTCATTCGGTAGGAAGAATGCCTTCTTCTTTGATATACCTTTGTAGTAGCTCCTTCGAATTGGCTAAGGATGTCTTTGTGTTTCTTCGACCAAGTCACACATTCTACGGCACGTACCCCATGTTATGGAGCCAGGTAGCCTTTCCATGACTAGCTTCCTGACCAGCTTGGCGAAGGAAAATACTGTCACGAACTTCTTGTTTTTCCACCTCAGCTTGCTGATCTTCATTCATGCCAAGCTCACACCGCGGCCAGTTTGACCTTCCTTCATTCAACCATTTAGGTCCATTCCACCACAAGTCGGCATCATTCAACGACTTTCCCGAGAGTCCGCGTGTGAGACAGTCGGCAGGGTTCTCTTTTATTTTCACGTAGTGGAAGGTTATTCTTCCTTTCGCTACTTTGTCTTCTCTTCCCTTCCATGGAAGATTCATAATTTCTTCTTCTAGCCGTTTGATATATTTCAAGCGATTTTCCACATACGGTTTGTGCACTATTCCGTTTCTTATGGATTGAATCCAGTGGAGTGCGATCATAGAGTCGAAGTATATGAGTACGTCACTCTCATCTTCTATGCCTTCTCTTGAGAGCAGCACCGTTTTCACTCTTTTTAAAGCCAGTGCAATTGCCTTTATTTCCAACTTTGGAATGGTAAGCTTTTGCCTTGCTGGGGCAACTTTCGATCTTGCCTCGATCATTCTCGCAGTAGCTTTACCGTATGCTCTTTCCGACGCATCTGCGAATGCGACAATGTCATGAGCGTGAGTTTTCACGTATCTTCCTTTCTCGTCGGGTTCTTTGTGACCAGTGTACCTGGGTAGTTTTTTTAGCAAAGCCTTCAGTAAGCTCGAGTAGCTACATGAATTCCTTTTCTTCTTCGGCAGATAGAGGGTCTTTCCATTTCGCTCTTTCTTTGTTCTTTCTTGAAAGTAGGACTGTTTGCAGTAACAATCTCAATCTCAAGAGGAGAGGCGCAGCTAGTCCGAGTGGATCATAAGCCGAAGCGATCACGGAGAGAACTTTGCTCAATGTGACTCTCTCGTTGCTTTGCTTCCATTTGATTAATGTATTCGAGTTCATCAACAGAACATCTTCTTTCGCTTGCCATGGTATTCCTAAAAACTTGATTCGGTTGTCTTCATCAAGACCATTTTCTTCTTTTGGAATCAGTCTCATGAGTTCTTGAGAATTGGGAGCGAATTGTCTGAGTTTCATTCCCATATCCTTGAAGAGTTCCTTACTTTTCGACATGCTCTCAATCATATCTTTCTCTTCTGCTGCACCGAGAAATATGTTATCCACATATGTGTTCTCCTGCACGACTTTTGCCACTCTTTTCAGAACTGGGTCCTCTTCGCCATGACAGAGAGCTCTCAGCTGCATGTCCAGCTTGATTGTCGTATTCAAAAGAAACGGGCTGGCTTTGAATCAAAGGGCACTACCTTGAAACGGTAATGAATCATGTTGGACTGATCTTTGGGATTCTTTAATGCCTTTTCTCTGTCTTTGTAGAACAGAAATCGTGTCAAGTCTCTGTCCTTCTTGTACAGTTTGATTTGATGAATGCTTTCTCAACATCTCTCGAGAGTAAGAATGATTGTTCTCTTGCTCTCAATATCAAGCACGGAATGGTTTGTAACAAGTTAGGACCTGAGTGCATGATGTCATTGGCACTCAACATGCACTTTTGTCTGCTCGAGGCATTGTAAACAATCCTCACTTTCGTGGATTGTTTTTTTTTCTTTTATCACTGGCAATTGCGGACTATAGTAAACCAAGCCAAAATTTGTCTCATAACTCAATCATACAATCCCCGATCAAAACTTCATCTTCTCCCTCGCTCTCCCCCATGACTACACGCCAGCCAGCTGATAACTTCACTGTATCTACCCCGTTTTAGCAAAAAAAGTTGGATATTCATTGTTTTTTATTCTTCAGAGATAGTCGACTCTGATAATTTTTTGTTAGGATGACTGCGGCTCGTCTTTACTTGGTGATTCGTTTATATACAACTCTGTATAGAACTTATGTATCACAGTTTTGAAATCAAAAAAAAATTATTAAAAGAGAAGGGTAAAACTTGAATTGGGTTAACTTGGAGCTGAGTCGAAATTGATTGGACCCTTCGAAGACAAGGTGAACGGGAACTTAGCCTGTGATGCAGAAGACACTTCATTTAACCGTTAAACTATTTCCATTGGGATCATTTACATGACTATACCAATTTTTAATGTAGTTTGAAAAAAATCTATATTGAAAAAATAAGTTAGCTACTGAAAAATTATTAAACAAACAAAAAACGGAACAAATTCAATAATGCAATTACTTATTTGAATCGAAAACCTTGATTCGGACCCGCTGAATGTGAAGACAAATTATATTAACTGTGAGAAGGAGAGGGATTTCTTAGAAATAACGAAAACTTCTCTATAAAAACTTTTTGCAAGCGTCACTTTTCTCTTCTCAATGGTAAACATAAAGGGCGTATGACTCAGTTGGTGGGGACGGAGTTCCTTTGTATTGTTCATAAACTCAAGAATCCTATGTTGAACATGTTTCCATGCTGTTCGTAGATACGAAACTTCCAGCATGGAAATACTTTCAAGGTGGGATTCTTGAGTGCATACGAACACCCCTTTTTCAAGCACCTGGACAACTTCCTGCTTCAAAAACCATGCCGACGGCAAAAATTCCTTCAACGATTTCATCAACTCCAGAACTCCGGATTTCTAAACTACCAGCATTAACAAATTCGTTTCTTGTTGGAAAAATGTGTTGATTCCAATGGTTCATATTTTGATTAACAAAGTTATCTCTGAGCTGAGTTATGATTGTTTAAAGTGAACGGTTGAAAACCGCAAGAACTTTTTATACAACCTAATATATGGAAAATAAAATTCTATTGTAACTGCAAAACATAATTCAAATCACTCAATGAACTCAGTTGATAACGAACTAATTCAGCTATAGAGCAATTTTCAACTTTTGTATCTTCTTTTTGTACAAACGTAGAACATATATGATTGACTGTTCTCAAAACTCCATCAGTTGAAATGAGTTATATGATGAATTGACTGCAAAGTTATAGATGTTCGAGTTTGAAACTAAGGTAAACTCCTGACCTGCTTTTACATTGAATGATTTCTCTGATGCTAAAGAATAAAAATATGAATTCGATAGTACCCGACCAAAGTACACGTATTCTCTTGCGATCACCCCTCTCAGTACACCAGAAACGTTTTAAAAATTCCCTAGCCGGTCCTCTTCCTGAAAATTTCCGGACCATCTATATCCCCTATATTTACATCGTCCTAACTTTAGATGCAACTGACAGAAATTCACTGTTGAGACTATTCGTCATGAAATAGATGAAGACAAACGTCTCTGCTCCGTGGTGATTGAACGCGCCCCAGAACACTCGAATCCTTCTTCTTTACCCTCAGTCCGTGTTGCCCACTACGACGCCCTTATAAGCTCTCTACTGGACGCGGCAAGAGTTGCTGTATCAGAGATCGGCATCAGATCGCTCACTTCCGCATGGGCATCAGAAGAAACGATCATACCTATCCAAGACTTCTCAAAGTGATCTTCCCGACGAAAACCCACCAGAGACACTTCCTCAGTCAGACGACTTCGCTACGTCACAACCCTCGTTTCAAATCCATCTACATACGGCCAAGTCTGACTCGAGAGATGAGAGAGCGAGAGTACTTGCTTCGACAAGAGAAAAGAAAACTGATCGCTGAAGGAAAAGATGTTGTCATCTTCGATGGAAGCCTGATGTCACGAGCGGAGGCGGATGCCCTACGAGTTTCTCGTCGGACCCGTACTACGACTGGACTTGCGTCCACACGTCCAGGTCCTATTTCTTCTCTCAAGTTGTCCAGGTCCTATTTCTTCTCTCAAGTTTTCTCACCTCATTTTACAACCGAGCAAACCCGTTCCTTTTGTGATCTCTTGTCGGATAATTTCTCTTCCACTAATTACCCGTATGTTCTCGTAGGAGACTTCAATTGTGATGCTCTATCTCCCCCAATACTCCATCAGATCATGTTTTAAATGATATGGTTACTTCACTAGATTTGTCTTTCCTCTGTCGACAACAAACCCGAATTAATCGATGTATTGACTGGCTTATTACTTCTCAGACGTCTCTTTTCTCTAATTGTCGGGTAATCCCTTCGTTTCCGTCTTGTGACCACTCAGGACTTGAATGTTCAATTAATTCATTTGCTATGCTTCATTCTCCGACCCTTGTCCCTGACTATAGCAGAACCGATTTTGATGCTCTTAATGCACATCTTTCCGCTATTAATTGGGAAGCTTCTTTCGATCTTTTCCATTCAGTAGATGATCTTTATTCACGTTTCCTTTCCATCCTCAAAGAAGCCATCTCTATACATGTTCCTAGTCGTTTTCCTCGCACTTCTAATTTTGTTTTTACTCCCCATATATGTAGGCTTATCGCCTATCGCGATGCTCTCTTTCGTAACATACGTATTCCTGCTGTTCGTTTACTCTATAACAAAGCAAGTTGTGATCTATTGAAACAAATCAACAAGTGGAATAGAAGTTGCCAGAAGGCCAAATTATCTCGATCACAGAATCTCTATCAGCATATCGCCTCTCTGACAAGACCTAAACCTTCCCCTCCGCTCCAACTCATTGACCAATCTGGTCACATATCAGTAGATTCTAGTAAGAAATTTGAAATTTTAGCATCCGAATTCGCATCTTCTTTCACTCATGATAATCACTTGCCTCCCCCTATGTATTGCCCTCGCATCACTCTCAAGATGTTTCCTTCATTGTTTCTCCCTTCCACAGTTGAACGTTTTCTTTGTAAACGGAAATATTCTGGCAGCCATGGGGCAGATGATATTCCTCAACTTATATTCAAGAAATTTGCTTCTTCTATTGCTCTTCCTTTGGCTCACATTTATAATATTTGTATGGACACTGGTTCGACTCCCACTATCTGGAAACATTCTTTAGTGACAGCCATTCCGAAACAAGGCAAGAATGCATCTATACCCTCTTCATATAGACCTATTGCTATTCTCTCACCTGCTTCTAAAACGATGGAAAGATTAGTTAGATCAACTATTTTTGAGCACTTGAGTCGATACAACATTTTACCTGTGAATCAACATGGTTTTAAAAAGAATGCCTCTGTAGTTAGCAATTTGCTAGCTTGTGAAGATGATTGGAGTCGTTCGCTTAGTGGCGGCTCTACTGTCGATGTTATCTATTTAGATTTTTCACGTGCGTTCGACACTGTCAGCATATTCAAACTTCTCTACAAATGTTCTCATTACGGCATATCCGATCCCTTACTCTCTTGGCTAGAATCTTTTCTCACTAATCGTAATTTTTCTGTCCGTATGGGAGAAAAGATGTCCACTCCCCGTCCAGTCATATCAGGCGTTCCGCAAGGATCGGTTCTTGGTCCCGTTCTCTTTATTCTTTACATATCTGATCTAAATTCCGTTCTTGAACCATTTCCGAACGTGTGTTACCAAGCATACGCTGACGATGTTAAGATTTATGTTTCGTACAAGAAAGAAAACTTCGTTGAACGCTGTCATGAATTACAAATGGCTTTGAATGCTGTATATGATTGGTGCAATTCTAGTGATCTCACTCTTTCTTCATCCAAGAGCACTCATCTGCACATAGGCTCTCGCACTCTCCACCCAGCCTACAAAATCAACGATGTTCCTCTGACCCCTTCCTCAGAAGTGCGGGATCTCGGAATCCAAATCGTACCGTCTCTCCGTCGAAGCCAAGCAGTAACTGACAGGGTCTCCAAAGTAACGGCAGCAATGTATTCTCTGTTTCGAGCAGTTTCTATCGACGATTACCACATACTTGTCAAATGTTTTAAAACATATGTCTTACCTAACTTAGAATTTGCATCTAGCTTTTGGAACCCATATTTTGCCAAAGACATGAAATTGATTGAAAGAGTTCTGAAATCCTTTACACGCATTGTCTTCTATCGTTGTTCTCCCGACTCCAATTACCCACATTCTCTCATCATACAAAGATAGATTAGCTAGCCTCAATCTTTTGCTTCTTTATTTGAGAAGAATTCAAGCTGACATGAAAATGGGTTGGAAAATTTATAATAACCTGTCAATAATCGAAAGAGACCGAATCTTTAAACATGTTAAACCAACGCGTACAAACCCTAGCGGCATTTTTGTAGAAAGTACGAAAAACGCGACTAGTTTCCATTCTTTCACTCTTAGAGTTTCACGTATGTTCGCTCAATTACCTAGAGAAGTTTTGCTGAATACATCTTTCGCTGCCTTTAAAAGTTTTCTGGAGAAATCATCATTTTTAGAAAGTATGGCTGAGTTATTCAATATTCATATTGTTGATTAAAATAAAATGTTCTTTCTTTTGAGAACTTCATTCTCCGCTGTTTACATGATGTTCATCATGTCACGCTTTATGAGTTGTTAATTAATTCTCTGGAAACTGTTTTTGCATTGAAAAATGTAGATAAAATATAAATAAATAAAATGCTTACCTCCACCAAATAAAATGCTTACCTCCACCAAATAAAATGCTTACCTCCACCAAATTTTGTGGGCACTTCCACCAATTTTTTTCTTGTGAACTTCACCACGGCATTTTTCTCACCTGACACCAACCTATATGGTTTTTTCTCACCAAATTTAAAGTCCACCAAATTTTTCGCAGAAAAATTAACCTTTGATGTCAGGTGAAAAAAATGCCGTGGTGAGTTTCACGAAAAAATTTGGTGGAAAAAACCATACAGGTTGGTGTCAGGTGAGAAAAAAATGACGTGGTGAAATTCACAAGAAACAAAAATTTGGTGGACGTACCCACACAATTTGGTGGAGGTAAGCATTTTATTTGGTGGAGGTAAGCATTTTATTTGGTGGATGGTAGCATTTTATTTGGTGGATGGTACCATTTTATTTGGTGTACGTTACTATTTTATTTGGTGACACTTCTTTTCAAATGGGGGACCAATAATTTTTCCCCGTGAATGATCTGAATTAATTCGCCTAAAAATGGTGATGCCTCTCCATCTTTCTGATATAATTGATCACTTCGGGTATGTTGAATCAGCTACGAATCTTTTTTTTTGTTTTATCGCATTGTGTTCATTCATCAACATAAAGGCATATGTGGAATGAGTAAACAAGCGTGACACTTTAACAACTAGAGTGAGAAAATAATTTTTCGAAAGAAGAAAAAGAATCTTCAACTTAAAAGAAGCTGCTACCCTTATTTTTGAAAGCAGTTGATACCCTTCTGTAAACTTCCAACTTCGAAATAGTTGCGACTTCTGAGCATGAGATTTGTTGCAATTCATGAACTTGAGAGCAAGTGCAACCTTTAACCTTTAAAAAATCTGCGACTCTCAAATTAATTGCATACATAATATGTATGTGAACTTTACGCTAAAATCTTGAACCATGAGAATTAAGAGCTAGTTCAAACTTCTGATTAAGAAAGGCAATTCTCCGTTCAAAATCAGCTGTGGTATTCAAATTCAAAAGCTTTTATTACCCTTCTTCCCCCCTTGAAAGTAGCTGTGACCCTTCAGCTGAAATTAGCCAAAAACTTTCACTTTGAAGCAGCCACGCTTTTTTAACATACGAGCACCTGTGACCCTTTGAGTTCGAAGCAGTGGCGACCCTGTAAGTTTAGAGTAATTGCGACTTTACCGCTTGGAAGCAATTTCTATGCTCCGATATCTAAAAGCAGTGAAAATTATCCAGTTGCATCAAATTTTTCACCTATTACAATTTCAGATCTACAGGAAAGAGTCAAGGACTCAAAAATTTCTTCTTAGAGATCTTCTAAAAACCATAGACTGAGAACACTATTTTTACCTTAAAACGTTTCTTCCCGAAGGTTCTGCTTAGAATTCGATGGGGGTAGAAAACATTGACGGATAAAGTAGAAAAATAGAAAAAGCGAGAACTCCTAGATGAAAAGCTTTTTTCGGGGCTGTCAATAACAAAGACAAAATATTACCTTGGTTACTCATTTTACTGTTCTAAAACATCTTTTTTTGTTGTTGCCGAAAGTAAAATCAGTTCTGCAGCAGTTTCTCCTCGGAAAGTCAAAGACTGAGAAAATTGAAAACGAAGATTGAAAAAGGCAGAGACTTTTTAAACTGTAAGATTTTCATTAAATTGTTTTCCAATTTCTGCTATTTTATTGGGTGCTTCACGGTCGGAATCAGGGATGGACGCCGTAAAAAATAAATTTTGTGGTAAAAGAGGAACAGTAAAACGGTAAAAAAATAACTGGTGAGATTTCACCGCACTTCATCATTTCTTGTTTTCTAGTCCATTTTCTCAGAATTTTATTTATTAAATTCGAATGTTTTTGAGTTATGCGAGAAAAAAAAACAACAAAAAACAACGAATCTATTTCATTGGTCAGGTATTGAATCCCAGTATGTCAATTGCTTGATGTAGATAGAAAAAATCCTCTAAATTTTCTATAGTAAGCGGTGTGCGCAGGTCTGAGACAATAGCACCTGAAGTCGAAAAAAGACGATTGCTTTCGGACGAAGTGGCAGGAGAGCTAAGTTATTGCTTAGCGAGGATTTTAAGTAATGGGAAACGAATGAGGATTTTAAGTAATGGGAAACGAATAGCTGTAGATTCCTCTGCCCAGAAATCACAAGGGTCAGATTTGCAGTTTGACTTGATTAACAAGTATTCTTTGACCTCGACAGAAGCGCGCTCTTTTGCATCGAGCGTAATCGGGCTTTAAACTCGGGGCCGCTGCAATTCTTCATCACGAGAATAGTTGATGAAGGGGTTAGACGAATCACTACCAATCATCCGGAGCCACTTCTCCTTATTCTTCTTATTTTTGTGAAGGGGCAAGTGAAAGTACTACCAGTTAGTCCGTTTTGCGTAGTAGAATATGGAATTTTTGTTATGGATATGGAACAAAAAACTGCGTAGTAGAATAGCGTAGTAGAATTTTTGTTCTTCAAAAAAGGAAATGATTCTCTCGCGCGTATTCGCTGATACATGAAACCATGTAGTCCCAACATTCTCTTCTTAATCCCTTTGCAACAACCGCATACTCTAAAAAAAATTTTAAAAAACGCCCAGTTTTCAAGCTTAAAAGCACTGATGTCAATAGCAAGTCCATGTGTACCATAATAAAAACAAGAAACTAATACAAACTCTACAATTGTCGTCTTAACCGCGCGTCACTGCCTTCAAACTTCAAACATTTGAAGATTCATCATCCATCTTCCATCACTTTCTTTGTCAAAGTTGAAACCTGAATAACACATCTCTGCGAAATAAAGCATTTTGACTTGATTTAAAATTTTGTGGAATTTGGTTGGGTAATAAGAGAACATAGATGTTACCACTTCTTCACAAACAGAAGAAGTTTTTTTTAAGAAGTAGCAAAGTGATCAAGACTGTTTAGCAATATTTTCAAACAAAACAAAATAAAATAAATTGTGTTTTTGCTTCACGTTTTGCAAAGTTGATCTTTACTAAGGTTGAACAAATACAAGCAATGAAGGAAAAAATTGAATAAAAAGAAATTTGAGTCTCATAAAAATCTTTATATTCTTCTCAAATAAAGGGGCAAAAGATTGAGGCTAGCTAATCTATCTTTGTATGATGAGAGAATGTGGGTAATTGGAGTAGGGAAAACAACGATAGAAGACAATGCGTGTAAAGGATTTCAGAACTCTTTCAATCAATTTCATATCTTTGGCAAAATATGGGTTCCAAAAGCTAGATGCAAATTCTAAGTTAGGTAAGACATATGTTTTAAAACATTTGACAAGTATGTGGTAATCTTCGATAGAAACTGCTCGAAACAGAGAATACATTGCTGCCGTTGCTTTGGAGACCCTGTCAGTTACTGCTTGGCTTCGACGGAGAGACGGTACGATTTGGATTCCGAGATCCCGCACTTCTGAGGAAGGGGTCAGAGGAACATCGTTGATTTTGTAGGCTGGGTGGAGAGTGCGAGAGCCTATGTGCAGATGAGTGCTCTTGGATGAAGAAAGAGTGAGATCATTAGAATTGCACCAATCATATACAGCATTCAAAGCCATTTGTAATTCATGACAGCGTTCAACGAAGTTTTCTTTCTTGTACGAAACATAAATCTTAACATCGTCAGCGTATGCTTGGTAACACACGTTCGGAAATGGTTCAAGAACGGAATTTAGATCAGATATGTAAAGAATAAAGAGAACGGGACCAAGAACCGATCCTTGCGGAACGCCTGATATGACTGGACGGGGAGTGGACATCTTTTCTCCCATACGGACAGAAAAATTACGATTAGTGAGAAAAGATTCTAGCCAAGAGAGTAAGGGATCGGATATGCCGTAATGAGAACATTTGTAGAGAAGTTTGAATATGCTGACAGTGTCGAACGCACGTGAAAAATCTAAATAGATAACATCGACAGTAGAGCCCTCACTAAGCGAACGACTCCAATCATCTTCACAAGCTAGCAAATTGCTAACTACAGAGGCATTCTTTTTAAAACCATGTTGATTCACAGGTAAAATGTTGTATCGACTCAAGTGCTCAAAAATAGTTGATCTAACTAATCTTTCCATCGTTTTAGAAGCAGGTGAGAGAATAGCAATAGGTCTATATGAAGAGGGTATAGATGCATTCTTGCCTTGTTTCGGAATGGCTGTCACTAAAGAATGTTTCCAGATAGTGGGAGTCGAACCAGTGTCCATACAAATATTATAAATGTGAGCCAAAGGAAGAGCAATAGAAGAAGCAAATTTCTTGAATATAAGTTGAGGAATATCATCTGCCCCATGGCTGCCAGAATATTTCCGTTTACAAAGAAAACGTTCAACTGTGGAAGGGAGAAACAATGAAGGAAACATCTTGAGAGTGATGCGAGGGCAATACATAGGGGGAGGCAAGTGATTATCATGAGTGAAAGAAGATGCGAATTCGGATGCTAAAATTTCAAATTTCTTACTAGAATCTACTGATATGTGACCAGATTGGTCAATGAGTTGGAGCGGAGGGGAAGGTTTAGGTCTTGTCAGAGAGGCGATATGCTGATAGAGATTCTGTGATCGAGATAATTTGGCCTTCTGGCAACTTCTATTCCACTTGTTGATTTGTTTCAATAGATCACAACTTGCTTTGTTATAGAGTAAACGAACAGCAGGAATATGTATGTTACGAAAGAGAGCATCGCGATAGGCGATAAGCCTACATATATGGGGGAGTAAAAACAAAATTAGAAGTGCGAGGAAAACGACTAGGAACATGTATAGAGATGGCTTCTTTTAGGATGGAAAGGAAACGTGAATAAAGATCATCTACTGAATGGAAAAGATCGAAAGAAGCTTCCCAATTAATAGCGGAAAGATGTGCATTAAGAGCATCAAAATCGGTTCTGCTATAGTCAGGCACAAGGGTCGGAGAATGAAGCATAGCAAATGAATTAATTGAACATTCAAGTCCTAAGTGGTCACAAGACGGAAACGAAGGGATTACCCGACAATTAGAGAAAAGAGACGTCTGAGAAGTAATAAGCCAGTCAATACATCGATTAATTCGGGTTTGTTGTCGACAGAGGAAAGACAAATCTAGTGAAGTAACCATATCATTTAAAACATGATCTGAGGGAGTATTGGGGGAGATAGAGCATCACAATTGAAGTCTCCTACGAGAACATACGGGTAATTAGTGGAAGAGAAAATATCCGACAAGAGATCACAAAAGGAACGGGTTTGCTCGGTTGTAAAATGAGGTGGCCGATAACAAACAACTAAACGGAAGAAGGTATTTGAGAGTAAAATGTCAATTGCGGTAATTTCATCCCGAGAAGTGGTGAAAGAAGCTTTTGTGAAAGTAATATAGTCTCTGATGACAATAGCGACACCACCGCCTCGAGATTCGCGGTCTTTACGAATGATGTTATATGGTAAGGATCCAATTATTTCACTGTCAGCTATTCTAGAACTCAGCCACATCTCAGATAGAGCTACAATATCTGGCTGTCTATTTTCTAAAAATAGGCGAAATACGTCTAGCTTATTACGAACGGAACGCATATTGTACAGGGTGGTCCATAAATAAAGTTACAAATGTTCGAAAACATTTCCTGGGAAAGTGACCGCACGTGGCGGTCACTTTTCTCGTTTTCCTGATCCCCCGTTTTTTTTAGTACGTGTCAAGTGAGTTGCGATTGATTCCATCGATGTTTAGGGTAATGACAGCGTCGAATCGCTTGCGCATTGCGATCATTCGCCTACACACTCTTGGCCACGCCCATGCTCGCATTGCTGAAACGCTTCGCCTGCCTCGCATGACAGTGTATCGAGCGATCAAAAGATTCGAGGAGCTTGGCACATCTTTGGACCGTCCAAGGCGAGGTCGTCCTCGCACTGTTCGCACGACACCACTCATCGAAAACGTTCGGAGTCGGATCAACCGAAATTCACGACGAAGCATCAGACAGATGGCGCAGCAGCTCCCGATGAGCCGAACTTCATTGAAACGAATAGTCACGGAGGAGCTGGGACTCAGGTCGTATCGTACACGGAAGGCCGCTTTTCTGTCGGCTCGCAACAAGTCGGGAAGAGTCAAAAGATGTCGCGACCGTCTTCGCCGTACGCAGCTAGGCGAACATTTCAATATGGTGTCCTCTGACGAAAAGCTGTTCACCGTGGAAGAAGTCCACAACTCAAAAAACGTCAGAGTGCTTGCGAAGGACGCAGAGCAAACCGATAGCAAGGGTAGAACGGTCCAACGCAGTGCACATCCAACTCAAGTCATGGTCTGGGCGGGGATCTGCGCGACAGGAAAAACACCGCTTGTTTTCGTCGAGAAAGGCGTCAAGATCGACACGGAATACTACCTGAACATGTTCTGCAAGACGTGCTCCATCCATGGTCTCAATCGCATTTCAATCAGAGGACATGGACCTTTCAACAAGACTCAGCACCAGCCCACAGAGCTAAAAAGGTCCAAACGTGGTGCAAGGAAAGTTTTCCCGGCTTCATTACAACATCAAAATGGCCGGCCTCATCACCCGACCTGAACCCGCTGGATTAATCCGTTTGAGCCTACTTGGAGTCCAAGGTCAACTCTCGCTCCCACTCAAATATTGATTCCCTGAAGAATGCCCTTCAGGCAGAATGGGACAACATCGGAGTCGAATACCTCCGTACAGTGGTAGAGGCGTTCCCAAAGAGACTTCGAGCTGTAGTTCGAGCAAAAGACGATAGTTTGAGCTGAACTTTCGCGTGAATGTTGACATTTATGTTGTTGATAAAATATGTTAATTTGAGATGATTTTCTCTGTTTTGAAAAAAGGTATAACAATTCCAATTTGTAACACTATTTATGGACCACCCTGTAATATAAAAACTTGAGAGAAGAAATAGGACCTGGACATTTTATCAGTTTGACCGGAGGGGTGCTGTGGCTGTAGATGACCAAGTTGATCGTGTGGACGCAAGTCCAGTCGTAGTACGGGTCCGACGAGAAACTCGTAGGGCATCCGCCTCCGCTCGTGACATCAGGCTTCCATCGAAGATGACAACATCTTTTCCTTCAGCGATCAGTTTTCTTTTCTCTTGTCGAAGCAAGTACTCTCGCTCTCTCATCTCTCGAGTCAGACTTGGCCGTATGTAGATGGATTTGAAACGAGGGTTGTGACGTAGCGAAGTCGTCTGGCTGAGGAAGTGTCTCTGGTGGGTTTTCGTCGGGAAGATCACTTTGAGAAGTCTTGGATAGGTATGATCGTTTCTTCTGATGCCCATGCGGAAGTGAGCGATCTCTGATACAGCAACTCCTGCCGCGTCCAGTAGAGAGCTTATAAGGGCGTCGTAGTGGGCAACACGGACTGAGGGTAAAGAAGAAGGATTCGAGTGTTCTGGGGCGCGTTCAATCACCACGGAGCAGAGACGTTTGTCTTCATCTATTTCATGACGAATAGTCTCAACAGTGACTTTCTGTTGAGACTTACTCTCTGCCAAGATTTTGACCATCACTGTAGAGCATGTCTTCAGGAGCAGAAGAATATGGGACAAGCCCTTTGTCCAGATCTTCTTCCGCTCGAATGCAAGTTTGGAGGGCGTTGGCGAGATCTTCGGCGTCATCTTGAGGAGAAGAAAAGTCCATTGGTTGACGGTGGCTGGTCATAGTTGAAGATGAATTGAGATAGGAATGAAAAGGAAAATTGTTGAATTGTCCAGTTAGCACTGAGAAATCAATTCGACCGCTTCTTATGAGTTAAGAGAAGTGTATGAGTAAAGAGACGTGTATTTTTGGTGTACGTTACTATTTTATTACACTTCTTTTTAAATGGTGGACCAATAATTCATGCCCATTATTCAGTATGTCTCAATAAAAAAAACTAAGTCGGCACACATTTGGATAAAAGTAATATTCAGATGGAAACCTCTCAAATTAAGTCAGAAAGTCTGTCAGTTGCATCTGAAGTTAGGACGAGGTAATGCCCCCTATATAGATGGTCCGGAAATTTTCAGGAAGAGTACCGGCTAGGGAATTTTTAAAACGTTTCTGGTGTACTGAGAGGGGTGATCGCAAGAGAATACGTGTACTTTGGTCGGGTACTATCGAATTCATATTTTTATTCTTTAGCATCAGAGAAATCATTCAATGTAAAAGCAGGTCAGGAGTTTACCTTAGTTTCAAACTCGAACATCTATAACTTTGCAGTCAATTCATCATATAACTCATTTCAACTGATGGAGTTTTGAGAACAGTCAATCATATATGTTCTACGTTTGTACAAAAAGAAGATACAAAAGTTGAAAATTGCTCTATAGCTGAATTAGTTCGTCATCAACTGAGTTCATTGAGTGATTTGAATTATTTTTTGCAGATACAATAGAATTTTATTTTCCATATATTAGGTTGTATAAAGTTCTTGCGGTTTTCAACCGTTCACTTTAAACAATCATAACTCAGCTCAGAGATAACTTTGTTAATCAAAATATGAACCATTGGAATCAACACATTTTTCCAACAAGAAACGAATTTGTTAATGCTGGTAGTTTAGAAATCCGGAGTTCTGGAGTTGATGAAATCGTTGAAGGAATTTTTGCCGTCGGCATGGTTTTTGAAGCAGGAAGTTGTCCAGGTGCTTGAAAAAGGGGTGTTCGTATGCACTCAAGAATCCCACCTTGAAAGTATTTCCATGCTGGAAGTTTCGTATCTACGAACAGCATGGAAACATGTTCAACATAGGATTCTTGAGTTTATGAACAATACAAAGGAACTCCGTCTCCACCAACTGAGTCATACGCCCTTTATGTTTACCATTGAGAAGAGAAAAGTGACGCTTGCAAAAAGTTTTTATAGAGAAGTTTTCGTTATTTCTAAGAAATCCCTCTCCTTCTCACAGTTAATATAATTTGTCTTCACATTCAGCGGGTCCGAATCAAGGTTTTCGATTCAAATAAGTAATTGCATTATTGAATTTGTTCCGTTTTTTGTTCGTTTAATAATTTTTAGTAGCTAACTTATTTTTTCAATATAGATTTTTTTCAAACTACATTAAAAATTGGTATAGTCATGTAAATGATCCCAATGGAAATAGTTTAACGGTTAAATGAAGTGTCTTCTGCATCACAGGCTAAGTTCCCGTTCACCTTGTCTTCGAAGAGTCCAATCAATTTCGACTCAGCTCCAAGTTAACCCAATTCAAGTTTTACCCTTCTCTTTTAATAATTTTTTTTGATTTCAAAACTGTGATACATAAGTTCTATACAGAGTTGTATATAAACGAATCACCAAGTAGAGACGAGCCGCAGTCATCCTAACAAAAAAATTATCAGAGTCGACTATCTCTGAAGATTAAAAAACAATAAATATCCAACTTTTTTTGCTAGAACGGGGTAGATACAGTGAAGTTATCAGCTGGCTGGCGTGTAGTCATGGGGGAGAGCGAGGGAGAAGATGAAGTTTTGATCGGGGATTGTATGATTAAGTTATGAGACAAATTTTGGCTTGGTGTACTATAGTCCGCAATTGCCAGTGATAAAAGAGGAAAAACAATCCACGAAAGTGAGGATTGTTTACAATGCCTCGAGCAGACAAAAGTGCATGTTGAGTGCCAATGACATCATGCACTCAGGTCCTAACTTGTTACAAACCATTCCGTGCTTGATATTGAGAGCAAGAGAACAATCATTCTTACTCTCGGGAGATGTTGAGAAAGCATTCATCAAATCAAACTGTACAAGAAGGACAGAGACTTGACACGATTTCTGTTCTACAAAGACAGAGAAAAGGCATTAAAGAATCCCAAAGATCAGTCCAACATGATTCGTTACCGTTTCAAGGTAGTGTCCTTTGATTCAAAGCCAGCCCGTTTCTTTTGAATACGACAATCAAGCTGGACATGCAGCTGAGAGCTCTCTGTCATGGCGAAGAGGACCCAGTTCTGAAAAGAGTGGCAATAGTCGTGCAGGAGAACACATATGTGGATAACATATTTATCGGTGCAGCAGAGGAGAAAGACATGGTTGAGAGCATGTCGAGGAGTAAGGAACTCTTCAAGGATATGGGAATGAAACTCAGACAATTCGCTCCCAATTCTCAAGAACTCATGAGACTGATTCCAAAAGAAGAAAATGGTCTTGATGAAGACAACCGAATCAAGTTTTTAGGAATACCATGGCAAGCGAAAGAAGATGTTCTGTTGATGAACTCGAATACATTAATCAAATGGAAGCAAAGCAACGAGAGAGTCACATTGAGCAAAGTTCTCTCCGTGATCGCTTCGGCTTATGATCCACTCGGACTAGCTGCGCCTCTCCTCTTGAGATTGAGATTGTTACTGCAAACAGTCCTACTTTCAAGAAAGAACAAAGAAAGAGCGAAATGGAAAGACCCTCTATCTGCCGAAGAAGAAAAAGGAATTCATGTAGCTACTCGAGCTTACGGAAGGCTTTGCTAAAAAAAACTACCCAGGTACACTGGTCACAAAGAACACGACGAGAAAGGAAGATACGTGAAAACTCACGCTCATGACATTGTCGCATTCGCAGATGCGTCGGAAAGAGCATACGGTAAAGCTACTGCGAGAATGATCGAGGCAAGATCGAAAGTTGCCCCAGCAAGGCAAAAGCTTACCATTCCAAAGTTGGAAATAAAGGCAATTGCACTGGCTTTAAAAAGAGTGAAAACGGTGCTGCTCTCAAGAGAAGGCATAGAAGATGAGAGTGACGTACTCATATACTTCGACTCTATGATCGCACTCCACTGGATTCAATCCATAAGAAACGGAATAGTGCACAAACCGTATGTGGAAAATCGCTTGAAATATATCAAACGGCTAGAAGAAGAAATTATGAATCTTCCATGGAAGGGAAGAGAAGACAAAGTAGCGAAAGGAAGAATAACCTTCCACTACGTGAAAATAAAAGAGAACCCTGCCGACTGTCTCACACGCGGACTCTCGGGAAAGTCGTTGAATGATGCCGACTTGTGGTGGAATGGACCTAAATGGTTGAATGAAGGAAGGTCAAACTGGCCGCGGTGTGAGCTTGGCATGAATGAAGATCAGCAAGCTGAGGTGGAAAAACAAGAAGTTCGTGACAGTATTTTCCTTCGCCAAGCTGGTCAGGAAGCTAGTCATGGAAAGGCTACCTGGCTCCATAACATGGGGTACGTGCCGTAGAATGTGTGACTTGGTCGAAGAAACACAAAGACATCCTTAGCCAATTCGAAGGAGCTACTACAAAGGTATATCAAAGAAGAAGGCATTCTTCCTACCGAATGAAAAAAATGGTTCGAAAAGGACAGAGATCAAGTCAGAGAAAGAGAAGACGCAAAGGAAGTTCTCATTCGATGACACCAGAAATTATTCTGGAATGACTTGATGGGCGTAATACCCAATGAGTCGAAGAAGAGCTCAGTCAATGGAACTAACCTGGGAAAGGATGAGAAAGGTATTCTCAGAATTCATTACAAGCGTCTGAAAAATGCTGATTTGCCATTCAGTGTGCCAAAACCAAATTTGCTCTTGCCGTACAGTCATTTTACTAAATTGACAATTCACGAAGCGCACCTAGAGACGCTTCACATGGGATGTTACGGCACACTGACTCAAGTGAGACAGCAATACTGGTTTCCGAAAGGAAAAATTGTGGTCAAAGCCGTTTTCAAAATCTGTCTCAATTGTCAAAGAATCAATAACAGAGCTTACCCCTCCTCAGGATGATTAGATCCGACAACGCATCTACTTTCACATCAGGTGAAAGGGTCCTGAGAAAAATGTGGGACTCCTAGAGGAAGAATGAAGATGTTCTGAAAGAAATCTCTATGAGAGGTATTCTGTGGAAGATCAACGATCCCGCTGCTCCGTGGCAAGGAGGATTTTATGAAAGGCTCGTTGGATCAGTAAAGTGAGCATTCTTTAAAACGGTGGAAAACAAGTTGATGTCATGGGATGACTTTGTGACCGCT
>OZ057405.1:16529400-16635154 GCA_964056735.1 Allodiplogaster pararmata
TCTGAAAAATGCTGATTTGCCATTCAGTGTGCCAAAACCAAATTTGCTCTTGCCGTACAGTCATTTTACTAAATTGACAATTCACGAAGCGCACCTAGAGACGCTTCACATGGGATGTTACGGCACACTGACTCAAGTGAGACAGCAATACTGGTTTCCGAAAGGAGAAATTGTGGTCAAAGCCGTTCTCAAAATCTGTCTCAATTGTCAAAGAATCAATAACAGAGCTTACCCCTCCCCAGGATGATTAGATCCGACAACGCATCTACTTTCACATCAGGTGAAAGGGTCCTGAGAAAAATGTGGGACTCCTAGAGGAAGAATGAAGATGTTCTGAAAGAAATCTCTATGAGAGGTATTCTGTGGAAGTTCAACGATCCCGCTGCTTTGTGGCAAGGAGGATTTCACGAAAGGCTCGTTGGATCAGTAAAGTGAGCATTCTTTAAAACGGTGGAAAACAAGTTGATGTCATGGGACGACTTTGTGACCACTATCAAAGCGGTGGAGGGCGCTTTGAATATGCGACCTCTGACTCAAGTAAACGACAGAATCGCAGAATTTCTAGAGTCTCCTGTCATCAGAGTGATAGATTTTCTGTTACCAAAGGGTAACATTGGTTTCGAATGAGATACATTATCAGGCCGATCAATCGGAGATACATTATCAGGCCCTAAAGTATACAACAGTGGTGTTCCCCAGGGGAGTTGCCTTGGACCCCTCCTCTTTTCAATATCTATAAATGATATCATGGAGCACATAGAGCCAGATGTCCATGGTTTTCTATATGCCGATGACCTCAAAATTTTTTCCAAAAACAGAGACTCTCTTCAGAAAAGTCTGGATTCCATTTCCGATTACTCACTGACCTGGGGACTTGTGATATCAAATCAAAAATGCTTTATCATGCACTCCTAGGAATCCAAAAGTAACATATAACCTAGGAGACAATATCATACCAACTACTTCATTAGTGAAAGATCTTGGCATTACATTTCAGGAAGATATCACATTCTCTAAACATATTGAACTAACCTAAAGTCCCAAAAATGTATAAACATGATCTTCAGAGCCTTTAAAACCAAATCAATTAAAGTTCTGCTCAGAATATACACCACATACATAAGACCCCTTTTTGAATATGGGAGTGAGGTATGGTCCCCAGTAACTATCGGTCTCGTTAACTGCATAGAAAAAGTGCAAAGATAATTTACACGAAGGTTACTACAAAGGGCCGGATTACCCAAAATGAGTTATGTTGCTAGACTGAATTTTCTTTCCATCTCTTCGCTTGAATATAGAAGAAATGTGGCCGATCTTGTGTTCATCCATAAATGTCTGCACGGAAATATTCAAGTAGATTACTCAAATATGTTTAAACTTTGCCCATCGCCTTATTCGCTGAGAGAATCGAATAACTACAGAATATGCTTGCCGTGTAAATATCAAAGCAGAACAAGCACTCGTGCCTCAAGAATGATTAATGTCTGAAATAAGTTACCTTGTTCTTTGGTTTCTACAAGCTCTTCTAGCATTTTTAGAAATGAACTTATCAAGCTTGATTTTGAGACCATTGTCACCAACTCTAGAATACATTTTTAATTCAAGTGCTTTGTTTCTTCAAATGTTTTGTTTTTGTTTCTCCTCTCTTTTTCCATTATATTTGTGTTCGCTTGTAATGAATTCTGAGAATACCTTTCTCATCCTTTCCCAGGTTAGTTCCATTGACTGAGCTCTTCTTCGACTCATTGGGTATTACGCCCATCAAGTCATTCCAGAATAATTTCTGGTGTCATCGAATGAGAACTTCCTTTGCGTCTTCTCTTTCTCTGACTTGATCTCTGTCCTTTTCGAACCATTTTTTTCATTCGGTAGGAAGAATGCCTTCTTCTTTGATATACCTTTGTAGTAGCTCCTTCGAATTGGCTAAGGTTCTTAGGTGGCTTTGTGTTTCTTCGACCAAGTCACACATTCTACGGCACGTACCCCATGTTATGGAGCCAGGTAGCCTTTCCATGACTAGCTTCCTGACCAGCTTGGCGAAGGAAAATACTGTCACGAACTTCTTGTTTTTCCACCTCAGCTTGCTGATCTTCATTCATGCCAAGCTCACACCGCGGCCAGTTTGACCTTCCTTCATTCAACCATTTAGGTCCATTCCACCACAAGTCGGCATCATTCAACGACTTTCCCGAGAGTCCGCGTGTGAGACAGTCGGCAGGGTTCTCTTTTATTTTCACGTAGTGGAAGGTTATTCTTCCTTTCGCTACTTTGTCTTCTCTTCCCTTCCATGGAAGATTCATAATTTCTTCTTCTAGCCGTTTGATATATTTCAAGCGATTTTCCACATACGGTTTGTGCACTATTCCGTTTCTTATGGATTGAATCCAGTGGAGTGCGATCATAGAGTCGAAGTATATGAGTACGTCACTCTCATCTTCTATGCCTTCTCTTGAGAGCAGCACCGTTTTCACTCTTTTTAAAGCCAGTGCAATTGCCTTTATTTCCAACTTTGGAATGGTAAGCTTTTGCCTTGCTGGGGCAACTTTCGATCTTGCCTCGATCATTCTCGCAGTAGCTTTACCGTATGCTCTTTCCGACGCATCTGCGAATGCGACAATGTCATGAGCGTGAGTTTTCACGTATCTTCCTTTCTCGTCGGGTTCTTTGTGACCAGTGTACCTGGGTAGTTTTTTTAGCAAAGCCTTCAGTAAGCTCGAGTAGCTACATGAATTCCTTTTCTTCTTCGGCAGATAGAGGGTTTTTCCATTTCGCTCTTTCTTTGTTCTTTCTTGAAAGTAGGACTGTTTGCAGTAACAATCTCAATCTCAAGAGGAGAGGCGCAGCTAGTCCGAGTGGATCATAAGCCGAAGCGATCACGGAGAGAACTTTGCTCAATGTGACTCTCTCGTTGCTTTGCTTCCATTTGATTAATGTATTCGAGTTCATCAACAGAACATCTTCTTTCGCTTGCCATGGTATTCCTAAAAACTTTATTCGGTTGTCTTCATCAAGACCATTTTCTTCTTTTGGAATCAGTCTCATGAGTTCTTGAGAATTGGGAGCGAATTGTCTGAGTTTCATTCCCATATCCTTGAAGAGTTCCTTACTCTTCGACATGCTCTCAATCATATCTTTCTCTTCTGCTGCACCACAGTTTTGAAATCAAAAAAAAATTATTAAAAGAGAAGGGTAAAACTTGAATTGGGTTAACTTGGAGCTGAGTCGAAATTGATTGGACTCTTCGAAGACAAGGTGAACGGGAACTTAGCCTGTGATGCAGAAGACACTTTATTGATTGGACTCTTCGAAGACAAGGTAAATGGGAACTTAGCCTGTGATGCAGAAGACACTTCATTGATTGGACTCTTCGAAGACAATGTGAACGGAAACTTAGCCTGTGATGCAGAAGACACTTCATTGATTGGACTCTTCGAAGACAAGGTGAACGGGAACTTAGCCTGTGATGCAGAAGACACTTCATTGATTGGACTCTTCGAAGACAAGGTGAACGGGAACTTAGCCTGTGATGCAGAAGACACTTCATTTAACCGTTAAACTATTTCCATTGGGATCATTTACATGACTATACCAATTCTTAATGTAGTTTGAAAAAAATCTATATTGAAAAAATAAGTTAGCTACTAAAAAATTATTAAACAAACAAAAAACGGAACAAATTCAATAATGCAATTACTTATTTGAATCGAAAACCTTGATTCGGACCCGCTGAATGTGAAGACAAATTATATTAACTGTGAGAAGGAGAGGGATTTCTTAGAAATAACGAAAACTTCTCTATAAAAACTTTTTGCAAGCGTCACTTTTCTCTTCTCAATGGTAAACATAAAGGGCGTATGACTCAGTTGGTGGGGACGGAGTTCCTTTGTATTGTTCATAAACTCAAGAATCCTATGTTGAACATGTTTCTATGCTGTTCGTAGATACGAAACTTCCAGCATGGAAATACTTTCAAGGTGGGATTCTTGAGTGCATACGAACACCCCTTTTTCAAGCACCTGGACAACTTCCTGCTTCAAAAACCATGCCGACGGCAAAAATTCCTTCAACGATTTCATCAACTCCAGAACTCCGGATTTCTAAACTACCAGCATTAACAAATTCGTTTCTTGTTGGAAAAATGTGTTGATTCCAATGGTTCATATTTTGATTAACAAAGTTATCTCTGAGCTGAGTTATGATTGTTTAAAGTGAACGGTTGAAAACCGCAAGAACTTTTTATACAACCTAATATATGGAAAATAAAATTCTATTGTAACTGCAAAACATAATTCAAATCACTCAATGAACTCAGTTGATAACGAACTAATTCAGCTATAGAGCAATTTTCAACTTTTGTATCTTCTTTTTGTACAAACGTAGAACATATATGATTGACTGTTCTCAAAACTCCATCAGTTGAAATGAGTTATATGATGAATTGACTGCAAAGTTATAGATGTTCGAGTTTGAAACTAAGGTAAACTCCTGACCTGCTTTTACATTGAATGATTTCTCTGATGCTAAAGAATAAAAATATGAATTCGATAGTACCCGACCAAAGTACACGTATTCTCTTGCGATCACCCCTCTCAGTACACCAGAAACGTTTTAAAAATTCCCTAGCCGGTCCTCTTCCTGAAAATTTCCGGACCATCTATATCCCCTATATTTACCTCGTCCTAACTTTAGATGCAACTGACAGACTTTCTGACTGAATTTGAGAGGTTTCCATCTGAATATTACTTTTATCCAAATGTGTGCCGACTTAGTTTTTTTATTGAGACATACTGAATAATCTGAATTAATTCGCATAAAAAGGGTGATTGTCTCACTTGAGTCAGTGTGCCGTAACATCCCATGTGAAGCGTCTCTAGGTGCGCTTCGTGAATTGTCAATTTAGTAAAATGACTGTACGGCAAGAGCAAATTTGGTTTTGGCACACTGAATGGCAAATCAGCATTTTTCAGACGCTTGTAATGAATTCTGAGAATACCTTTCTCATCCTTTCCCAGGTTAGTTCCATTGACTGAGCTCTTCTTCGACTCATTGGGTATTACGCCCATCAAGTCATTCCAGAATAATTTCTGGTGTCATCGAATGAGAACTTCCTTTGCGTCTTCTCTTTCTCTGACTTGATCTCTGTCCTTTTCGAACCATTTTTCCATTCGGTAGGAAGAATGCCTTCTTCTTTGATATACCTTTGTAGTAGCTCCTTCGAATTGGCTAAGGTTCTTAGATGTCTTTGTGTTTCTTCGACCAAGTCACACATTCTACGGCACGTACCCCATGTTATGGAGCCAGGTAGCCTTTCCATGACTAGCTTCCTGACCAGCTTGGCGAAGGAAAATACTGTCACGAACTTCTTGTTTTTCCACCTCAGCTTGCTGATCTTCATTCATGCCAAGCTCACACCGCGGCCAGTTTGACCTTCCTTCATTCAACCATTTAGGTCCATTCCACCACAAGTCGGCATCATTCAACGACTTTCCCGAGAGTCCGCGTGTGAGACAGTCGGCAGGGTTCTCTTTTATTTTCACGTAGTGGAAGGTTATTCTTCCTTTCGCTACTTTGTCTTCTCTTCCCTTCCATGGAAGATTCATAATTTCTTCTTCTAGCCGTTTGATATATTTCAAGCGATTTTCCACATACGGTTTGTGCACTATTCCGTTTCTTATGGATTGAATCCAGTGGAGTGCGATCATAGAGTCGAAGTATATGAGTACGTCACTCTCATCTTCTATGCCTTCTCTTGAGAGCAGCACCGTTTTCACTCTTTTTAAAGCCAGTGCAATTGCCTTTATTTCCAACTTTGGAATGGTAAGCTTTTGCCTTGCTGGGGCAACTTTCGATCTTGCCTCGATCATTCTCGCAGTAGCTTTACCGTATGCTCTTTCCGACGCATCTGCGAATGCGACAATGTCATGAGCGTGAGTTTTCACGTATCTTCCTTTCTCGTCGGGTTCTTTGTGACCAGTGTACCTGGGTAGTTTTTTTTAGCAAAGCCTTCCGTAAGCTCGAGTAGCTACATGAATTCCTTTTCTTCTTCGGCAGATAGAGGGTCTTTCCATTTCGCTCTTTCTTTGTTCTTTCTTGAAAGTAGGACTGTTTGCAGTAACAATCTCAATCTCAAGAGGAGAGGCGCAGCTAGTCCGAGTGGATCATAAGCCGAAGCGATCACGGAGAGAACTTTGCTCAATGTGACTCTCTCGTTGCTTTGCTTCCATTTGATTAATGTATTCGAGTTCATCAACAGAACATCTTCTTTCGCTTGCCATGGTATTCCTAAAAACTTGATTCGGTTGTCTTCATCAAGACCATTTTCTTCTTTTGGAATCAGTCTCATGAGTTCTTGAGAATTGGGAGCGAATTGTCTGAGTTTCATTCCCATATCCTTGAAGAGTTCCTTACTTTTCGACATGCTCTCAATCATATCTTTCTCTTCTGCTGCACCGATAAATATGTTATCCACATATGTGTTCTCCTGCACGACTTTTGCCACTCTTTTCAGAACTGGGTCCTCTTCGCCATGACAGAGAGCTCTCAGCTGCATGTCCAGCTTGATTGTCGTATTCAAAAGAAACGGGCTGGCTTTGAATCAAAGGACACTACCTTGAAACGGTAATGAATCATGTTGGACTGATCTTTGGGATTCTTTAATGCCTTTTCTCTGTCTTTGTAGAACAGAAATCGTGTCAAGTCTCTGTCCTTCTTGTACAGTTTGATTTGATGAATGCTTTCTCAACATCTCCCGAGAGTAAGAATGATTGTTCTCTTGCTCTCAATATCAAGCACGGAATGGTTTGTAACAAGTTAGGACCTGAGTGCATGATGTCATTGGCACTCAACATGCACTTTTGTCTGCTCGAGGCATTGTAAACAATCCTCACTTTCGTGGATTGTTTTTCCTCTTTTATCACTGGCAATTGCGGACTATAGTACACCAAGCCAAAATTTGTCTCATAACTTAATCATACAATCCCCGATCAAAACTTCATCTTCTCCCTCGCTCTCCCCCATGACTACACGCCAGCCAGCTGATAACTTCACTGTATCTACCCCGTTCTAGCAAAAAAAGTTGGATATTTATTGTTTTTTAATCTTCAGAGATAGTCGACTCTGATAATTTTTTTGTTAGGATGACTGCGGCTCGTCTCTACTTGGTGATTCGTTTATATACAACTCTGTATAGAACTTATGTATCACAGTTTTGAAATCAAAAAAAATTATTAAAAGAGAAGGGTAAAACTTGAATTGGGTTAACTTGGAGCTGAGTCGAAATTGATTGGACTCTTCGAAGACAAGGTGAACGGGAACTTAGCCTGTGATGCAGAAGACACTTCATTGATTGGACTCTTCGAAGACAAGGTGAACGGGAACTTAGCCTGTGATGCAGAAGACACTTCATTTAACCGTTAAACTATTTCCATTGGGATCATTTACATGACTATACCAATTCTTAATGTAGTTTGAAAAAAATCTATATTGAAAAAATAAGTTAGCTACTAAAAAATTATTAAACAAACAAAAAACGGAACAAATTCAATAATGCAATTACTTATTTGAATCGAAAACCTTGATTCGGACCCGCTGAATGTGAAGACAAATTATATTAACTGTGAGAAGGAGAGGGATTTCTTAGAAATAACGAAAACTTCTCTATAAAAACTTTTTGCAAGCGTCACTTTTCTCTTCTCAATGGTAAACATAAAGGGCGTATGACTCAGTTGGTGGGGACGGAGTTCCTTTGTATTGTTCATAAACTCAAGAATCCTATGTTGAACATGTTTCTATGCTGTTCGTAGATACGAAACTTCCAGCATGGAAATACTTTCAAGGTGGGATTCTTGAGTGCATACGAACACCCCTTTTTCAAGCACCTGGACAACTTCCTGCTTCAAAAACCATGCCGACGGCAAAAATTCCTTCAACGATTTCATCAACTCCAGAACTCCGGATTTCTAAACTACCAGCATTAACAAATTCGTTTCTTGTTGGAAAAATGTGTTGATTCCAATGGTTCATATTTTGATTAACAAAGTTATCTCTGAGCTGAGTTATGATTGTTTAAAGTGAACGGTTGAAAACCGCAAGAACTTTTTATACAACCTAATATATGGAAAATAAAATTCTATTGTAACTGCAAAACATAATTCAAATCACTCAATGAACTCAGTTGATAACGAACTAATTCAGCTATAGAGCAATTTTCAACTTTTGTATCTTCTTTTTGTACAAACGTAGAACATATATGATTGACTGTTCTCAAAACTCCATCAGTTGAAATGAGTTATATGATGAATTGACTGCAAAGTTATAGATGTTCGAGTTTGAAACTAAGGTAAACTCCTGACCTGCTTTTACATTGAATGATTTCTCTGATGCTAAAGAATAAAAATATGAATTCGATAGTACCCGACCAAAGTACACGTATTCTCTTGCGATCACCCCTCTCAGTACACCAGAAACGTTTTAAAAATTCCCTAGCCGGTCCTCTTCCTGAAAATTTCCGGACCATCTATATCCCCTATATTTACCTCGTCCTAACTTTAGATGCAACTGACAGACTTTCTGACTGAATTTGAGAGGTTTCCATCTGAATATTACTTTTATCCAAATGTGTGCCGACTTAGTTTTTTTATTGAGACATACTGAATAATCTGAATTAATTCGCATAAAAAGGGTGATTGTCTCACTTGAGTCAGTGTGCCGTAACATCCCATGTGAAGCGTCTCTAGGTGCGCTTCGTGAATTGTCAATTTAGTAAAATGACTGTACGGCAAGAGCAAATTTGGTTTTGGCACACTGAATGGCAAATCAGCATTTTTCAGACGCTTGTAATGAATTCTGAGAATACCTTTCTCATCCTTTCCCAGGTTAGTTCCATTGACTGAGCTCTTCTTCGACTCATTGGGTATTACGCCCATCAAGTCATTCCAGAATAATTTCTGGTGTCATCGAATGAGAACTTCCTTTGCGTCTTCTCTTTCTCTGACTTGATCTCTGTCCTTTTCGAACCATTTTTTCATTCGGTAGGAAGAATGCCTTCTTCTTTGATATACCTTTGTAGTAGCTCCTTCGAATTGGCTAAGGTTCTTAGATGTCTTTGTGTTTCTTCGACCAAGTCACACATTCTACGGCACGTACCCCATGTTATGGAGCCAGGTAGCCTTTCCATGACTAGCTTCCTGACCAGCTTGGCGAAGGAAAATACTGTCACGAACTTCTTGTTTTTCCACCTCAGCTTGCTGATCTTCATTCATGCCAAGCTCACACCGCGGCCAGTTTGACCTTCCTTCATTCAACCATTTAGGTCCATTCCACCACAAGTCGGCATCATTCAACGACTTTCCCGAGAGTCCGCGTGTGAGACAGTCGGCAGGGTTCTCTTTTATTTTCACGTAGTGGAAGGTTATTCTTCCTTTCGCTACTTTGTCTTCTCTTCCCTTCCATGGAAGATTCATAATTTCTTCTTCTAGCCGTTTGATATATTTCAAGCGATTTTCCACATACGGTTTGTGCACTATTCCGTTTCTTGTGGATTGAATCCAGAGGAGTGCGATCATAGAGTCGAAGTATATGAGTACGTCACTCTCATCTTCTATGCCTTCTCTTGAGAGCAGCACCGTTTTCACTCTTTTTAAAGCCAGTGCAATTGCCTTTATTTCCAACTTTGGAATGGTAAGCTTTTGCCTTGCTGGGGCAACTTTCGATCTTGCCTCGATCATTCTCGCAGTAGCTTTACCGTATGCTCTTTCCGACGCATCTGCGAATGCGACAATGTCATGAGCGTGAGTTTTCACGTATCTTCCTTTCTCGTCGGGTTCTTTGTGACCAGTGTACCTGGGTAGTTTTTTTAGCAAAGCCTTCAGTAAGCTCGAGTAGCTACATGAATTCCTTTTCTTCTTCGGCAGATAGAGGGTCTTTCCATTTCGCTCTTTCTTTGTTCTTTCTTGAAAGTAGGACTGTTTGCAGTAACAATCTCAATCTCAAGAGGAGAGGCGCAGCTAGTCCGAGTGGATCATAAGCCGAAGCGATCACGGAGAGAACTTTGCTCAATGTGACTCTCTTGTTGCTTTGCTTCCATTTGATTAATGTATTCGAGTTCATCAACAGAACATCTTCTTTCGCTTGCCATGGTATTCCTAAAAACTTGATTCGGTTGTCTTCATCAAGACCATTTTCTTCGAGTTCTTCTTGAGAATTGGGAGCGAATTGTCTGAGTTTCATTCCC
This sequence comes from Allodiplogaster pararmata, assembly GCA_964056735.1. Classification (NCBI taxonomy): domain Eukaryota; kingdom Metazoa; phylum Nematoda; class Chromadorea; order Rhabditida; family Diplogasteridae; genus Allodiplogaster; species Allodiplogaster pararmata. The sequence goes on from OZ057405.1 coordinate 16,539,632, forward strand.
ATATCCTTGAAGAGTTCCTTACTCTTCGACATGCTCTCAATCATATCTTTCTCTTCTGTGCTTCAAAATACATAAATACAAAAAAATACATAAATACATAAAATAAATAAAAAATAAAAAAACAGAAATTTAAGGAACCACATCACTAGAATCAATGAAGTTCAATTACATTGCGAAAGAAGTTCATCTGAAAGAAAATTTCTCTCAACCAAATAATAAACATACATTTCACACAAACGTGATTTATCATTGAAATCCATGATCATCACAAGGATGTATATAAATGCAAATTAAGTTGAGTTTCTTAAAAAAAGGACCAATGATTCTCGAATCATCAAATTTTGAAGGTTGCATTTAGTTCATGAAATATGTCTATCGATACTTAATGGGAAACATGTGAATGTGTATTTTGAACTCTTTGAAGGACGTGAACTTTGCAAGAGTCATTTATGTTTGAACGCGGGAGCCTGCAGAGACGACACAGGGATTACTTTTGCGAGTGCGCGTCTCTGTACACTGGAACGAACTGCGAACGTATCTCTTTCTAAGTGTTTGGTCTAACTCTTGATTGAAGTAGATTCTGTCAGTGCGGACCAACTCTCTTATTCTCGCTTTTCATCTCTATTTATTGACCAAAAAACAACCTAATCCTGTTCTAGCAGCGAAAAAAAACGGGTAAAAAATATTATTTATTATTTTTGATCATACTATACATTTTTGCGACGCTAAATGAAAGAGAGGGTTTCAAGAGAATCTTTAAGAGAAATTGGAAAGTGTGGCTCTGCATTGAAAAGTTCTAGTGGGGAGTTAAACTTTTCAATCTTTTATTCCCAAAGAAACCTTTAAATGAGATCAAAATTTGAAAAGTTAAATCTTTAGCTTTAGTTTATCAACTTTTAAAGTTTTGTGGATACAAAAATAGTCGAGTGAAGGGGATTGATTGGAAAAGTCGTTTACGCAAACGAATTATAAAAAAATGTTGCCTGAAAAGGGGAATACTTTTTTTGTAGAATTTTTCGAGAGTTTTCTTCTAAAGGTTTGTCAGTCGTTTCCGTTATGATAATGCTGAAAAGTCTGTTTCTATTAAAAGAAAAAACTTTGATAATATCCACTTCAGAAGTTGTTACCGAATTAATTATTAGCCTTGGGTTTACCTTCAGAAAATGCTCGAAATTACTTCTCTGTGGTACAGTAGAAGCCTTTGATACTTTATGTGAATGGAAGTAACAACAGAATAGACAGAAAAATGGAAGAAAAAACAGGAATGGAATTTTTTCAGATTTCATGGTATGTGCATCGAATCCATGTGCCACTGGGGAATGCACGGATGTTTTGAATCAACTTGAAAGCACCTACCAGTGCGGTCCAACATCGATAAGTACGACTACATCCGAAGCGGTGACAACGGGAGAAACTGTTACATCGGCCACTTCTCTCAGTACGGCTTCGGTTACCGATGCTGTTACGACTACAGAAACCACGACAGTGGGGAGTACCGAAACTGTAACAACTGGGAAAACTGCATCCTCGGACCCCTCACTCCTTAACACTTCAGTTTCTGATTTCGGAATCGCCTCAAAAGCTGCAAAGGATTCGATGCTACTTTTCGGCAATGGAGCTACGGAAACAACTGTATTCTCGGTTGGTATATCGTTCGAGAGAATGCAATATTACATGCAGTAGCTTCGCGACACGAAGATTGAACTTCGCGTAGACCGCTCTCAGCCACGAAGAATGGAAGGGATTAACAATATGCGGAATCTAATAAACTATTTTTCGTTCTGATCTAGTTTTTTTTATTCAGCGCTTGAACCTATGAAAATCAATGATTCCTCGTCTGATTAAAGTTCACTTTTTACAGCGAATAGAAACACAGTATAAAAGAAAGTGTTCGCTCAGTTCGTGGAAGATGCGAAAAGAACACCAGCGGTGTTGAAGAAGATGCTTCCGTCTCTTCTCGCCTTTTACACTAACGAGCAGATTTCTTCTCTCTCCTACGAGGTTCACGAAATGTTCAAATGGGCTGCTTTCGAACGGAAGGAACTCAACATTTCGTTAGTTTGTTTGGAAATTTTGCAAGAGATGAACCATGCTGATCAGAAAGGTAATGTAGAGTAGAAGTGAAAAAAACAACCACTTCCTTGCCCTAAAAACAACGTACAGTTTCTTCTTCTCTTAAATTGAGAACATGTATTCGAGTCTGAGTTTCATACAGGACTGCCTTGGTTAAACGTAACGATTTGTCACTCGGAAACTGCTTCATATTCAATCACCATACGTCGCTTTTTAAGCAACCACTTCGGATGACCGGATATCGGAGAGGTTACTTTATTCCAAACGAAAATTTTCAGTCAATGGACTTTTTCAGCAGAGGGTCTTGTTTCAAAGCCTTTGAGACTTTCCTGCAGGTTTTTTGGTGATAATTTTTACAGGGTATGTCGAATTTTCTTGGCCTAACTTCAAATTTTATTGACGAGAAAGTAAGCATCTCGCGCGGTGGACGATAAATTTAAGTACTTATCACCTTTTCATCTACTAATCAGCTTCTCAACAAATTTCCAGTCTTTTCTTTAAATGGCTAGATTTGCTCAAATTCTTTTAAATCTGCAGTTCTGACTTTAAGAAAGGGCCTTCATACGTTCTCAGAAATCTCCCATTTACATTGCGTTTCTCGTTCGAATTTCGGTCAAACTCAAGAACGCGTTACGTTGTCCGAACCTCTTGTTTCGGCTGAAACTCCTCGTATCAATAACTTCGTCCTGAAACGAATCGAGCGGAACTATAGGAGCAACATGAGAAACGTGGCTGCTGAAGTCGCTGTATCAAATTCATCGATGAAAAAATTTGTCCACGAGCATCTGAAGACGTAATACTTTTAGCAACAAAACCACAAGGGTCTGTCGTAGAAGCAGAAGAAACGAAGACTCGTAAGATGTCGCGGAATCTTCTCATTCTACTTTTTTTCACTACCAATTAACTTCCAATATCAAACTCATCAACATGACAGTGGGTTTCTGGGTTTTCTGCTGATGGTCGCACTCTATTTTACCGTTCCGAAGGGGAACAAAGTGAACACGGAACTGTATAACGCGAATTTTTTGAGATGAATGTGGAGTCCTAGTCAATTCACCACTTTGAAGATGAGAATCAGTCATTGCAAGAAGACGGACCGCCGCCCACACAAGTAAAATAACACATAATTGATCTCTCGGATTCTTCCTTCAATAATTCCGGCGATATAATGGCTTGAAAACTCTCCTAATTGGGGTCCTAAAGCCTTTTTCTTCTTGTCCATCTTGGAACGAAAGGTCTGCTATATATATATATATATATATATATATATATATATATATATATATATATATATATATATATATATATATATATATATATATATATGTGTGTGTGTATATATACATATATAAATATAAATATACCTGTTGCTGCTTCGCTGATCCTCTTTTTGTTTTCTTCTGCAAATTCTGTAAAACTAACTGTTTAATTACAAAGTTCTGGCCATTAACAATTCTTTCAGCTCTTTTAGTCTTTTACCTAACATGTCTGGTTGCACAGGTCTTCATCTGTTGCTGCGTATGGATCCTCAAGACAACTTCCCTTGGGTTGAGACTTCTGGAATCGCCGTTTATGTGCACGCGATAGGCACCGGAGTCTTTGCGGAAAGTCCCGCCTTGACGAAGCGCCCCCTCAGTTCCAACGAGATACATGTCTTTAAGGCGAGTCGAATAGAAAATCAATAAATAAACGTGAACCATCTCCCCTTACCTCAAAAATAATGCTAAAGTTAATACATTAAGTTTTCTACTTGAGAAAGTCCATCCATAGCCGCTTTAAAAGTCACTTCTACGGAGAATGTGCGAAAAACACTACCGATGCTCAGTTTTACTATACTGAGGGCGACTACACTGTCGATGTTAGCTGTCAAGCCTTTTAATGAATGATTTTTTTCCAATTTGAGAAGAAACAAAGTTTGATAAGCAAACCGGGATAATAGTGTTTACTGTTTACAATCTAACGGTATCGAACATTTCTGTCTGATCTAAGAAAAAGAGATCCATCTTCGCGTTTCGTGATCTACAGATGGTTGCGAGATGAGATATCGTCTGGTAGACGTACAACGATTCCCGATGGTTTGTTAAACTAGGAAGTCTTGGCCCTTCGCCATCTACCAGTCGCCCCTCTACTTCTGTCAATCTTTTCTGTATTCTTTTGAATTCTAGAAGCGTTGTTAACAAAATATTTGACTTACATTATCTGCTCTGTACTGAGCAGCCTGATGTTTTGTTCATCACAGAAACCTCGTTGAATAGCCGAATAAAAGACTCTGAATTGATTCTTCACTACCCATACAAAGTTCTAAGAAGGGATCGTTCTAGTAGAGGTGGAGGAGTTGCAATCATTTTCAAAGAATATCTTCAAGTAAATCGAATTTCTTCAACAGAAAAAACTCCGACAGATGTACTAGTTTTAGAGCTTTACAGTCCTCTAAATTTGAGTAGCATTCGCATAGCCCTGTTTTATCGTCCACCTTCTTCTCCTACATCTCAGGATGGAGAGCTTTTTGATTTTCTAACTTCTTTTCTTGCCACTTCGAATCCAGCTTTACTCTTGGGAGACTTCAACATACATTTAGACTGGCTTAACCCGGTCTCCAGTTGTGGACAAACATCCCTGCTTTTAGACCTATGGTCGAGTCTATGGGTTTTGTACAACATGTTTCTGAACCAACTAGAGGTCTCAAATTTCTTGATTTGGTTATATCTTCCCCGGAACTAGTAAGTGAATGTAAAGTTAATATCCCTTTCAAGAATTCAGACCACAATTCCATCTCTTTCAAATTAGAAAATCCGTTAGAACCCCTTATGTATGAACAGTCATATGATTTTAGTAAAGCTAATTTCAACTTCATCGGTAATTGCCTCTATCTTACTGATTGGGATAGATTATTTAACGGTTTTTCTGACATGGATGACCTTTATAATCGGTTTTTAATCATGTGCCCTCTCTTTTCCCTAAGTTTGTTCCTCTCAGAAAGTCAAGGTTAGCATTTGAGAAGTACCCTCCACATATCAAGAGTCTCTATGCTCACAAATTAGCTCTCTTCCAAAAAATTGGTTTAAGACCAGTCCAAGACCTCTATTCCAGAGTATGTGTTAAGCTTGATAAAGAAATCAAAAAGTGTTCACGGAATAAAGAAAATGCACTTTTTAGTAATAATCATTCGCAGAAATTCTACAACTACATCGGAACGCGGTTAAAATCCAACAAAAATACTTCCGGAATCACTGGTTCATTGGTCGATGCTAGTTCAAGAGTTCTGCGATCTGAAAAGGATAAAGCTGAAGCGCTGGCTGTGTATTTTTCTTCTGTATACATCACCGATAATGGAGTTCTCCCTAGATATAAGGGACTTATTGATAAATCTATGCCTTTCTCATTGATCTTTCCGGGAGAGGTTAGTTATTTTCTGAAAAAGTTGAAGTCAAGTTGTACTCTACCCGCCGATGGAATTCCCTCCATAATCTACAAAAAATGTACTTTTAACATGGCTGAACCTCTTGCTATCATCTTTAATCAGTCCATTCTTACTGGTTACATTCCGAATACTTGGAAACGGACATACGTGATTCCTATCCCTAAGGTTATAGCTCCTAAGAATGTCTGTGAATTTCGACCGATTTCTTTATCACCTAGTTCATGTAAAGTTCTAGAAAGGATTCTGAAAAGAAAACTCGAACATTGGTTTCAGATACATAAAGTTATACGAGATGAACAACGTGGATTTGTACGTGGAAAATCAGTAACTACCCAACTTCTTGAGTGTACACAAAAGTGGCGTAAATCTTTTGATCCAAATCGATCTACGGATATTGTTTATATTGATCTACCCAAAGCGTTCGATGCTGTGTCACATAGCAAACTTCTATTTAAACTCGAGAAATTCGGTATTAAAGGAAACCTCCTTGATTGGTTTGAATCATTCTTAACTGAACGTACTTTCTTAGTTAAAGTAGGTAATTCTTTATCTTCCATTAAATATGCTTCTAGTGGCGTTCCCCAGGGTAGTGTTTTAGGCCCGCTTCTTTTCTTGGTATACATATCAGATAGTCTTCCTCGTGTTGTTACATTGCAAAATGTATTTCAATAAACAAATAAAATATTGCCAATGTTTTCTCACGACTCCCACTTGTAGAATATCGATTGTTTGCAGATGACATAAAGGCTTACACAAGTTATGACTCTCGAGACCTCTCTACTGCACAGGCAGAGCTTGCAACAGCATTGAGCAGATTCGCGGAATACTGTGATGCATGGCAACTGAATATTGCGTAAGAGAAATCTAGTGTTCTCTATATGGGGAAATCAAACCCTAGGTTTTCCTATATGCTCAATGGTGTACCTATCAAAAGTGGCGAGTGCATTAAATATCTAGGAATCCTTATCGATGACAATCTCACATTCAAGTTATATATTGAGTTGACAATCAAAAAGGCGCTAGGTACCATTTTCAATAGATTCAGATCTCTCTCATGTAATAAACATGATGTATATTTACGTTGCTTTAAAAGCTATGTTTTGCCAATACTTGAGTTCGCCAGTCCTGTGTGGTCACCGTACCTTAAGAGAGATATACGTGGTCTCGCAAGAGTTCAACACATTTTCACTAAGCTAGTTGTTCATCGCTCTAATGTTAGTTCAAGTTTTTCTAGATTAGTTCCATCCTATTCGAGCCGACTAACTCTGTTTAATCTGAATTCATTATATACACGTAGAACAGTTATTGATATTATCCTTGCTCTTAAGATCGTTCGTGGTGATTTCTCGTTGCCAATTAGTTCCTTCTATATATTCAAACCAACAAATGGGAGAGTTTCCTCTTTCCGCCTCGCCACATCTTCCTATAATAGATTGAACCTTAAATATTCATTTGCATATAGAACAACATTCTATTTGAACAACTGGGTGATTTCTGTTTGTGTAGCTATAGTGCTTTGAAGGCAAAGCTTTTATGTCTTCCGAATCTATTAAGTTTTCGAGAAATTGATATAAATGATCTCTGATTTAAAGAAATAGTCCGCCTCTTCTCCTACCCTTCCTCAGATCCAGATCAGCGCACCAGACCGGTTGCCTACCGGTCCGCTTCCCGGTATATCCTCAGTCCTCTTCCTGAGAGCCAGTCCCTCCCTGGCGTGAGATGCACTGCCTGGTTACTGCTGGTTTGCCTCCTGGGGAGGGTTTGCCTTCCCTCCCTTCCCCCCCATCTTAGCATTTTTTCCCTCTAAACTTTACTGTTGCTTTTTGCTTTTTTATAAATAATATCATTCACGCTTTTTTTTCCTTTCTGACATTGATGTAACATCTTCTTGATGTATGAATAAAAAAAAGAAGAAAACTCTACTTTTTCCAATGCAAGATTCTAAGACGTTCACTCATGTAATATTCTAAAGAAACTTTATGGACGCTTTGCGTCAGTATTTCACCCGCTTTTGTTTCTGTAAGTCGAACAAAGAAACAACTTGACAAGGTTACGGTGAGTCTTCAAATACTTCTCACGTGATTGTTTCGTGAAAATAGTGAGGAAAGTAGATATGAATCCAAAAAGGTTGAGCGATGAAGAGGGGAGAATGATGATCATGAGAACAAAAGACGAAGAGAATTGCGATGATGATATAAGAGAGAAAAACAAGGCAACATTAGATAGGCAAACAAGAAAGAAACTTGAAGGTCTTAAGTTCATACGCCCAAAATGAGAAAAAAAACGAATTGGTTGGGCCTTTCGAGTTTGGAGGAACAATGTGGAATTGGAAGTATTTTCAATTATCTTCAAATTCTAAGTTACACAGTTTAAAGGCAGTGACGCCTGCTTAAGATGACAAATGATTGAACTATCGCACAGAAAAAGCTAGTCCTCCGGGCGGGATCGAACCCAGACCATCTCGACTCAAACCGGGAGCGCGTGTTACCATTACACCACGGAACACATTGCTATTCCGTGCGATAGTGATATATGAAAGGAAAGACTCATTCAAATTCTTACGCCTCATCATTAGCCGGAAACATAAGGCAATGTCATGCACAGTACGGGCAGCGAACGTCACACTGATGCGCGGACCCTCCAGGTTTCAGGCACATCTGACACCATACATGTTTTCTCGCAAATTCTATGCGATCCTTCACCATCGGGATCTTCCTGCATTCCCATGACAATTTGTGCCTGTTGCGGAACACACATTTTTCATCCCTCGCCACGAGCGGCTGAGGTGTCGGAACTATGCGGTCTGCCTTCTTGCGAAACCTTTCGACTGGGGTGTCCATTCTGGCTACATGGATGGTGTGGCAACTTGGTTTAGTTGATTGCTCATTACTAATCTCCGTAATGAAAAAAGTTTTTTTCTGGATCAAACTTTCAGCTCGGTTAAGGATTGCTGAGAAACTTACGTCTTCCCACTCGTAGATTAATTCCAGTAGTCTCTTCTTTGTGCTTGGAGGAATTTTTTCAAAAGCATTTGCTGCATGATCAGATCTCTTTGTAGAGTACGCTGCGTCTTGTTTAAGTTCGCCACTGCTCCTTTCAATGCAAGCACTAGCGTGAGCATACTGGTCCATGTGTCATTCGCCGCAGATATTGATTCCAACTTCAATAACTCCATTCTCTGATTCGCCTTTTTTTGCTCCTAATTTCTCACGTAGAAGCTTGACTGCGTCTTCATATGAAGAAACACTTGAAGATAACTGTCCGAAAGCCACCTTCGCTTTGTCTCTCACACACTCTCTCAGGTACGGCATCTTCTCGAGCGAAGAAATTTCCGGCCGGTATGTATCATCTCATTGAAGCTCCCACCAGGTAGAGAACTCCAAACTATGTCCATCGAACACTGGCAAAGTTGGAGTTGGGAGTGGCGGTAGACTTGTTCTGTTCTGAGTGGCGGTAGTCTTGTTCTGTTTCTGGAGTCTTGCAGTCTGTCGTGCTCTGGTTTGACTACCTGAGGAGCTGCATTAGCTTCAGTAGTGCTTTGATCTGTGTGAATGGGCGCGCTGCCGTCTTCGGATGGACTCTGCTTGGTTGAGTACTTCCGCGAGCTGAGCTTTCTGCTGTGTCGCTGGAGCTTAACATCTTGTTGGTTCGAAGTAGCACTTTTGCTATCCGTAGTCTAACCAACGCCCATTCCTCTTGCAACCACATGTTTACCTCGTCTGTCTTGGAACAATTTTTGGCTAACTTCGTCAATTAATCAGTAAACGATTGATAGTATGTCTCCGGAACAACGGGTATTTCGTCTCGTAGAGCAGGCGTGCTATGCCAGGCTTCACTGCCCGTCTCACAAAATGTTAAAGGCAGCTGTTCTGCTCTTTCTATCAGTTATTGGAGTACATGGATCATTTCGCATGCTGCGAATTGTTCGGATGAGGTGAAGATAAGCTCTACGGCCTTATCTTCCACCACTTCGTCGTTTCACATCATGAGCTATCATCCTTAGGGCACTTATGCACCATATAAAGTCTTTTCGGTTTACTCCCTCAAGGACACCAGATTTCTTGAAGATACAATCCGGGCTTAAAAGCCTTTTCTTTTCTTGCCTGCGACGCGGGACTTCTAAAGATAGCCTTTACAGATTTATTGACAGAAACCAACGAACGACTAAATAACGAACTAACTAATAAAAAAAGAATGAGAGAGAAGGACAAGGACTGATTAAGAGAGAAAATGAGATTTATAGAGATAAAACTAATTAAGAGAGAAAGACGAGAGAAAAGGAACCCGAGGAATAGAAATGAAAGTAAAAACAATAAGTAACACACGTTATGTTACCCGGTTCACTAACTAGTCCCTATTGAAAACTAACTTCGCTCTTCCCGACGGCCTGACTGCCTCTATCGGAACCTTACGACGAGCGAGTGAGATCGGCTGCGTGCGGACATGACGTTCCTGTCTAAAATTTGGCTAATTAATTCTATGTTCTTGAGTTACAACATAGGTGACAATAAAGCGCATTTATTTGAGCGTTAATGCTTAGGAGAAGAAGAAGAAATATTTCCTACCGGAAGAAAGACCTAATAAGATTTTTTTTTCAATTTAAACGCTTTATCAAGATCAGCAAGCCACATCGGTAATATGACATCATCGATTATGGGATCTGTTGCGACATGTGACGACTCCACTCCTCAGCGTTCTCTGCCTTCCTAGGAATTGGGTACTAACGGCTTTGACAAAGTCGTCCCTCCATCTCATTCTTCTGTCGCTCATGATGGCGCTACGATACCGGAGCGCCAATTCTTCTCGGAAAAGGACTCTCACAGACGAGGGAAGAGACGGTGCGAGGAGCAACCGTGCACGGAGGGAGACGAATGAGAGAATGAAAATTGAGAGTTTTCATGAAAAAAATGAAAAAAGTTTTTAAAAAATGAGAAATGAGAGTTTTCACCGAATAAGAAATCAGAGGTAAAAAGAGAGAAAATAGAACTTAAAATATTAGGTTATTAACCTCCAAAAAACTTATAAGGCGATTTAACACCAAAAAAAACATAAAATAACACAAAACCGGAGGAAACTTGACGAGGAATGGCCTAAATAATATTTAGGTGAAAACTAAATTCAATTTAGAGTGTGTCGAGAAACGTTGTCCTTACACTAAAAGCACTGTAAGGCTACACCAAAAAAGGGGTAATCATAATATGATTACATATTTTCTGTCTTCGATATGAAAAATTGACCATAAAGACCTCAACCGTTAGTTCAAAACCTTTTTTCTTGAGCTTATACGTGTGAAGAATTTCTTGTGTTTAAAAAGCTCGCAAAAGGATTCGAACAGTTTTCAAATGGAAAAGGAAATTATCACTCGTGATTAGAACTTTTTATAACTCTTATGGAGCGTTAGAATTCAACTTTTCACTTTGCAAAGTAATATACTGCAAAGTGATCCCGTTGAAAGCTTCAACGTCTCACCACGAATTACCGTGAGAAGAAAAATGGACTACGGTACTTTTATAATAACTTTTACCGTTGAACTTAACTTTTAATGAATTTTACAGAAAAATCGTCGTTTTGTCTTAGAATGTATGTGTTCTTTGTTTTTACCGTAGTCCATTTTTCTTTTCACGGTAATTCGTGGTGAGACAATGGAGCGTTCAACGGGATCACTTTGCAGAAAATAACTTTGCAAAGTGGAAAGTTGAATTCTAACGCTCCATTACTCTCACTTCCCTATACGTGATACGTACTTTTCTGTACAATCGAAAGCTTATCCAGGATCTGTTCACTTATATGAAAGAAACGAAGGTTGAGATTCAAAATCGCAAGAGCTTTCCGCTGAGAAAAACAAGAAAACAGGGTTGCCTATGCGAAAAACTCTCCGAATCTTGACCCAGATGATGAAAATTAGGCGTTGAGGCTTCCGTATGCTTTCTTATTAGTTTTATAATGATATTCGATTTTCGATTTTCAAACCTCTTTATTAATGTTATATGCTCTACAAAAAAAAGGCCACGAAGTGAAGCCGTGACATGAGATTCTTGACTCGTCGCATGTCATTCTTGAAACATATTTCTTGTGTCGTTAAATGGATTTACTTTAGTAGGTTCACCCACTTGTTTTTATATTTTATTTTATCTACATTTTTCAATGCAAAAACAGTTTCCAGAGAAGTAATTAACAACTCATAAAGCGTGACATGATGAACATCATGTAAACAGCGGACAATGAAGTTCTCAAAAGAAAGAACATTTTCTTTTAATCAACAATATGAATATTGAATAACTCAGCCATATTTTCTAAAAATGATGATTTCTCCAGAAAACTTCTAAAGGCAGCGAAAGATGTATTCAGCAAAACTTCTCTAGGTAATTGAGCGAACATACGTGGAACTACAAGAGCGAAAGAATGGAAACGAGCCGCGTTTTTCGTACTTTCTACAAAAATGCCGCTAGGGTTTGTACGCGTTGGATTCGGTCTCTTTCGATTATTGACAGGTTATTATAAATTTTCCAACCCATTTTCATGTCAGCTTGAATTCTTCTAAAATAAAGGGGTGAAAGATTGAGGCTAGCTAATCTATCTTTGTATGATGGGAGAGTATGTGGGTAATTGGAGTCGGGAAAACAACGATAGAAGACAATGCGTGTAAAGGATTTCAGAACTCTTTCAATCAATTTAATGTCTTAAGCAAAAAATTTCTAAATTAAAACTAAGACGATTTATAGAGTAAGCTCATGAGCCGGAGGAAAACTTTTTCTCGTCAAGAAGAAGAGTGGGAGCGCTGTCAAGAGAGCGCCTCTGATGCTCGGAGCTTGAAAATGTATCAAGATGCCTCTCCTCTCTCATTGGCTTCCGTTCACACATGTCCGCACTTCATCGAAAGCTTTTAAAAAGTTTTACATGTGTTTATTCTTGTATATCTCCATAGCTTTTAGTAAAACAAGAACGTTACTTGATTCATTGAAGTAGGCCAATGCATTATTCCTGTGTTGTGTAACTGTTTACGCTCTGTTGTATGGGCTTTAAAATTTCTATCATCATGTGTGCGTGTGTAGCTCAGTGGGAAGAGCATTCGCTCAGAATGCAAAAGGTCACAGGTTTGGTTCCCGTCACACCACAAGATTTCAGAGTCCACTGCATTTAGTTTTGATGTGAATCCATTCGGAGCAAGATGAGCATTCGAGGCAATTCGTGTTTGCGCACTTGTTGCGAGAAGAGCATGTCCAAGTTTGTTGTGTTGGTCAAGGATTCGTCTCTGTCTCCGGCTAGTAGGTGTAGAAGCTGTGGCAGGTTGGCCGTGTCTGCCAGTTCCATTTGCGAAAAACGAAATGAAGAGAGAGATATGCAGGTCATTTTTCCTTTTCGGCGAAAGATGCGAACGGAGAAATTGTTTGATGTCCTTTGTAGGCCGGGGCCTGTCGCGCTGCACCACGTGAAGGCGGGCATCGTTGCAGCGCGCTTCATCTTGTTCAAAAGCTATTGCTCCGTTTAAAAAGTAGCAACATAAAAACACCGTATTCCCTTGCCATTTCACGGCAATTCGTGGTGAGACTAAAGAAGGTACGAAATCGGTGCTCCACTTATCCGTCACTTTTCGGCTTTTACTAAGGCACGCCAAATCATTACTAATGTTGGTGGATAAAGTACAACTTGACAACTCATCCTTTGGTGGATAAAGTAAGTTGAATTTAAAGAAAAAAATTTACGCCACTGCGCGGAAAAATGCTTAACTTTGCCCCATGCGCTTTATTTAGTTTTTTCAAGTTTTTCATGTTTTCTCTGCTTAGGCTTAGGCTAAAGTTTACGCTAATGATACTGTATCAAAAAAATTAACATTATAGTGCTTCAAACACTCTTTCTCTCTTTCCCGCGCAGTGGCGTGCATTAGGCTGCGCACTGTTTTGCTCACCAACCGTTTTTTACGGTAAAAAAGTAAAACTAATTTGCTCACAACTAGTCAGATACATACAGGTTTTGTTTGAGTTTTCCCGCTTGGAAACTTCCTGAATAGCAATAAAATGACCTTTCAAAATGCAACAGTTGCTCCATTTGGACACTCAATACGTCATTTTATTGCTAATCAGGAAGTTTCCTGATAAGAGAATTCAAATAAAACCTGTATGTATCTGACTGTATGTGAGCAAATTAGTTTTACTTTTTTTACGGTAAAAAACGGTTGGTGAGCGAAACAGTGCGCAGCCTTAGTAATGATTTAGCATGCGTGGCGTGCTTTAGTAATGTCCCAGTTTTCTAAATTTTAACGCTCCATAACAAAGGTGGTACGTTTTCGATTCAGGGTGACAGGAGAATTAGTAAATCGCAGAAAGTGGTTACTTTGGTGTTTTCATAGGGGACGGAAAATTGAGGGACACGGTTGACACCCCGTTAAATTCCCCATTTTTTGCTGCAGCATTGAAGTATCTGGGAACATTCTGCTAATGAGAATACAAACATGAAACTTGATCACCTTCAAACATCACCATTTAGTGGCAGATATGATATATCACTCCAACTCATCCGAAGACCTATATTTTCGAGAGAAAAAATCTATTTTGAACAATTTTACATAAATCAATTGGTATACTCTCATCGTGCAAAACATCATAAAGAATTCCATCTCTTTATAAACAAAAACACACCCAACATTCAATTCGAGCTTAATCGACAAATCAAACTACTTAGGAAAATTTGATTAAAAACCATTACTTACAAAGTTGACAGAATTTTATTGAATATGGAGAAAATTTGTCAGCTGTTTCGCCAACTGCGACGCTGCACTGAAGATATTAGGGAACAAGACGGGGTACAGTTTTACTTGAGCGGACCACACTTTACTTTGGGGAATTAACAAGGCTATTGTTTTTATTGTATTTGTACTAATTTAGCTAATTCATCGTTTACTAGATTGTTTTGGTAAATTCAGTCGAATGAATCAGCAAAAAATAATATTGTGGCTTATTTTTCCATACGATCTCGCTCCTAAGCCGTACGGCCTCGTTAGCATCAACTCTCCGGCCTCGTTAGCATCAAATCTACCTAAGCCTAAGCTAAAGGTACCCGACTCTCCAAATAAAGTACGGCCCTTTGCCTTTTCAAAAAATGTGCGAGATCAAATTATCGGGCGAGCATGAGAAAAACAGCAACAAAGTGATACTGAAGAGTCCCCGTAGAAATGATGTTTTGTTATTTCAAAAAATGTTATCAAAAAAAACTTTAAACATCTTTTTTTTAAAAATCACAACTCTTAAAGGTATTTTATTGCAATCTGCTTAGCGGAAAATTAACTGCGGAATTGTGAGAACATACAGCACACTAGCACCTTTTCCAATCATATATGAACTCCGATAGCTTTTCTGATGCTTTGTTGCGGAAGGAGCGCAGCCTGTCCGGCGGGTCACACCCCAATCCATCCAGTCTGCCCTCACGCATTCGACCAGCAAGGACGTCGTACTGGTCTGGCAAGGTTTCCTGCAAACACCGAACGGTCTTAGAAGCTCTCCAAAAAGCATAGTCAACTCAATAAAAACCTAAGAACCCCTAATCTTATTAGTAGCACAAGTCTCACATTACAGGAGACAGTTTTCAGAAGAATTCACAGGTGCCTGGGAGCTATTATGAGTTATTCTAAATCGTAGGCTCTTATGGAGCGTTAGAATATCACTTTTCACTTTTCTAACTGATTTTTTTCTGCTAACTGATTTTCTGCTATCTGGTTTTTTTGAACGCTCCAATGTCTCACCACGAAAACATGGCCTATGGTAAAAAGAAAGAACCTAAAATGTGTACAATTAGTGAGAGAAATATAACGTTCGAGACATGAGCAGCGATGTCTTTTTTCTTGCAGCGAGAGAGCGTTCAAAAAACCAGATAGCAGAAAATCAGTTGGCAGAAAAAAAATCAGTTAGCAAGGTGAAAAGTGATATTCTAACGCTCCATTAGATTGCAAAGTGTTAACAAACAGCTTGAAAGAAAAAAGGAAACTCATCACGAGCTGCAATGAAACAAAACTCAAAAGCTTCGATAAAAAGGGTACTTACCACGACAACTGGACGAAGACCTCTCAATGCTTCTCTCAACTCTTCCTCTTCTGCTGCCATTTTCTTCCACACCGGGCCAAAATCGCCACTCTTCAAGCTGTGAATTGAACATGTAATTGCCTCGCCACTTTTTCACTTTAGGGGCCCTTCCTCTCAGAGGTTCAATTGGGTCATACTTTTTATTTACATTTACAGAAATTATTTTTACATCAAAATAATTATTGTTTCATTAAAGAAATTATTTTCACATTGGAAACGCTTAGGCTTAGGAAAAAGTTTAAGCTAACGAGGCCGTACGGCTTAGCTAACGAGGCCGTATCAAGAAAATGATCCAATTTAACTGATCCAATTGAACCTCTGAGAGGGGGGCTCCTAAAGTGAAAAAGTGCCATTGCCTCGATGCATCCCAATTCTGCCAAAAGTAGTATTTTTACCTCACGAACCAAATGATACGGTTTCTTCTGAAAAAAAGTTTTACCTGGGTCACTAATAATATAAGTAGTTCCCTCCCCCTTCGTATACAAACGCGGAATAAACCAGTGAGCAGCCACTAGCCCAACCTAGATGACTCTTTTTTATCTCCGCTGCAATGCGAGGGTTTAATAAATTTTCAAAACAAAAAAGAAACAAAAAACTAACAAGAAAAAGGAAAAAGAGCTCAGAAAAATACAAAGTTAATTAGACAATAGGAAGAATACAAGAAAAATGGCGTAAGACTTGAGCCTATGAGAAAAGAATGAACAACAGAGCGAATTACATCATCATATACAAGAGAAGCAAAAAACTACGATGAAAATGTGAAATTGGATAGAATTTCGATACTGTACCTAATAAAAAAGTCTGACAGTGATTGTAACCACCCCGTCCCAACCCAACAACTAACAGTTTCTTGATTGTGTCGTATTCACCAGCCGCCTTTTGTACAGCTTGAAGCAGTCTCTGAGAATGGATTCGATGCTTTTCGTCAATGACTACTCTCAGATCTCCATCCTGCAATATGACTAGGCGTTCAACAAAAAAGTCACCAAAGCAAACTAGTCATCAATTCAAAAGCCATAGCCCTCCATCAATATCATCCTTGTTGCCCTTTCTTATATGTATACTTGAATCATAGCACAAGGGAAACCCTATATAAGTTGTGCTAAGGCAACACATAACTCATTTTCATAATTAATATAATGATGATTTTCATCATTACAAACTGTTTACAATAATCAATAATATTCCTCGCGCTTCATCCCGCCTATTAGCAAGGTACGCGCCCCCGGGATGACGTAAAGACGTAGCCTGCGAGCCTCAGTGCCTGCATTCAGGGTCACTGCTGGTGTGTGTACGAGAAAAGGAACGGACACTGACACATTATTTACATAATCGATAACAAATGATTGAACTATTGCACAGAAAAACAAGCTAGTCCTCCGGGCGGGATCGAACCCAGACCATCTCGACTCAAACCGGGAGCGCGTGTTACCATTACACCACGGGGACACATTGCTATTCCGTGCGATAGTGTTATATGAAAGGCTCATATAACGCGGAACGCGATAGAGCGGATCTCGCTCTACACACTTCGTGCAATAGAAATTTCATACTTCAGAATCACTTGAAACTTTCATATATGGGGTAAAAAAGCACGGAGAAAACGATGGTCAACTTTATTTTTCACGATCTGTTTTTCATTATGATGAAATTTGTCTCTCAAAAGAATAGGTGTTGAAAATCGTGTCATACACTATTTTGAAGATAACTAAGCTGAATGAAGAGCTTATAACTTCATTTTTGGGCACGTCGTAGCCAACTGGATGTATTACATGTGCGTTAATGTCATTAATCGGATAACTTATTCTCACCGGTTTTTTGAGTCCTTTATTGGTCAACGCAAATGTTGAATATTCACTAAATCTTCAATTTTTTGCTTCCAACTCAAAACATAGATCTCTCCACTGAGTATAATATAGAGAATTTTTTTCTGAACATTTACATAATGCATTATCTGCGAAAAATCTTAAATGTTTTTGGTGAAAACACGCTTTGAAACACGAAAACTCGTTCAAGCTCAAAAGTCCGATTTGTGTTCTCACACCCAGATAGTGAGTTAGTGAACGACATTGATGACAGGTTTGTCAGTGACTAGAACACAATATCGCTGGTTGTATTTGGAACACGTACACCAGTTTTTTAGCAACAAGAACACATTTTTTTCGTATGCAGCCGCAACTACCCTGTTTCGCTCCGTGGAAACATTTTTAACGGACGATTTATAAATTGAAAACATCAAAAAGTAACAAATAATGTGAACATTCAGGTTATTCACTTCCGAAGCTTTTTCTTGGGCACAACTTCGGACACATCCCGCTGTAATTCCCTCTCTTCCTCCTCCTCGCGCACTCCACACCCCTCTACAGCCCTCCACGCTTCCGCTTCCGTCCCGTCCATTTTCTCAGCCTCTACCTCGTCCACTTTCCCATCTCGCAGTTTCAGCAGACATCTGTTGATGACTCCCTGTACCTGCTTCTGCGTGAGCATCGTGCTAGGAGTAAATCGGAACTTTCCTCCACTCTTGGCCTCCCTCATCTCCTGAACGATCCTCTTCGCGTCCGCTCGCGATTCTTCCACCCTGCACTTCCTCACTGTCTCCTCCACAAACAACTTCGCATCAGGGTTCAGTGACGACCGCTGCGTGCTCTTCTGTGCCCACCCGTGCTCGAGAAGAGTGGTATTTCTTCCATCTATCAAATCCATAACCTCGTCGGTTGCGATGCGACCCTGCAGCGATCCGACAGTCTCCACGCGAGCTGCGAAAAGTCCTAGTGCCATGGTTGTATTTGGAACACGTACACCAGTTTTTTAGCAACAAGAACACATTTTTTTCGTATGCAGCCGAAAAAAATGTATTCTTGTTGTGGTAACTACCCTGTTGCGCTCAACGAAGTAACGGAAAAACGGTACTTTCCAAAAACAACTTTTAACTTTTGTTGAAAACGTGTATGTCTTAAAATTCTCGCTCTCTTCGTCTCTTCCAATCTTTTTAACTCTTACTCTCCCTCTTTCTGTCTTTCTCTTTCTCTCTCTGTCTCGCTGTCTCTCACTGCTTTTCCTCAAGTTTTTATCGATTGAACAAACGTTGGCCTGAAGCCTCTCTCTTTTCCCTTTTTTCTCTTTCTTGTTTTCGTATCTCCTGTTGTTCGTCTCCCGCCGTTTCCGATAATTTTATTGTAAGAAAACAATAAAGTAATACCGTGAATAGAGTTGCGTCAAAAAAATTACTTGTCTTATCCACAAAATTAGTTGGTTTGCCGAACAACGATCGGTTAGGATGAAACTAGTTCGAAAAAACTATTCCTTTTCGATTTTTCACCTCATTCTTGCATGAAACAACTAAATTAAAAAGAACAAGAGTTGCGAAAAATCAACACTTGTTTGAGTTTTGCCACTCTGGCAAGTCGTAATAATTTAAACAATTTTTTTTATCATATTTCAGATTTAAAAAAATTATAGTGAGTAGGCTTCAATTAGATAAATGCTCTGCCGTGATAAAGGGATCAAGTTTAAGGGGCCCAAACAGCTTCCCTGGGGAACCCCGGATGGAGTGGGGTAAGGTAGAGAATCACTGTTATTGATTCGGACTGACTGTTCTCGTTGATGCAGGAAGTTTGAAATGAAACTTAAGAGACTTCCTGAAAGCCCAATGGACTCAACTTTTCTCATTAGGTAGGAAAGAGGGACGCTATCGAATGCACTAGTGAAGTCAATTAAGACACAGCTAATGTATTCATTCTTGTCCAGTTTAAAGTGCCATTCCGTCATTGGTTCTAGAAGTGATAGTTCGCAAGAATGTTGAGCTCTAAATCCGAACTGATGATTGCTGATCAACTTATTCTCATCCAGAAATTCTAGTATTCTTTTGCAAACGATACGCTCCATTATTTTATTAAATTTTTTTGTGTCTATAGAATAAGTTATCCGATTGTGAGAATAAGTGAGAATAAACAACCTGTGAGAATAAGTTATCCGATTAATGACATTAACGCACATGTACATCCAGTTGGCTACGACGTGCCCAAAAATGAAGTTATAAGCTCTTCATTCAGCTTAGTTATCTTCAAAATAGTGTATGACACGATTTTCAACACCTATTTTTTTGAGAGACAAATTTCATCATAATGAAAAACAGATCGTGAAAAATAAAGTTGACCATCGTTTTCTCCGTGCTTTTTTACCCCATATATGAAAGTTTCAAGTGATTCTGAAGTATGAAATTTCTATTGCATACTCATGGCCCGCTCTATCGCGTTCCGCGTCATATGCCTTGTTCTCTTAGTCACGCATGCTTATCAATCCGTTGCGTCATGAATGAAGTGTAACTCCAGAATTCACGATTAAGACAGAAGAGCGATGGAAGATGGATGATAAATCTTCAAATTCTAAGTTACAGTTTAAAGGCAGTGACGCCTAGTTAAGATGACAAATGATTGAACTATCGCACCGAAAAAAGCTAGTCCGCCGGGCGGGATCGAACCTAGACCATCTCGACTCAAACCGGGAGCGCGTGTTACCATTACACCACGTGGACACATTGTTATTCCGTGCGATAGTGTTATATGAAAGGCTCATATGCCTTGTTCTCTTAGTCACGCATGCTTATCAAGCGATTGCGTCATGAACGGAGCGTAACTTCAGAGAAGATTTATACATAATCGATACTTTACTTGCCTTATCGTATAGTTTGTACATATGCGGAGCTCCGGTGAAGATCTTCTTATCCAAGTCGGAGCCTCCCTCAAGATTCCTCATTCCAGAAAACACATAACGCATACTGCAAGAAGAACTCATAATCAGTCCCTGTGCTTGAAGACCGAAAATATTGAAAACCTATCTCTATCTTACTCTATTATGGAGCGTTTGAATTCAACTTTTCACTTTGCAAATTAATCTCTGCAAAGTGATCCCGTTAAACGCTCTAGGCCGCATCCCGGCCGCATCCCGTTAAGCGTTTAACGCTCTAGGCCGCATCCCTCACTTTGCAGAGATTATTTGCAAAGTGAAAAGTTGAATTCTAACGCTACATTACTCTTCCTTTGATTCCTTGAAAGACAAGGGTTAGTTAATATATTTATTTACAGTTAACAGATCCCACACTGGATTTGAGAGACCATAATGTATCTTTTTTAAAACAATAATTTTAAAAAAAACTTAAGTCACTTTCATTCTTGACGTTATCTTTAGTTAGTAGGTTTATCTTTAGTTAGTAGGTTTATCTTTAGTTAGTAGGTTTATCTTTAGTTAGTAGGTTTATCTTTAGTTAGTAGGTTTATCTTTAGTTAGTAGGTTTATCTTTAGTTAGTAGGTTTATCTTTAGTTAGTAGGTTTATCTTTAGTTAGTAGGTTTATCTTTAGTTAGTAGGTTTATCTTTAGTTAGTAGGTTTATCTTTAGTTAGTAGGTTTATCTTTAGTTAGTAGGTTTATCTTTAGTTAGTAGGTTTATCTTTAGTTAGTAGGTTTATCTTTAGTTAGTAAGTTTATCTTTAGTTAGTAGGTTTATCTTTAGTTAGTAGGTTTATCTTTAGTTAGTAGGTTTATCTTTAGTTAGTAGGTTTATCTTTAGTTAGTAGGTTTATCTTTAGTTAGTAGGTTTATCTTTAGTTAGTAGGTTTATCTTTAGTTAGTAGGTTTATCTTTAGTTAGTAGGTTCCTCCTGAGATTTGCTATACTTTTACATTTTCTTGCTCCTATTTTCTTCGATGTTTCTATTGAAAAAACTTTTTTAAATAGAAAAAATTGAGAGAAACTTTGTTATTTTAATTAAAAACTGAATATTCAAAAGCACAATTAATATATTTATTGATCTACTTGGCCGGAGGCTCTTCTTGCGTCTTCTGCTGAACGATTGCAAGAATTTCCGCCGCTCTCACCCCCTTCTTGGCATTTGTTGCAAAGACCCTGGAAAAGTGCCTTCATGAGTTGACTTCAGGTCGTTGGTCGTTTCTTACCACCCACAGAAAAAGCGTGTACATCAGAAAGAAAAGTTTACGTATCGATCCAAAATGCAGTTGAGTCGATAGGATATTGAATTGAGAGGAGATTGATGAAATGAGAATCCCTAATGCAAAAGTTCTAGAGTTAATGAATGACTTTCGGCTTTTGCATTGTGAGAGTACGGTAAGATACTTGGAGAAAAACATAATAGGTGCAAAAGAAACTTTTTTTAATTCATATAAACATAGAATAAATATTACAAATATTTAATTGGAAGCAAATAATTGCGCACCGATTCTATCCGTATTTCGGGAGAGAGAAAAACTCTGGTTAACTTATTTATTTTTTCTCATTCTTATCAAAAAGTTCCTCTTCGCGATAGATTACACAAGGATGACTCCTCAACTTATGTAGGTCATAACTGAAAAACAATAAATTACTTAAAGAGTGAATAAATGAATTACTCACTTGTAAACTCTTCCCAGTTCTCTCGCGGTCGCTTCCATCCAATTCTTAGACTCTTCTTTTCTTATCTTCGCGACATTGACTATGTTTTCTGAAAAATAATTAATAACACTTTGATAATAATAAGTTGAATGATACGTTTTTTCTGCGTTGAATGATATGAAAAACGTTGAATGATATGAAAAACCAAAATCATAGCACGTTTCTATTAAATCCTTCAAAAATTGTCATCAAGATCGCAAAAATATCTTCCATTAAATTAGATCAAAGTGCTTTGAAAATTTTTAAAACCCTTATTTTTCAAACCTCTAGAACCAATATAAATACTTGTACTAATACATTTTTTTTATTTACACAAAAAATCTGAATTTGTCTTGACCATTGTTTTGTTTCATTTTTTATTGACTAGTTTTTTACTATTCCCATTCGCACACTTTCCATTTCTCTTTAAAATTTTCCGCTTTCTTCAATCAATTTTTTTTATCTACACGCTTTTCCATTTTCCAAAGGGTTCTTAGAAACCGCCTGTTTTTCTGACCATCTTCTGGAAACTTCCATGGAAGCATATACTCCATCGCTGCTACTCCTTCCTCCAATGCAGCATACTCGAGTCTTTTTGCTATCTCGTCCATCTTAAAACAGCGAATCGCTCAGAAAGAACCGATCTAGTGCCTAGCTAATCATTCAAGAACTTGATAAAAGCTCCAGACAGAAATAAAAGGAGGCGGGGGAGGGTTGGAGTTTAAGCCTAACTCATCTTTCAAACTGTCACATCCGTCACCTCCCCCTCCTACTCTTTTGAAGAAACTTTGTGGAAAACGAGATAAAAAGAGACATACGAAGGAAAAGATAAACTCAGCTAGAGAAAGAAAGAAAGAGAGAGAGAGAGAGAGAGAGAGAGAGAGAGAGAGAGAGAGAGAGAGAGAGAGAAAGAGAGAGAGAAGAATAAGTCACTGAGAGTAGAGAGCGGTATATCAAGAAAACGTTGTCGTTTCTTACAAACTCGTAAACATGAAACCAATCTACATATTATATGCCACATCAGCTGAATTCCTTAATCATAAGATTTTACACGCGCACGAAAAGGACTGTTAACATAGTTCAACAAAGGTCACTAGCAAGCAGGGGTTTTTTAGTGTGAAAGAAAAAAGGGACAGACGCCCGCCAAAGGCGGAAAATTTTTTCTCATAAGGGTCCCCCTTACGATTTGGAAAAACAGAGACACGCCGAAGGCGGAAAATTTTTCTTTCACATAAGGGTCCCCCTTATGAAAAAAACAGAGGCCCGCCGAAGGCGAAAAACTTTTTTTCCCATAAGGCCCCCCCCCTTACGATTTGGAAAAACAGAGACCCGCCGAAGGCGAAAAAATTTTTCTCACATAAGGGTCCCCTTTACCTTTTTTTCACATAAGGGTCCCCCATTACGATTTGGAAAAACAGAGGCCCGCCGAAGGCGGAAAATTTTTCTTTCACATAAGGGTCCCCCCTTATGAAAAAACAGAGGCCCGCCGAAGGCGAAAAACTTTTTTTCGCATAAGGGCCCCTCTTACGATTTGGAAAAAGAGAGACCCGCCGAAGGCAAAAAAATTTTTTCTCACATAAGGGTCCCCTTTACCTTTTTTTCACATAAGGGTCCCCCCTAAAGATTTGGAACACAGAGGCCCGCCGACAGAAGATCTGTCATGACTAAATAACCCCTGCTTGCAAGTCACAAGTGTTTGGAGTCTGTGAAAACGACCAATCTTCGAGCGGTGGAGCCTGGCATAATGAGAAGCGTGCTTCATCTTCATTATAGACTCCCTCGCTCATGAACCGCTCGTTTTTCCTAGTCTTCAACAGTGCTGGTGACCTATGAATGTTACTCGACCAGATCCAAACTGGAATAACATGAAGATTTGGCGGGTGAACTGACCTGTGAGCCAAGCCTGCGCTCTAGCTGCTGGCTGCTTTCCATTCTTCTCATCGGTTTGTCTGAGATCAGTCGAGCAACATTCACTTCTTTTTTACAATCCAGATTGTACCTTTAATACTTCATGAGTATATGACTCAACTGTACGGCCTTATTTTATGATCTAACTTGCAGGGATTTGATGATCCGTCTGAAGAAGACACAAAAACCCTTTAAAAGGGAGAATTCTTGTGTACAGAGACCCCCGAGTGAATATGAAACGTCGTTTATAGGAAAAAAATAGGGTCCATGTGAGGTTTTGCCCTCAAAATGGAAAAAAAGAGACCAGCAAAGTTCGAAACAAAAACCCGCGAACAGATGGTGAAACTTGTTCATTCAATCCCTGCCAACTTGTAATCTGACTCTGTCACGTGATTTGAGAACTCAACGTTGAACGATCTACTTCAATTAGAAAAAGAAATGCTCATATTTGGGTGAAAAAAACTTACATTCTATTTTTTCTGAATTTTTTTTTGAACGCAAGAACGCCGGAATGAATCTGGAGGCAGGTATAATATGCGGCGGATATACCTGCCACTCCTATGCGGCGGATACGTACATACATAGGTAAAATGTCTTGATTTCTCGATAGGTCGAAAAAAATGATGTCATTAAAAAGAATGTTACTGGAAGCTGGCTATCGCAACGACTATCACCGAGACTCGAAACACACTGGCAACAGTGGCCATTCGTGACTCTACAGCCTTAAGAGCCTGTCACGGATGGAGCCGGATCATCCAGTCCAGAATCGAGCGCGACCTCAGGTGGCGGATAAAGGGATGCCTCCCTACGAATAATTCGTGCTGGGAGGTAGCGGGAGAAATCCCGCCGCGGACCAAAACTGGGTAGTATAGCTCGTCAAAGGAGGGCGATGCCGGACCGGCCTGAGCATGCCACCGGACAACACATCAGCCGATACTCCGCTATACTTTTCAATGGCGAATCGAGGTGCCAGTCAAATAGCCTCTTGCCTATCTCCAGTCAACGACAGGCGAGACGTCTCTACTCCCACCCAAAACGATGCAAGGCCGGCTTGACCATCCACTCACAAGGCCTATAGCATGAACAGGTTGCTACAACGATGTCCGCCTTCACAAGGTGCAGCATGACAGTCTCAGGACTGCAAAGGACATCAAAACCCCTTCTCCGGACGCATCTTGTCCGAAGAACACGAGAACTTCTCTCATTAAAAAGAGTGTTCATAACCAAGTCTTCGATGCGGGATGCTTGCCGGCAACAACAACAACAACTATCACCGAGAGGAAAACCTCGAGTTCACTTTTTTTCGGGTTGAGTGGCGAATACGTACTTACACCCATTTGGAACGCCACATAATATCCCTGTCTGGAGGACAGATTATTTTTTCGGTAGAAAAAACAACCTAAATTTTCACATAAAATATTTTTTCGGTAGAAAAAATAATAAAACGACCAGTTGAGCTTCCTCATTAACCTTGAAACATTACAGAATGAAACAACTTCCTGGTGAGTCTTACAATGCACTTGCCGAAACCAACATATTTGGCTCTCAATATGAGTATTAGACCCCCTCCCAGAACCCCCCCCTACTCGAAACACACTGGCAACAGTGGCCATTCGTGACTCTACAGCCTTAAGACCCTGTCACGGATGGAGCCGGATTATCCAGTCCAGAATCGAGCGCGACCTCAGGTGGCGGATAGAGGGATGCCTCCCTACGAATAATTCGTGCTGGGAAGTAGCGGGAGAAATCCCGCCGCGGACCAAAACTGGGTAGTATAGCTCGTCAAAGGAGGGCGATGCCGGACCGGCCTGGGCATGCCACCGGACAAAACATCAGCCGATACTCCGCTATACTTTTCAATGGCGAGTCGAGGCGCCAGTAAAATAACCTCTTGCCCTTCTCCGGTTAACGAATGGGTCTCGCCAAGAGGATCGCCGACTGCGGTGCGAGTGTAGACGGAGAAAATCTCTCCGGACTCAAAAATATCCTCACCACAAACCTATCCCAAAAGGACTCCCCTCGACAGGACCTATGGGCAAGACAACAACAACAGTATCAGACCTCCCTTTGTCATCAGACCTGACCTTTTCGTAATTTCCCACGATAAAAAACACCTGATCCTGTTTAGGCGAGGTTTCTTGAGGCTTTCCGTCTCCTCGTCACTCAACGAGTACATCTCCAAGGCTCGCCAAGCATGTGCGCAATTGAAAGTCGCGCACGCCCCGATGTAAAACTGTAAATCGAGAGACAAGTCGACAAGGATATCGAAAATCCCGCCCATGGACGGGTTAATGCGCCCAAAACCGATATCGCCACCATTTGATTGATAACATGGTTCTCGACCGAGTGGTCTTCTGGCTGTGTCTCTTAGGCCCAGTCTTTCTCTCTCTATCTCTCTCTGTATAACCTCCCTACTCTCTCTATTTCTGTTTCTATCTCTCATTCTTTGTTTATATCTCTGTCTCTGTCTCTCTCTCTTCAGCTCTCTCGACAAACCATATCTCCATAAGTATGTTCCTGTTCACCGAGTCCAAATTCATTCGGCAGACAGAAGATGCTCTCTCCCGCCGCAATTCCTCCAACGAATTCTGCCTTTAAAAACTTGATTATAGGATGAGAAAAGATTATCAAATTACCCGTCCACAAACTGGCTAAGAGGCCGTGTATGCCTTGAAGTGTTCGAAAACATTGGTAAACCTTACCTTGACTTGTGTGTTCAAAATGGGTTCCATGACTTTTCGCTTCACCGCGACAACTCGCACCCGGACTTCGCAATATTTTTTCTCCAAAGCTCTAATGTATGTTCGAAATGTTTCTCTAACCTGCATTTAGGTTTAAATCTGAGCTTTCCAAGAAAAAAAAGGTGATAAGATTTTCCTGTTCATAAAGCTTCTTCTCATAATGTACCGTTCGCTCACTTTCAGTTTTTTTGGTGGTGTCACTCAATGTGCGCGCGGTGTATACTTTATTGCACAGTGCGAGTAGCGTATTCACAAAAATAAGATATTGATCACAATTGAAAAAAATTACACATGAATTTCACTTTTTCATAAAAGAAGTGAGAAAAACTAGGTTTTGAGAAAAAAGAAGATATTTCACACTATAAAAAGCTTGAAAGTTTTTCTTTTAAATTTGATATTTTAGACAATTGAAAATGTTAAAAATAAATTGTTCCAAAACAGTCACAAAAGGGTGTGAAATCAATTTTTTTTTTGTCTTTTACAATTGGTGTCATTTGTATGGTGTCAAATGTGGTGTCATTTGAACGGTGTCAAATGTGGTGTCATTTGAACGGTGTCAAATGTGGTGTCATTTCAACGGTGTCAAATGTGGTTTCATTTGAACGAACACTTTAATTCTTTCATACCACACTCACAACGTTATGTATAAAAGATGAATTTTTCGAATCAAAACTTTTCATTTTTCGCAGTGTACATATTATTTACGGAAACGAAATAAAAGAATCCAACCGACCTTGATGAACTTCGCCTTTACATCAACCGCAGTCGCCAAGCCCCAAATCAGTTGACTGAGGTCTTTATCGACTGGCTTCTTAACTTCCGGCTCAGGTTTAGATTTGGTTCCTGTACTCCGGCTGCTTCTTTGCCAAATCTGAAATATTACGATTTATTACTCCGGCTGCTTCTTTGCCAAATCTCAAATATTACGATTTATTCAAACAACTGTCTACTATAAAATATCATTATGTCACTAACACCCTGTTATAAAAAAGTATTGAAAAATTATCTTCAAATTAGGAACATAAAAAACTTCTCAAACCAAGGGTTAAATAGTGACCGGATCGGTCCCGTCGGCGGATACATGTACACACACTATTGACAAAAAAATCCCTCTCTTTTCTTACCGTTTTCCTTCATCCCTCCTTCTTTTTTCCTCCAAACTTTGAGCGGCGGATACATGTAAACCCAAATTGGGCGGCTACATTTAACCCCTGTCTCAAACCCTGGTTGGAAAAAATGAACTGACCTAAAATGTACATATTTTAGTTCAAAGGCGGGCATACCCTGCTTTCAGGCGGGAAAGGATATTCCAGTTCAAAAATGTCATTTTTCTAAGAGCTTTTTCTAAGTTTCCAGAAACTTCTCCTCTGTTTTCTCCCCTCTCAGATCAGAACCTCTTCTTTCCGTTTCTCCGCCTGCTTTTCCTCCCGCTTCTCCTCATATCTGGGGGGTTCATCAAGAGCTGGTGAGTTCAAATTGAATAGCCGCGCGTCCCAAATCGAATTCTTGGCCACATCCTCTAGCGAAAAGACATCTGCAAACGTGAACGGAAACTGTTTCGGCAAATAATGGAGAATGAAATCATTTGCCAGTTCAGGAAGAAAGAGTCATACGGAAGTCATGATACTCATTGCTACAAAAAGTCATGAGCTGAGAAAAAAATTAACCGAGTTTAAAAATGAAGTTATGAGTTTACATGGAACAGTTTACCAATATCTGTAATCTCAGAAAAAAAATCTTAGTCATGATTTCAGAACTATAGCTATTCTAAATATAAACTATACCCGATTCATGAATTGTGTTTTTTTCTTCTGCTGTTTCAGTGACTTTTTCTTCTTTCGAAAAATGATTTTCTCACTTTAATTGTTAAAGTGTTCCGCTTGTGTACTCATTCCACATATGAATTTATGTTGATGAATGAACTCAATGCGATAAACTATTGATATGAACATATCATACTCGCTATCTCTGTGCCAATATGTCGCTCGGGGGAATCGAACCCGCAACCTTTCTCTCGTGATTGTTATGTCCGGCACCTACCTTTATAGGTCATCAGAATGCCAGAATCACATGCTACAGAAGTTATTGACTAGTGAACTCACTCTCGTTCTGATCCCAACGAAAAAGAGGCTGTATCTGGAGAATTTCCGGAGAGTTGCAGCACTCTCTCCGCAGTTGAGCCATGTCCGCTCTCGTCAGCCTGTTTAAGCATTCAGTCTCGCTTCAACTTATTGACTCATCAGCCTGTTTAAGGATTCAGTCTCGCTTCAACTTATTGACTCGTCAGCCTGTTTAAGGATTCAGTCTCGCTTCAACTTATTGACTCGTCAGCCTGTTTAAGCATTCAGTCTCGCTTCAACTTATTGACTCATCAGCCTGTTTAAGGATTCAGTCTCGCTTCAACTTATTGACTCATCAGCCTGTTTAAGGATTCAGTCTCGCTTCAACTTATTGACTCATCAGCCTGTTTAAGGATTCATTCTCGCTTCAACTTATTGACTCATCAGCCTGTTTAAGGATTCAGTCTCGCTTCAACTTATTGACTCGTCAGCCTGTTTAAGCATTCAGTCTCGCTTCAACTTATTGACTCATCAGCCTGTTTAAGGATTCAGTCTCGCTTCAACTTATTGACTCATCAGCCTGTTTAAGGATTCAGTCTCGCTTCAACTTATTGACTCGTCAGCCTGTTTAAGGATTCAGTCTCGCTTCAACTTATTGACTCATCAGCCTGTTTAATGATTCAGTCTCGCTTCAACTTATTGACTCATCAGCCTGTTTAAGGATTCAGTCTCGCTTCAACTTATTGACTCGTCAGCCTGTTTAAGCATTCAGTCTCGCTTCAACTTATTGACTCGTCAGCCTGTTTAAGCATTCAGTCTCGCTTCAACTTATTGACTCATCAGCCTTTTTAAGGATTCAGTCTCGCTTCAACTTATTGACTCATCAGCCTGTTTAAGGATTCAGTCTCGCTTCAACTTATTGACTCATCAGCCTGTTTAAGGATTCAGTCTCGCTTCAACTTATTGACTCATCAGCCTGTTTAAGGATTCAGTCTCGCTTCAACTTATTGACTCATCAGCCTGTTTAAGCATTCAGTCTCGCTTCAACTTATTGACTCATCAGCCTGTTTAAGGATTCAGTCTCGCTTCAACTTATTGACTCATCAGCCTGTTTAAGGATTCAGTCTCGCTTCAACTTATTGACTCATCAGCCTGTTTAAGGATTCAGTCTCGCTTCAACTTATTGACTCATCAGCCTGTTTAAGGATTCAGTCTCGCTTCAACTTATTGACTCGTCAGCCTGTTCAAGGATTCAGTCTCGCTTCAACTTATTGACTCGTCAGCCTGTTTAAGCATTCAGTCTCGCTTCAACTTATTGACTCATCAGCCTGTTTAAGGATTCAGTCTCGCTTCAACTTATTGACTCATCAGCCTGTTTAAGGATTCAGTCTCGCTTCAACTTATTGACTCATCAGCCTGTTTAAGAACTCAGTCTCGCTTCAACTTATTGACTCATCAGCCTGTTTAAGGATTCAGTCTCGCTTCAACTTATTGACTCGTCAGCCTGTTTAAGCATTCAGTCTCGCTTCAACTTATTGATTCGTCAGCCTGTTTAAGCATTCAGTCTCGCTTCAACTTATTGACTCATCAGCCTGTTTAAGGATTCAGTCTCGCTTCAACTTATTGACTCATCAGCCTGTTTAAGGATTCAGTCTCGCTTCAACTTATTGACTCATCAGCCTGTTTAAGGATTCAGTCTCGCTTCAACTTATTGACTCATCAGCCTGTTTAAGGATTCAGTCTCGCTTCAACTTATTGACTCATCAGCCTGTTTAAGGATTCAGTCTCGCTTCAACTTATTGACTCATCAGCCTGTTTAAGGATTCAGTCTCGCTTCAACTTATTGACTCGTCAGCCTGTTTAAGGATTCAGTCTCGCTTCAACTTATTGAATCGTCAGCCTGTTTAAGCATTCAGTCTTGCTTCAAATTATTGACTGATTTCTCAAGAAAGTATTCAATATGTATATCATCTAACCACCGGTTTCATATCGCGCTCGAAACTGATAAAAGAGGCCCACTGAACGAGGCCCTAAAAAGCTCAACTGAACTTTAACTTCCTAGAACAAAAAGTTACTTCTGTGAAAGCTGTTCTTCAGTCATCCTCATGTCCGGTGCTTTCGATAGAACATATGCTGAGTACATCAAGCTTTGTCGCTCGTCCACTCTTCGGTTTTCCTGAAACCGATTCTCATTAATCAATCGATAACCATACAAACAGGGTTTAAATGGTCATGTGAGACCCTATGTCGGCGGGCTTCAAAACTCCTGAGAGGTACCCTTTTGTTGAAGTCGAGAAAAAAATTTGCGGGTCTTGGTTCCTTTTTTGCATTATAAAGGAAGACCCGCAGGTCTCTATTTCATAAATTTTTCTGCGTTCTGCGGGTCTCTGTACCTCTTCCTTGCACACTAAAAACCCTACATACAAATAATTTTCTGTCTCTGTGAGCCTGAACCGACGCTTACACTCACGAATTAGTGCCACAGAGGTTCAAACTAGGAACACCGCCAGAATACAAAAAGTAGCTTTTTATGAGACTTGTTTCTTCAAGAACTCGACGAGCTACAGCAGAGAAAGCCTGCTCAATTTTGGGAGCGAATGGAAAAATATGAACATGTTACCGACAGGGGAATGGGTAGATCAAATTTAGGTCAAGTACAATCACGGTTCTTCTTGTGGCTAGAACACGCAGACTTGAAAGCGTTCATCATTCGCATTCTCTTTTCCCCTTTTACCCAAAATCAAACTGCTCACCAATCCTACCAAACTTTAGACTGGCTGTAGTTTATGCTCAAACCTATGGGCTTTTCGAAAATTAAACAAGATTTAAAAACTCTCCGTTTGTATGCCCTCCCTTTTTCGTGATCGCCCGCTCTTGGTGTCTTTGCAAAGTCAACTGTTCCCTAAAGACTAGTCTCAAAATCTACATGCTTTTTTCGAGGTTCTCAAGAAGCATTTTGAATTCTAATCTCATTAACAAAAAGGATTTCAAGATTCTCCTGGATGATTCGAGTAAACGAACATGATTCTGACTCTCCCCACTGCTGCTATTCACACTAGCAGTGATATAGCAGGCAGCCACTGGTTCTACCAGGATAGGTCTGTCCTGCATCTCAGGGGAGCTCGTACCCTGCCGCGAGGCGGGAACAAGCGCGAGGAAGAAGAAGAAGAAGATTCGAGTAAACGAACACATGAGAATCCATCCGAGAAGAAAGCGTGTGGATTATTGTGTATGAACTTTCGCAGGAAGTTAACGCTTTCAAACGATGCCGATACCTGAGAAGGGAAACTAGAATGATATAAATTATAATTTTTTCATAAATAATAAGTATTATTCATAAAAAATGTTAATTTTCGCCTCTCAACAAGGTTCCTCGGATATGAAAAGCATTTGTAACCTTGTAGAACGAGCGATTGCTCTTCCGGTCACCACAGGAGTGTGTATAAGGGAGAACAGTAAGATTCGTGCCAGCAATACCCCCCGCATATCTCAACCTTTTAGGTTTGGGTGGGTCTAACCGGAAGAGGGAAGGGGGGGGAATTGAACGTTACATTTTTTAAACAATTTTAAGCGGACACCATCATTATCAGGGGTTAAATGGAGCCGCCCAATTTGGGTTTACATGTATCCGCCGCTCAAAGTTTGAAGGAAAAAAGAAGAGGGGATGAAGTAAAAGGGTAAGAAATAAGAATGAGATTTCTGTAAATAGTGTGTGTACATGTATCCGCCGACGGGACCGATCCGGTCACTATTTAACCCCTGATCATTATGCCAAACCAAGCCCAACTTCCGATTTCATAACTAGACTTTTTTAACTCTTCAGAAGACATGATGTTGTTGTTGTTCGCCTATGAACCGCCCTTCTTTGATAGTAGACGTTCGCGATCCTGCTACATGGCTCTTTATGCATCCTTTTCTCTCAAGTTCTTATCTCTCTTTGGGTTTTTAGCTTTCTTTTTCTCTTTTTTTTTAGGATAAGCCGGATTTTTGCCAGAAGACATGATCACCCAAATGTATGTCTACCCTCCCTCCCCCTCCCCATCTTCCTTGCCAGAAGACATGATAATCTCTCCGGACTCAAAAGGATCCTCACCAACCTATCCCAAAAGGACTCCCCTCGACAGGACCTATGGGCAAAACAACAACAACAAATGTCTACCCTCCCCCCCCTCTTCCTCGAATTTTCTCTTCCGGAAAACCCTCGGTAAGTCTCCATATTTTTCCGAGTCTCCTACCTTCTTGTAAAGCTCATTGATGGGCAAAAATTGGTGAGATTTTGCGAGCTTTTCATTGCAGACATGGAACATCTGCCAGAGCTTATTGGAATCCTGAAAAGAATCCTTTCTTATTCTCATATGGATCGAGTTTTGCTATGAAAAAGGGAAGGCATTGGTGAGTGTTTTGAATTCTCTATGGGTTAGCTTACAGTTTTGAACTTCAAACTAAGCAAACCCCTTTTGTGCTGAGTTTTCGCTAACAAAACCTTTTTAAACTTGAGATCAATAAAAAAGCTTTTTTTATTTTGTTGAGGTTGATTTTTGAGTCGGTAGGTCGGTTTCATAGAAACAAAATTTAGCTAGTTGGTAGTCTAAATATGATCTTTGCGCATAGTCATGCCAGTACACGCTAGAAAGAGATCACTACTAGGAAAGTCCTTTTGAGGCAGCCACTATCGGAATTTCTTCATTTCTTGATTCGGATCAATATTTCATTGGTGTGACTTAACAGACTCCTTGACTTTCCGCACAACGATAATCGCACCCTAACATTATGCTACACTCAGAATTCTCATCGTCGCTGCATTGAGTTTATCGCATGTGATGTACTTCCTCTATTAAAAATTCGAGTATTCCTTTTTTGTAAGGTATTTGATCTTTCACAAATTTATTTGATTTTCTCTTACAATGTATGGTTTATTTTTTAGTTTGAAGATTAATTCAAAAAATTCTTCGGAAACTTCAAACTGACTTCCGATTTGAAGACCTCTTCATAGACTTTCTTCCGCCTGAGGACTTCTTCAACCTGCCACCCTCTCCAAAACTTTTCCGCGTGCGATTGTTTCTCGCCCTTTTCGGCCATCTCTCAAATTTAAAACAGATTCACCTTAGACCTTCGGACTCCTCTCAATGACTCTTCGTGCGCGAAAACGTTTGTCGAGATTTTGAGACGAGAACGGAATTGTTCATGAGGAAAATACAATAAATGTTCATTGGAGGGCCCTGCTTGAGAGATGACAGATTGAGAAGATGAGGGTGATTGGGTAAATGTGATTAATGCGCCTATGCCATTGGGTGCGCAAGAAAATTGTCTCGGTTTTTATTTATTTATAAAAAGTCAGGTATTTTTTCCGGAGTTCTCTAGAAATTTCTTCAGTTAAGGTATATGAAGTTTTCACTTTCACGTTTTTTTTCTCACTCGTCTCATTCTTTGAGCATTTCAAATGGCTGAACGGTGCGAGCTAGACAAACTGATACTAGACTGTTAGACAATTCATTAGAGAAACTGATACTAGACTGTTAGACAATTCATTAGACAAACTGATACTAGACTGTTAGACAATTCATTAGACAAACTGATACTAGACTGTTAGACAATTCATTAGACAAACTGATACTAGACTGTTACAATCCATTAGACAAACTGATACTAGACTGTTAGACAATCCATTAGACAAACTGATACTAGACTGTTAGACAATCCATTAGACAAACTGATACTAGACTGTTAGACAATTCATTAGACAAACTGATACTAGACTGTTAGACAATTCATTAGACAAACTGATACTAGACTGTTAGACAATTCATTAGACAAACTGATACTAGACTGTTAGACAATTCATTAGACAAACTGATACTAGACTGTTAGACAATTCATTAGACAAACTGATACTAGACTGTTAGACAATTCATTAGACAAACTGATACTAGACTGTTAGACAATCCATTAGACAAACTGATACTAGACTGTTAGACAATCCATTAGACAAACTGATACTAGACTGTTAGACAATTCATTAGACAAACTGATACTAGACTGTTAGACAATCCATTAGACAAACTGATACTAGACTGTTAGACAATTCATTAGACAAACTGATACTAGACTGTTAGACAATTCATTAGACAAACTGATACTAGACTGTTAGACAATTCATTAGACAAACTGATACTAGACTGTTAGACAATCCATTAGACAAACTGATACTAGACTGTTAGACAATCCATTAGACAAACTGATACTAGACTGTTAGACAATCCATTAGACAAACTGATACTAGACTGTTAGACAATTCATTAGACAAACTGATACTAGACTGTTAGACAATTCATTAGACAAACTGATACTAGACTGTTAGACAATTCATTAGACAAACTGATACTAGACTGTTAGACAATCCATTAGACAAACTGATACTAGACTGTTAGACAATCCATTAGACAAACTGATACTAGACTGTTAGACAATCCATTAGACAAACTGATACTAGACTGTTAGACAATTCATTAGACAAACTGATACTAGACTGTTAGACAATTCATTAGACAAACTGATACTAGACTGTTAGACAATTCATTAGACAAACTGATACTAGACTGTTAGACAATTAATTAGACAAACTGATACTAGACTGTTAGACAATACATTAGACAAACTGATACTAGACTGTTAGACAATCCATTAGACAAACTGATACTAGACTGTTAGACAATCCATTAGACAAACTGATACTAGACTGTTAGACAAACTGATACTAGACTGTTAGACAATTCATTAGACAAACTGATACTAGACTGTTAGACAATTCATTAGACAAACTGATACTAGACTGTTAGACAATTCATTAGACAAACTGATACTAGACTGTTAGACAATCCATTAGACAAACTGATACTAGACTGTTAGACAATCCATTAGACAAACTGATACTAGACTGTTAGACAATCCATTAGACAAACTGATACTAGACTGTTAGACAATTCATTAGACAAACTGATACTAGACTGTTAGACAATTCATTAGACAAACTGATACTAGACTGTTAGACAATTCATTAGACAAACTGATACTAGACTGTTAGACAATCCATTAGACAAACTGATACTAGACTGTTAGACAATCCATTAGACAAACTGATACTAGACTGTTAGACAATCCATTAGACAAACTGATACTAGACTGTTAGACAATTCATTAGACAAACTGATACTAGACTGTTAGACAATCCATTAGACAAACTGATACTAGACTGTTAGACAATCCATTAGACAAACTGATACTAGACTGTTAGACAAACTGATACTAGACTGTTAGACAATTCATTAGACAAACTGATACTAGACTGTTAGACAATTCATTAGACAAACTGATACTAGACTGTTAGACAATTCATTAGACAAACTGATACTAGACTGTTAGACAATTCATTAGACAAACTGATACTAGACTGTTAGACAATTCATTAGACAAACTGATACTAGACTGTTAGACAATCCATTAGACAAACTGATACTAGACTGTTAGACAATCCATTAGACAAACTGATACTAGACTGTTAGACAATCCATTAGACAAACTGATACTAGACTGTTAGACAATTCATTAGACAAACTGATACTAGACTGTTAGACAATTCATTAGACAAACTGATGCTAGACTGTTAGACAATTCATTAGACAAACTGATACTAGACTGTTAGACAATCCATTAGACAAACTGCTACTAGACTGTTAGACAATTCATTAGACAAACTGATACTAGACTGTTAGACAATTCATTAGTTCTAGCGAGCTAGACAAACTGATACTAGACTGTTAGACAATTCATTAGTTCTAGCGAGCTAGACAAACTGATACTAGACTGTTAGACAATTCATTAGACAAACTGATACTAGACTGTTAGACAATTCATTAGTTCTAGCGAGCTAGACAAACTGATACTAGACTGTTAGACAATTCATTAGTTCTAGCGAGCTAGACAAACTGATACTAGACTGTTAGACAATTCATTAGACAAACTGATACTAGACTGTTAGACAATTCATTAGTTCTAGCGAGCTAGACAAACTGATACTAGACTGTTAGACAATTCATTAGTTCTAGCGAGCTAGACAAACTGATACTAGACTGTTAGACAATTCATTAGTTCTAGCGAGCTAGACAAACTGATAATAGACTGTTAGACAATTCATTAGTTCTAGCGAGCTTGACAAACTGATACTAGACTGTTAGACAATTCATTAGTTCTAGCGTTCCAAATCCTGTACTAGGCAGCAAACCGCATATTATTCATAAATCAGTCTCAAAGCTACCAAGAGAACAACAAATAACGTTATCACAGCTTCGAAGTGGAGACTCTAGCATTCTAGAAATTTATCTACATAGGATAGGAGCTTCAACTACTCCTATGTGTCCAAAGTGTCAATCTGAGCCTCACACTACTAGTCACTTATTCTCGTACTGCTGTGACCCCACTGAATTGAGACCTATAGATTTATGGCATAGGCCAATGTCTGTCGCGAAATGTGTTTCCAAATGACCTAGCTTTTAGTCCCTAGAGATTTGATGTAAACATGACTAAGTTTTAGTTCCTAGTGATCAGCGATCAGGTATATTTCCATGTGATTTTCCAAAAATTGGAAGGAGGAAATGAAAAAAAAGGAGAGAGAGAGAGAGAGAATTTGTGAGTGAAGGCTTATCTTCTTCTGAGCCTGCAATAGGAAGCCTCGTTATCTCGCCCGGAGACACCATCGGACAAACAACAACGACATGAAGATGAAGTTGTGTGTTTGGTGGAACTCAAGAGGTGTCGACTACTGGGTTGCTGTTACATAACGGCATGACTGCTAAAGCAGACTTCTACTGTGCACAACTCGACAGGGTGCAGAAAGCTATGGTGGCTCAAGGCGAAGAGTGCGCCAAAATTCGATTTCTACATGACAACGCGCGACCACATCACGAAAAAAACGATCCAGAAGCTGTTGAAGCTGCGATGGGAGTTGAAGCCTAACTCACCGTAATTGCCCCACATGGCACCCTCTAATTACCACCTATTCCGGTCCATGCAGAAAAACCGGCAGAGAAAAAAATTTGAGAACTAAGGTGAGGTAAAATCATGGTTGCGAGACTTCTTCGACTCGCTCTCTCCTTCGTTCTACCACAAGGACATCCACGATCTGCCCACGAGACGATATGGCAACGAAAGCCGTTAATTTTTGTTTTTTGTGTTTTTTTCGACAATTTTCGAAAAAACTTTTTCGAAAAACGAATTAGTCGAGAAAAAAAAACTTTTTTCGAAAATTCGAAAACCAAAATAGTCGAAAAAAACTTTTATCGAAAATTCGAAAAACGAAATAGCCGAAAATTTTTTTTTGTTGAAAGTTTGAAGAAAAGGTGAGAAAAAAGTTTTTCTCGAAGTGTCGAAAAAATTTTCAAGAGCAAACCAAAAAAACCGAAAAATGGCCAAAAATAGAGTTTTTGCGGTTGTTTTGGTGTTGCCTGCCTGGCACATGTTTCAGTGCTTTTTACAAACAGAGTTTAAGCACTTGCGTGCTAATAATTAGTTGACCCGATCGAACAGAATTCCGGCGGTATTCTCGGAAAATGAGGAGAAAGTTTCATTCAGATAAAACAACTTTTCCCGTTTTTTTTCGGTTTTTGAAATTGAAAAAAATTCGAAAAATTTTTCGGTTTTTTTAAATCGAAAAAAAGAATTCGAAAATTTTTATGGTTTTTAAAATTGAAAAAAAATTCGAAAAATTTGTTTTGGTTTTCA
Source organism: Allodiplogaster pararmata (assembly GCA_964056735.1). NCBI lineage: Eukaryota > Metazoa > Nematoda > Chromadorea > Rhabditida > Diplogasteridae > Allodiplogaster > Allodiplogaster pararmata. Next base: position 16,578,106 of record OZ057405.1, read on the forward strand.
AATTAGAAAAAAAAATCGAAAAATTTTTTGGTTTCAAAATCAAAAAAAAATGAAAAAAATTTTTTTTGGTTTTTTTTTTCGCTCATCCTTGATGGCAACACATACTCAACCATGATGGATCATAATTTGTTGATTAAGGCTCTTCTTTGAGTTAATAAATGAATAACAAAAAAGATTCAGAAACTGCGGTTTATTTCTTGCGCACCCAATACTACACGACAATCGGCGCGAAAACGCCAGAGTAAAGTCGGACGTTCGATGTAGAGAGAGAGAGGGAGAAAGCGAGGGAGAGAGAAAGAGAGGGAGAGAGAAAGAGAGGGAGAGAGAAAGAGAGGGAGAGAGAAAGAGAGTTATGGGGGAAGATGAACTGTCGGGGGCGGGCCCCCTAGCATCTTTATACACATTATATAATCGCCCTAGCCAGTGCGGCGTGTGCTAGCCACGCCCCACTGGCAGTGGGTGCTGGGCCCTTGACGGGGACCAGCCGGCCGACACTCCTCTCTCGCAATGCTCTCCGTCCCATTCCCATCTGTCCAAAGTCTACACCACACGACAAGGGAATGAAGAGCATCCCACGGAATGGGGATGCTACGTGGAGGTCCCGGAACCAACACCCGGAGCACCGCTACACGTCGATGCCCGCACAAAGGAGGAAGGTTACCTAGGGCCCGTGCGGAAGAGCTAAGAGAAGTAAAAAAAAGCTAGAAAAAAAGAGCGCTTTAGATCTCTCAAATATACGACTAGGTTAGAGCAGTCGTTTCCACGTGGAATAGGATAGGAAAGAGTTCCTCGTTAGGTAGAGCCTGACTCACTCATAATTTTTCCTCAAAAAACGCGCACATTTTTCATTTTTGGTGAGTCGGTCTCGAAGACCAACGTCAGGAACCCTCTCTGAGCAAAGGTTGAAAAAAAAAAACAAACAAACCTGTTTAAAAAAAAAGATTAAGAGAGATAAAAAAGGAGAAGCGAGAGAGTCGAGGCGGACCCCACTCATTTTGTACATATTCATGTATATATTTATATATATTCATCTATAATCTTGTGTATCCCGGTAACAATGTTTTGTTATAAGGTTTTTTTTGTTGTTGGAAGTTTTTTTTCTTCTCAATTTTCTGTGCTGGTTTGTTATTGTACCTATATTTTTGTTCTAAAGCAATAAAAAAAAAAACTCGTTTAGAGTTTTGTTTTTTTCAAGTACAGTGTTTAGAATGTTCTCTTCTGTCTTCTAAGTTTCGCAGAATGTTTTTTGTATGGTCTAGTCTAGATTTTACGTAGAAAAAAAAACCTCGAATCGTATAGACTTAGTGCTAAAAGTGAATTCGTATAGTTGTCGCAAACCCGCCTCGCTCGAAAATTTCTCTGCTTCTTGCGATTTTCCATATGTTATTTTGCCAGGCGTTATCATTCAGTGCGCTAACAATCAAGGCTAGTAATACATCGTACCAGGCAGGGTAAGGCTCTCGTAGTTGTACTATAAGAAATATAGAAGGTTAGACGCATAAAGATAGTGGGTGGAGTCTCTTCCTGACAGCCCATCGTAAAATATAATATAAATGGCAAGAGAGTGTGTGAGAGAGAGAGAAAGGTCATCGGCGGCGAGGCGGTCAACATCTGACATCGCAAATCATAATCCTTTTCCGGCCAGAGAGAAAGAGGGTGAAAAGACCCCCCCTCGTACCCCTGGATTTATTCTTTTATTTTTAACTTAATTTCCTGTATTGTTTTTATTTATAAATTCAAGTAATAAAAAATTTATGAACTCTCTATATAAAAAAAAATGTAGAAAGCACCTATTTTTTCATGAATAATGTTTTCCAAATGACTCTCTTTTGCATTTGTAAACCAAATTGTAAATGCATCTGCAACTTCTAAAACTAATTGAATTGCTCCAATTTGATTTTTCTTGGTTTCGGATACCTTTTACACATTCATTTTCGCGGACTGAGTTTCTCTGTCCTTCTTCGCGAACAAGATACCGCGTCAAAATTCTTTTTTTTTCTTTTTCCATCTTTCGTATCACATTCTAGATATGAACGTTGACGATTCGAACTACCCGCGCCGAATCCCCGAGCTGAGAAGGATCTCGGAGAGGAACAATAAAATCCTGCAGGCAGTAACACCAGCCCCTCCGAGCTTCGAACCGGGAGCAGAAAGCTTTCTCAGTTTTGTAAGAAACCTGCAGGACTACGTTCGTCGGTTCAATCTGGAAGAGAGCGACGTTCTGCATGTCTTTCCTCTCCTCCTCCCAGAAGAGGTGAGAGACGAATACGACAAAATACCAGAAGAGACAAGACAAACAGGACCGTTCACGACCATTTTGGCCGCAATGAACACAATACTGGCGCAGGACAGATACACGAACGCAGCAAAGAGTGCGTTGAGGCTATGCAAGCAAAAAGACAAAACAGTGGAACAATTCGCGAGAGAAGTCCGGATGCTGGCTGAGAGATCTTATCCGAATCAAGCTGAGATTCGATCGGAAATGGAGCGTGACTCGTTCATCAGAGGATTAAGACCTCAAATAAGGCGAATCGTCACGAGAGAAAAGCCAGCGAACTTCCTGGACGCCAGAACAATGGCGAGAAACGAGGAACTCTTGCTGGAAGCCGACGAAGAAGAAGATCTTGCACAAAGAATCAGTGCCATAGCATTGGACAACCCACGCAGAGGAAGATCTCCCAGCCCATGGATCCCGTTCAACTTCGGAAGAGGACGAGGCTACAACAACTGGACTAACAGAGGCCAGAGAAGTTACCGAGGAAACTACGGCCCAAGAAGCCGTAGCAGACAGCGATCGAAGACACCGAGAAGAAGCTCGTCAAGAGGAAGAAGCTACCCAAATGAAAGAAATAACGTCAGCGAAAGAAACTATCAAAGAAGAGGCAACCCGCCCAACGGCCGTGGCAGAGCGAGAGGACAGTATCGCCCCTTCGTTCACTTCATAACAATCATCGCGATGATCAGCCTGCTTACAAATGGATCGAAAGCCACATCAGAATCGTTCTACGAATGCACCAATCAACGAGGAGGAATACTGGTTGCCCCAATGGTGCAACAAGCTTGCAAACTTCCGCCAGTTTCCAAAGTTCTCCGTACAAGAGTCGCGCTCTACATCAAAAATGGTTCGGCAATAGCCGTACCCGGGTACAAATGCTTATTGGAGAGATATGAGCATTGCGCGGACTCAACGTTTTTCATAACGTCCTATAATACTTCAATAATCGGCACAGCAAAACCCTCGCGAACAGAGTGCGAAACAGCCCAAAACGAAAGACTATGATGAAAAAGCCATCAGATGAACTTAGAAGATGCCTCAGCCATCGCCCTCATGAAACTACGGGCGGAACAATCGTTATTTTTCCAGATTTGAGAGAAGACATCGACATACTGCAATACATGAGCGGAGCCGAAAGGAAGAGACGCGCAACTAGCAAATTACAAGTCGTCAGAGAAGCCTTTTTCGGAATCGCCGCTCGATACCATATGGAAAGATTTAACGACATACAGCTCGGAGAAACACTCAGGAAGTTCAACGTCGCCTTTCAAGAAGTCGAAAGAATCGCAAGGAAATACAAAACCAGAAGCGACGAGGACATATTCTTTAGAGCACTTCGGACAACCACTGGACACCTGGAAACTGAAACACGTTTCAAGAAAATGAGCTCAGAAGAACTCGAAGAAGCTGTTGACAACGAAGCAAGGCTGAGCGAGAAGAACCTTCTCGACTCATTCAAGAAACAACCCGAAGAGAAGAGAAAACAGCTTTACCTAGAAAAGGCTATGGAGATTGCTCTGAGAAAAGAGAATGCGGACCCTCGAGCTGCATTCGACGACATCAACGACGAAGATCTACCATACTATCATGGTGCAGAGGAATACGAAACGCCAAAATACGACAAAACGACTAATACAACGGTTCAAAGATTGAAAAAGAGATATGACGCGTCATTACATGCGTTCTCAGAATTCTTTAAGCTTCTACAAGAAAGACAGGTCAGATTGGAAAACCTGAGGAAAATAGATCCAAACGCAACGCTGGCCCCGATGTACCCGAATACAAATGGAACATCTTCTCCTCAGCAAACGACTCCAAAGCAGCTGAATCTGGAAAGAGCATCGGCCAGCACTGAAACGAAAACTGTTACTCCAAAACCTACTACGATCACCAAGCTTACAACTCTATTAACAACCTCTACCTTAAAACCGAATCCCAAAACAACAACACCAACAACAAGTACAACAACGAAATTTCCCTCAACCACACCAACGACCTACAAATCGACAATTCTGCCTCGTAAGATAAGATCAACCGAACGTTCTACGACACAACCCTACACGGGAATGGTTGGATCGGAGGCACACGTCAAGTTCATGAAGGACACCTATGACCACGAAGAAAACATTCGAAGGAACATGACTCACCAAGGCGTCAATCAGAAGATTCAATACGCCGTGGAAAACATTCAAAATGACAATCTTCTGAACTTTCAACAGCTTTTCTACAGCATATGCAACATTCAGAACAAACAGATTCAAATGTTCAACACGATGCTTCGAATCGAACCAACTATCACGATGAGAACGATATTACAAAGGGAAGACCTACATGCACGATTTGTCGGTACAAACGTTCTCCAAGTCACAAGATGTGGTCCAGTCAAAGCAATCAAAATCATAAGGCACAAAGAGATAGATGGGAAGTGCTTTCTATACACGCCCATCATCAATGACCAGAACACCACCATGTTCATCTTACCAGGAACGCATGATGTAACCATCACAAGTCCAACTGTGAACTGCAAACATGTTTTCCCCGATGTATGGCAGGACAGTAACAGGACATATCTAGCTGGAGAAGATTTCGCCAACGTCACTCAGTTAGAAGGACTCACCAACGACCACCAATATATTGCAACGAAAATGGAATTCAGTGCAGGAGACATCTATGACAACGCTAAAGGAAGCTCATTCCCATTGATGTTGGCCCTATCCTACGGTGCGAGTCTAGCAGCACTTCAACAAAACCAGAATCATCTTATAAACATCTTAGCAGGAGAAGGCCTTCTGGGAATTTCCAATATCTCGGTACAGACTGGATTTGACTTCGAAGCCCTTCAGGAAATGGGAATCGCGGAAATGGTGAAAGCCTACGCCATCAGAAGTCTTCTATGGCTTGGTCTACCCGCAGTGATAGTCATACTTATCATCATATTACTCATCATCGCGAAGGCAACCCTCCTGAAGTTCATAATCAAAGCCTTCACCACCTTGCCACGTCCGCAAATACATTTCGTGAGAACAAGGGAAGCCGAGACAAGGATAAATGTTGTCGAATCCTATCCTTTGACTGCGTTCGTCACTCAAAGGGACTTGGACGAAGCTCCTAAATTCTACTTCGCGAGAGTAAACAACATCAATTCAAGTTCAACTCCCCTGCCAATCATTCCAGTCACAATTGAAGATCGAGCAACGCATGCACTTTGTGACTCCGGATCTACAATCACCTATGTGAGAAAATCACTTGCAGAGAATGCAGGGATCGGTATACAGAAAAACAATCAGAAAGCGACAACAGCAAACGGATCTACTATGAAGTTCATCGGTTCATCCAATGTCCAAATCAACATTGGAGGAAACCTACTGATGCACGAAATACTCATCAGCGAAGACAAGGATTGCCCCGCTCAAGTACTCATCGGATACGACGTCATCAGCAAATACGCACACAACGGAGTATCATTCACTTTGGAACCTCACAAAGGAAGACTAGTGATAGGAGATAGCGCAGTTCCCCTTCTAAGCTGCGCAAGAGAAGCTTATCAACCCACAGGAGAAGTGTGGAATGTCATCACGGACGACAAAAGTTACAACATCAAACCGACAGAGACTTCAATGATACAGCTCATCATACCCAATTCTGACATATCGAGCCTAACCGACATCTTCCACATACAGCAGAAAGGCAATCTGGACACCATATCCATGCAACCTTTCCTGGTTCATGCGATGACGTCACAGAATAGTCAACCTACAGCAGTGAGGCTCCAGAACAAAACAAACCACACTATAGTCATCAAACCACATACGGAATTGGCAAAAGCAGAAGGAATGTACGCAACGAAATTCGAAAACGACGTGCCAGAAGAAGCAGATCTAGAACCAACCCTCTTAAGAATGCCCGATGACACATATGACTACATGGTAGATGTCAACATATCACCATCATTAGTCGAGGAGAAACATCGGAACCAAATACTCGAAATCATAAAGGCAAACGCGAACGCTTTTTACAACCATGATGGAATCATCGGAAAATTTCGCGGAAACATCGAACACTCAATCAAGCTGAAACCAAACGCGGAAATCCCAAAGCCGAGAACATACAGAATACCAATCGGAAAACAGGAAGAAGTGGAAAAGCAAGTCAACATGATGCTCGAACAAAATATTATCGAACCCTCCAACAGCCTGGTTCTATCCCCGCCTGTACTGGTCAGAAAGAAAGATGGCAGCTACAGATTCACAGTCGACTACAGAGCAATCAACGCCATCACGGCACCAAAACACTACCTGATACCAAGGATAGAAGATCTCATCGATTCTTCAGCAGGAAAAAAGATTTTCTCTACTTTGGATCTACAAAGCGGATTCTATCAGATACCGCTCAGAGAAGAAGATCGCCATCTGACAGCTTTTAAAACTCACATAGGCATATACCAGTTTAGAGTCATCCCAATGGGACTTTCAGGTGCGCCAGGTACATTCCAGAGATGCATGGAAATCGTCAGAAGAGCCTCTGGAGGAAAAATCCAAGTCTATCTGGATGACATTCTCATCGCATCGGACACACTAGAGGAACATCTCAGAGACCTCAAAGCCACCTTGGAAACGATACAGGAATACGGTCTGCGCATCAACACCAAGAAATGTGTGTTTGCAGCAAACAGCGTCACCTACCTAGGATTCATCATCAGTAAGGATGGAACTCAACCGAACCCAAACAAGGTGGAAGCCATACGAAAATTCCCGCGCCCAATCAACAAGAAAGGTGTAATGGCGTTCCTCGGGATGTGCAACTACTTCCGAAAATTCATCGATCATTTCGCAGAAGACGCAGCCCCGCTTACAGATCTTCTGCGCAACGAAGAGTTTGTCTGGATGTCCACACAAGAAGAAGCATTCGAAAGACTGAAACTAAAACTGAGCCAGGCCCCAGTCCTGGTCAGCCCCACTCGTCACGAACAATTCATCATGGAAACCGATGCGTCAGGAATCGCTGTCGCCGCGGTTCTCTACCAAGAAAAAGAAAATGAACTGCATCCCATCGCATTTGCTTCCAGAAAACTCAAACCAGCAGAGAGAAGGTATCCCGCTATAGAAACGGAAGCACTTGCGATCGTTTTTGGTTTGAAAGAGTACCGACAGTACATTCTTGGAGTTCATACCAAAGTAATCACAGATCACAAACCACTGGTCTCTCTTCTAAAAAGAAGAGACCTAATGGGCAGACTAGCGAAGTACCAACTAACGCTACAGGAATATGAGCTCGAGATCATATACCGCCCAGGCAAAGAGAATGCAGTACCAGATGCATTGTCACGGTACACCGAAAACGAAATCTCAGAGCCAAAAGGATTCGTGAAAGAAGACGAAATCAACCCTAGATCAGTCAACAGTGTTACTTCAAATGAACTACGAACAGCTCAAGAACGATGTCATTGGATTCAAGAAACCATATCCGCTCTTTCTAAGCAAGAAGAAACTCCAGCGACGCAGAAACTCCACAACAGATACTTCGTGGCAGAAAGCCTTCTCTACGAAAAAACCGAACAAAAACTCCCAAACACCAAGACTCATCCTACCGCGAGACAGAACTTTCACGCAGAAAATAATCAAGGAGTTCCATGAAGAGGCTAATCTGGCAGCTCATGCAGGAATAGCCAGAACCACGGAATGTATCAAAAGAAGATTCACATGGACAGGACTCAAGGAAGACGTCGAAGAATTCGTCAGAACGTGTCAAGCATGTCAGCAGCGGAAACCTAATCCCCACACCTACACGAAAGAACCACTTGGCACATACGAGACCCCTACAAGGCCATTTGCTAGAGTCCACGCAGACATCTGCGGCCCACTACCGATCACGATAAACGGCAATAGATATTTCATTGTCTTCATCGACGCTTTCAGCAAATACATCATAGCTGAGCCCATACCGAACATTGAAACCAAAACAATTGCGGACATCTTCATCAGCAGAGTCTACTGTCTACACGGAGCACCAGAAACTTTAGTCACTGACAGAGGATCAAACTTTACCTCGAACACATTCAAGGATACAATCAGCTCCCTCGGCATCACACTAGCCACCTCCCTTCCCTACCATCACAACACAAACGGGCTGGCAGAAAGAGCCATCAGGACCATAGAAGAATCGATCTCCCAGTACACCAACAACTCTCAGGATAATTGGGACACAGCCTTGCCACTAACAATCATGGCAATCAACTCATTAAAATCGAAAGTCACTCAGGAGGCCCCCTTTACAGTTCTTTTCGGCAGAGATGCGCGAATCCCCGCGGATGCAAAATGGAGAACGCCTCAAAGAAGCTACGCGTCACCGGAAGAGTACGCAGCACAAATTCGCGTTCAGCATCGCGAAACTTGGGAATCAGTTCATAAAAACATAGAAAAGGCATCGGAACAGTACAAGGAGTACTATGACACTAGAAATAGAATCAAACCGAAGAAAATTTCTGTATCGGACGAAGTACTCATCAGAGGAGCCCCACCGAAGACTAAGCTGTGCCCGACTCGCGTCGGACCAGCAAGAGTTGTTGCAACCGAAGGAACAAGTGTTGAGGTACAAATTGGCAGATCCAGACGATCGTATCACCCAGATCGCCTTCAGAAGTTCTACAGACGAGAAGAGACACGAGTCCGAGACGATGAGCCCAGCAGTGCGAGGCCACGAGCGCAGCAGATGATCGACAAGAGACACGAGTCCGAGGCGACGAACTCAGCAGTCCGAGGTCACGAGCCCAGCAGACGATCAACAAGAGCGAAAAGAAGAACTGCAAGATACGAATATTGAAAAAAAAATAATAATAGTATAAATTTCTACATATGCCTAATCGGTGTGTGTTCCAACCTTTACTATAAGTCATGTTATTTTTTTTTCAAACTAAATAACTCGATATAATTGAAATATGTACGTGAGTGTAAACATTATTATTACTATTAAAATTCACATTGACAGGATGTTAGATATCGTAAAAACAAAATCATGTAATATTCAAAGCCTATTTTCGTAATATATATGATTTTCTTAGTGTGCGTCTTTTGTAGAAAAAATTGTAAATAATAAGATTCCGTTACATGTATTCTTATTTACTGTACTGAAAAATAGTATTTTCGTTACTAGTATTTTTATTTAGTTCAAAAAAAAAAAAGTAAATAAGTCTAATTTCGTTGCTAGTATTCTTAGTTAGTTTTGATATTATTTAAAAAAAAAAAATTTTTTTTTTGTTTTGGATAGAAAAATAAATGAAACGCTCTATAGTTTAGAAAAGTTTCTAGAACAAAAAACGGATTTTAATAACTCAATACACGTTCTTAGTCACGTATGAAAATGTATCAACTCGAAGCTATTTTAAAGGTTTTGAAATAGCTATCTATTCTTAATTTAATTTTCTCAATCGGATTTGTAATTAATTTAATTTTCTCAATCTGATTTGTACTTAATTTAATTTTCTCAATTTGATGTGTGATTAACTGAAAAGATATGTAGGGTTTTTGTCGCAGACCCAATGGAAAAAGAAGTACCACTTGGTCTGCTTTTCCCTACAGCAATGAAAACGAAGATTTGATAAACGAGGGCGGAGAGACTTTTTCGGAGGGGGGATGTCGGGGGCGGGCCCCCTAGCATCTTTATACACATTATATAATCGCCCTAGCCAGTGCGGCGTGTGCTAGCCACGCCCCACTGGCAGTGGGTGCTGGGCCCTTGACGGGGACCAGCCGGCCGACACTCCTCTCTCGCAATGCTCTCCGTCCCATTCCCATCTGTCCAAAGTCTACACCACACGACAAGGGAATGAAGAGCATCCCACGGAATGGGGATGCTACGGAACGAGGTATTAAATAATGTGATTAAATCTGTGATTTCAAGGCTAATTGGGATAATCTGCATACAAGAGTGCTACATACCAGTTTTGTTGTTGTTGTTTCTTGCCCAGTGGGTTATCTTCCCCAAGTGACACAGAAGAAGAATGTCGAAGCTCTCGACCCTCACTGTTTGTTTTTCACTAACTTCCCTCTTTTTTCTCTCCTTCTCACTAACTGGAACACTCCATCTTTAGAAGGGAGATAAAGAGGATGCGTATCACGACACTTTACCGCGACATCTCGGTATTTTTCACTTGGTCTCAGGTAAGATTACGCTTACGATGCCGTACGGTATCACAATTGCCAAAAGAAGGGTAAGGGAGTCCAAAAACAGACATTTTTTAAAACAAATTTTCAAAATTCATCTTTCAATTTTCTTTACCAATTTTTCTATAATCAATTTTAGAATCCGTTTTCCAAAATTTTAAAATCCAGTTTTTTAAAATGTTTTTTTTTTTTTGCTCTGGCTTAGACTTTCAAGCAAATTAAAACAAAAAATATTTTTCCGCTTAGGCTTAGGTAAAGGTTACGCTGACGAGGCCGTACGGCTTAGGAATCCATTTTGGTTTTGCTGTTGGCAAAACAGTTGGCTTTGCTTTGCTGATATACCCTGAATACTGTAGCCCATTACCCTTTTGTCGATTGCCGCATGGTTTTTGCTGTTGGCAATTGCCGTGGATCCATGTCGTACGGACGGCTTAGGAACGAGACCGCAAAATAAAACTTTTTGCCGACTTGACCACTCTTCCCAGTTTACGCTGAACTCAAATAATATAATATTTATTCATCCATAAGAACCAAAACACCTGGAAAACACTATCAACACGCAGGCTTCACGTTTTATAATTACACTTTGCTTCAGAATTACACTTCACATCATATAATTAACACGTAATTTATCAAAAAATATAGATAATCAAAACTGAAAATACCTTACTTATCTTATATCAGATTTTACAAAGACAATTAATTAATCAGAATTTTTGGAATGGTTTCAATCGACATAAATTTACGAACTGTTACGAGAATAATGAGAATTTACGAACTGTTACGAGAATAATGAGATACCCTAATATGAAACAATTGCATAAATAATATGTTTTTCTCCACTATTTAATTCAACCAAATCCCAGAAGCTCTTCAAATTTTTTTATTTCCAACAAAAATCCGAGCGAAAAAATCAAGTACTGTGTTTAAAAACCTTCAACTCACGTAAAAATCGCAGTACGAAATTCCGAGAAAAAAAAACTAAAACGCTGATGAATAACCGTTTCAGTGCAACCGACGATGAAACAGGGCTTCGTTCAACACGGGAAGAGCAAATGAGAACAAGCATAGATTACTTTATAACTTGGGTTACTGTATGAAGATACTATTCATAAGGTTACTGTATAGCATGCGACAGTAACCACAAAAGAAGACTCTCAAAACTTTCATTCTAACCTTTTTTCACAAGAACACGAGCATCATACAGTATACTGTGTTTCAGGGTGCCAATCTGAGCAAGTTCCCTATCTCTCTCTTTCTTTTCATCTAATCTATTTTGACCGTGGAGTAGATCTTGCGGACGAATTTGGCGGTGCCCACGTACCCGATCGTTCCACACATCAACCCAAGCGCTGCCGAGAACAATCCCATGTAACCAAAGTAGAAAACGGTTTGGAAGAGACCGAACATCCTCAAGAAAAAAACCATCACATCATTTTGCTTCTGACTTTTTTCTGACTCTCGGTGACTTTTTGAGGGTCCTGAAAGAGACAAAAGTCCTTAGATATGATTCAGATTTTCTATCTTCACAAAACAAAAACTTGTTAACAGGGTGTTTCTTAGCACCCGCACAATTTTTTCGAGCGCAAAGATTTTTTCGAGCGCAAAGATTTTTTTAATTGAGTTCAACATTAAATTTTTACAATGATTTGGACTTTCCCTACTAAAAAACCCGAGAAAAACGTTTCCCAAGAGCATAGATTTCCATGTTTTTCGGGGTTTCTGGAGAGCGCATAAATTTTTTTTACCCACAGTGCGGGTCAGAGAAACATCCTGCTTGTTAATAGTCACTTATATTATCATGACCCCAAATTTTAACAAGGAGCTACCTAGCCTATTGCCCTATTTCTCCTCCTGTTTTATCAAAACCATGCAGTTCAGCAAGTAAGAAGACTAAGAAGAATACATGATAATAAATAAACTTCCATTCAAGCATATCAACGTCACTCATAACCATCCCCATGATATCACTACTCTCCCCGTCCCTCATAACCATCCCCATGATATCACTACTCTCCCCGTCACTCATAACCATCCCCATGATATCACTACTCTCCCCGTCCCTCATAACCATCCCCATGATATCACTACTCTCCCCGTCACTCATAATCATCCCCATGATATCACTTCTCTCCCCATCACTCGAAACTCACTTTGTTTTGAAGAAGAAATAGTACACTGAGTACATGTACACATAAAGAGATGTTGAGGCTCCCGCCGCGAAAGATGTCCAGCGCCTGGAACACATATCGAAGTAATACTGTAAAGCTAATCAAACTCGGTTGTGGCACTATAGCAATGGACCTAACTGCAATCGGTCACAATTTGGATCATTCCCTCCCCCCGTTTCTCAGGTCCACAAGTCAAGATATTTGGGTAACTCTTAAGACTTTGACGTCGTCAAACTTCATGGGATGACATTGGGGTCCCTTTACCAATACCCGACCGGGTTCCTTGGCCCTTTCCCCTGTCATTCACACAGATCAAGTGGACCAACCATCTGTAATCTTCGGCATTCAGGAGGAAGTAGCAGCAGACAATTGTCACGAACACCTCAAAATAAACAATTAATCTTTACATTCATCCACGGAACATCTACAGTACCCAAAAATCGCTCAAGTTGAGGCCCTCGCCCGATAGAGCGGTCGTTTAAAAAAATTTATAAGTGAAGGTGACTCATGGTAGTAACGAACTCGAACAAGGATAAAAGGTCCATATATATAAACTACACCAAAACACTAACCGTGACTATGGCAAGAATAATCGTCACTAGCAGCATGAAGCCGTACACGTAGTAGATCTTGTAAGCCCAGAAGGAGGTGAAGATAAAATACCTGGAAGAGGAACCATCTTTTCGTCATTCCCTAGCGCCTCTTAAGACCAACAACACCGAATACTTTTCCACATATAATCTTCTTTTTTTCCTCGCTTCAGTTATCACAATAAGCTTAAGCATCACTAAAGTAACTGCGCCTACGATAGATTGATTGGCATCTCACAGGAAATCTCCACAAATTAGATCATCTCAAGTGACATTTTCAAGGATAGGAGTAATCTCTTATGAGGTATCAACTTTGTAGTCTTTTATAAAGAATGACTCACTTGGATATGATATTCTCTTGAATCAGTGTCTAAATGAATGAAACCTCAAAGGATCAATGTCTCTCACTTTATTTGTTAAAGTGTCACGCTTTTGTACTCATTCCACATATGCCTTTATGTTGATGAATGAACTCAATGCGATAAATTACTATTATTATATCAACTGACATCTCGATGAAGATGCTGCCAAAAGGCAAGACTCCTCCCGCGAGCGCAATCAGCCATGGCTGCACGAACCATTTCTTGTCCGGAATAGGACGCGGAACCGCATTCACCCTGCACAACACACAATGAGGTAAAATAACCCAATCATACCTTAATACCTTAAAAAGACTCAATTATCACCAGAACGCCTTTATTATGGAGTTTATTCCCGGATTAACTTATTTATTCCCGGATTAACTTATTTATTCCCGGATTAACTTATTTATTCCCGGATTAACTTATTTATTCCCGGATTAACTTATTTATTCCCGGATTAACTTATTTATTCCCGGATTAACTTATTTATTCCCGGATTAACTTATTTATTCCCGGATTAACTTATTAACTTAAAATCTATGTTTTCCCTCTAAAATTCTCTCTTCTTCTTCAAATATAAGAGCTATTGTTCCAAGTAGCGGCTTATTTTCACCTATTTTTTAAACTTCAATACTCACCCGTTTTCACCAATGATAAACATTCGAAACACATTTGCTCGTTCTTCGGAAAAAAGAGCGGGATTATTTCTAAACACTATATTCTACCGTATCCCCTCAAACTAGAACCTGCAAGGGTAGTCGCCTTGTCCACTCATGTTCCTCCCGAGTACGGTACCGACGAGTGTCAGTGGTAAGATGACGAAGAGACAGATTGCGCTGACAGCCAGCTGAACATACTCATCGTTTGATCTTCTCCTTCTGAGCACTATTGTATTGAATTTTAGTATTTCGAGCTTATAATCTAGACCTAATTTTGATCAGCACCACTAAAATACTGAGAGACTTCCATTAGAGTCCCCCAAGGTACAGTACCGCCCGAAATGTTATCATATATAGATTATTGAACATAACTTTTTTGTAAAAAACCGAATGAAGCTCAAATTTTCAGATTCTTTTACTCGTATTCCGATGTCCAACAGTTCGAACCATGACTTAAAACAAAAATTGTATGAATTAAGTTCGCAAAACAAAAAAAAAATTATAATAAACATCATTGAGAAAAAAACAGCTTCTTGCATGATTTTACTTGTTTTTCGATGTCCAACAGTTCGAACAATGACTTGAAACAGAATTCGTATGAACTGAGTTCAAAAAACAACAAAAAAACTCAACAAAAAATTCATGGAGAAAAAACTGAAAAATAGAAGGTTGTCAATTTTGATGTATTTCCTGGAGATAATTAATAAATTTATCCAAAAGATGTCCGGTACGGTACAGACGCCCAAAAAAAAACTTCAGTGAAAATTTGAGCTTTGAACGTTATCTTTGAAAAAAGTTAGGTTCAATAATCTATATATGATAACATTTCGGGCGGTACTGTACTCTAGTGGTGAACCGGAATTACTTACTAAGTTGTATGGTTGTTGTTGTTGTTGTTGCCGGCAAGCATCCCGCATCGAAGACTTGGTTATGAACACTCTCTTTAATGAGAGAAGTTTTCGTGTTCTTCGGACAAGATGCGTCCGGAGAAGGGTTTTGATGTCCTTTGCAGTCCTGAGACTGTCATGCTGCACCTTGTGAAGGCGGACATCGTTGTAGCAACCTGTTCATGCTATAGGCCTTGTGAGTGGGTGGTCAAGCCGGCCTAGCATCGTTTTGGGTGGGAGTAGAGACGTCTCGCCTGTCGTTGACCGGAGATAGGCAAGAGGCTATTTGACTGGCGCCTCGACTCGCCATTGAAAAGTATAGCGGAGTATCGGCTGATGTTTTGTCCGGTGGCAAGCCCAGGCCGGTCTGGCATCACCCTCCTTTGACGAGCTATACTACCCCAGTTTTGGTCCGCGGCGGGATTTCTCCCGCTACCTTCCCAGCACGAATAATTCGTAGGGAGGCATCCCTCTATCCGCCACCTGAGGTCGCGCTCGATTCTGGACTTGGATGATCCGGCTCCATCCGTGACAGGCTCTTAAGGCTGTAGAGTCACGAATGGCCACTGTTGCCAGTGTGGTTCGAGTTGTATGGTCAAGTTCTTCCGTCAATCACCCGACCGTTTCGAGCTTCGACGTTGATTTTCAACCATTTTTAGAACAGCCCTCTCCCGTGAGCCCTTTTCTCCCCCCCCCCTTCTATTAAACTAGTTCATCTTGGAACTGATTAGTATCTACTATACATAGCCTCGAAACACACTGGCAACAGTGGCCATTCGTGACTCTACAGCCTTAAGAGCCTGTCACGGATGGAGCCGGATCATCCAGTCCAGAATCGAGCGCGACCTCAGGTGGCGGATAGAGGGATGCCTCCCTACGAAGAATTCGTGCTGGGAGGTAGCGGGAGAAATCCCGCAGCGGACCAAAAACTGGGTAGTATAGCTCGTCAAAGGAGGGTGATGCCAGACCGGCCTGGGGCATGCCACCGGACAAAACATCAGCCGATACTCCGCTATACTTTTCAATGGCGAGTCGAGGCGCCAGTCAAATAGCCTCTTGCCTATCTCCGGTCAACGACAGGCGAGACGTCTCTACTCCCACCCAAAACAATGCTAGGCCGGCTTGACCACCCACTCACAAGGGCCTATAGCATGAACAGGTTGCTACAACGATGTCCGCCCTTCACAAGGATGCAGCATGACAGTCTCAGGACTGCCAAAGGACATCAAAACTCTTCTCCGGACGCATCTTGTCCGAAGAACACGAGAACTTCTCTCATTAAAGAGAGTGTTCATAACCAAGTCTTCGATGCGGGATGCTCGCCGGCAACAACAACAACAACTATACATAGCACCGCTTCCTGCGATTTACTGTGTCCCTAAAGCACGCACAATGCCAACTCTACTGGACCAACCATGATGGTGAAGGAATGGCCCTAGATGCATGGTAGTAGATGGCGATGAAGTTGATCAGGAACGCAACCTCCGCACACCATCGAAGGCAGCAGCGCCGAACCCAGCAGCATCTCAACAAAACAATCAATAGTTACATAGGAAGCTTGAAAAAGGCCCTACCGTTTTCAGAATATCAAAGAGGTGAGCTAGTCGTTACAGCCTTGATATCTCATATTTTTTCAATCAGTCTCACTTCAAAGCAGACATTCTAGGATCCCATTTGGTAATGCACCACGTCTCTCACCTGGCGAATCCAGAGTTGACCCCCGAATCGGGCGTACATGCTGCCACCCGCGAATCCATTCACCGGCGACGACGCTGCGTACACAAAGATCGCCGCCGACAGCAGAGAACCGCGCCTGCAGTAATCGGGTCTTCTCTTAAGGGTCCCAATAGAATGCTACTTATAATCTGTTCTATTGTGTTCTTACTTGGTTGTTCCATTATGTATTGTGTGCTCTTTGTTATGATGCTGTTTACTCTGTTACTGGGTTTTACAATATGATTCATCTAAAAACTCGCGCAAGGAAGGGGCTTGATAAGCCTATAGAATGCTTTGTTTGGAATTTCGCTAGATTTGTAAGGGGAGTGTAAAATCGATTTCTAGGAATAAAGCATTCGCCACTAAAGTCCGTTGCCTGAAATAGGGTATAGTCATTATTACAATTAATTCACAATTGAGACCCTCAGAAATTGGCAGTCATAAATTTCTCTCTCCATCAGACGCTAGATCTCTCCACCCAAAGAACGGTTCAACAACTGTGATTCCGCCTTTCCCCTTCTCACTGACTCTGTGTAGAATTCTCCGAGAATCGCGAGCAGAGTTGTGATTATCATGACGGTGAAAACGTGATAGCCAGTCCCTGCATTAAAACACCATTTTATACAAAAGGCCTTCACAAAAAACCTCATTTAAATTCAATCAATGACTTATGAATCTAAAACAAGTTTTACATGTTTTTTATCGCTAGCTAATCGTTCAAAATCACCTTTTAGATCAACTTCTTAGACCTAAATCACCAACAGGAGACTTATTTCCTTAATTTCTCATCGCCTCCCTTCCCCCGAACCTCCCAATCTTTCCTGAGCCGCCTTTTATCTACCGTTCCACCTTCACCTTATTCTCTCTTACAATTTCAAAACCTCACTGGCCTTCTCATTCCCACATCCCCTGTATGAAAATCTAGTTTTCAATCATTTCAGGCACATAATCACCATTTGACTTCATTTTTATTGACAGTGTAAGAATTCTATGACCATTGTATAGACCTCTTTCAAGAACATAGGTGAAACATGTCTTGATTTTTCAATAGGTAGATCGCTAAAGTAGGTTATAAGATTCTCTTTCCACTTTACGAAACAGGTTTAGACTAGTTATAGCTAATGAAACTTTCTACTTATGTAAAGAAAGGAAGATTTTTTCTTTCAACTTTAGCTGAAAATACTCTGAAATATTCATTTCGAGTGAGGAAGAAGGTCGATAGGTCGCCCTAGAAATTTTTTTGCCAGTTTGCAGTTCATCTATGTTCAAGAATATGCTTCTTCTATTGCGTGGACAAAAAGATCGAACCCAACCGTCTCTCTCCCTCTCTCTCTTACCGGGAGTCAGCACCTTACCACTATACTACTGAGGAGAATCAGAATTGATTTTTGTAAATCGTTTAAGCAACGATGGGCTGAGACTCTGTATGTAAAAAAATCCATCACACGGGCAAAAATGGCACTCGACCGGGACCGAACCTTTGTTGCCCATCCGGGGCTTGAAGATCGTTACCAATACACCAACCCAGCACACATTTTCCCATGCGATTTCTTGCTGTGTTAAAGGCACAACGACTGAGATCATGAGGAGAGATCAACTCTTGACCATGACCAAGCAGCCACGAACCAATGAGAGAAGCGAATAGCATGGGCAGAGAAGGTGGCCGAAATACATCCCCGTGTACCTGCTTCCAGCCGTACTCATCGCCCAGATCTCCTTCCTGAAGTGAACTAATTATTCTTCTGCTATGATACCCTTTTTCGCGTTTAATTATAATTCCATAGATCCAGGAACATGGGCCCGCTGAAAGCGGCAATAAAAGTCTCAGGAGAGACTGAGCCGTAGCATAAAAGAAAAAAATTCATGTATGAAAAAGGGGCTTTTATGTGAGGGTATGCTGTAATAATATAAAAAAAGACCCGCCGAATTCCGGAAGATAGGACTACCAACAAGCATCAGAACTTGACCATTCAACCTTTGCTTCTTCATGAATAGAATCACAGCTTGAAGGTTTTCCACGTAATAATCCCATAACAAGAAATTGAATGCTCAAATTTTATTGGCGGACCTCTGTTTTGAGATTCACCGAGCATGTTTTATTTTTTAAGACTGGAACTTAACGGTAAATCTCAACAAAATTACCTGTCTTGCCCCTCGTGGTTCTCCATTCAGGCTTGTTTTAGCTCATGGCGAGCCCCTTCATGGACGCCATTCAGGCTTGTTTTAGCTCAAGGCGAGCCCCTTCATGGACGCCATTCAGGCTTGTTTTAGCTCAAGGCGAGCCCCTTCATGGACGCCATTCAGGCTTGTTTTAGCTCAAGGCGAGCCCCTTCATGGACGCCATTCAGGCTTGTTTTAGCTCAAGGCGAGCCCCTTCATGGACGCCATTCAGGCTTGTTTTAGCTCAAGGCGAGCCCCTTCATGGACGCATTATAAAACCTTTGCCCATGTCAGCACCAAAATTCACAAGGCCTCTATCCGATTCAAGCAGAATTTCTGTTCACAGGAACACCAAATCAATAAATGGAACGTAACACCGAAACCCCCACATTTCATTCTTCTCTCTTACTCATTTCCTCACGGCTCGGTGTTCAACAAACCAAATCATCCATACTCTCGTCCTTCTGGTATCGGGCGTAGTCCTTGCGCAGAGTGCGCACCAGAATCATCCAGACCAAACCCACGAGGAACACAACCATCATGAAGGAGTTGAAGATGGAGAACCAATGAATCTTAACATATTCAATCAAAAAAGAGCTTTACTTCTCTGTTCCAGTTGTGGAACGAGGAACGAGTAAGGAGGAAAAAAAGAGAAAATAATTCCGCGTTATAGAATTTTTGCTAGATATTTGATGTTTTTCCAAAAAAAACATTTTTCTTTTTTTTAAAATTACGTGATTAGGCTATGTATGTGTCCATCGCCCCCCGGCAGTGTGTTTCTCTAACCCGCAGTGTGTAGGTATCCAAAAAAGCCAGTGATATAAATGCTCTGATCGTCTGCATTCTCTCTTTTACATCACAAGCCTTCGCACTCTCTCGAAAGCCTGCCGTTTCCCTCATCATAAACACAATCTTTCTGCGGGTGGGAAGAAACAGCCTGCCGCCAGGGTCAATCCGGTCATTATTTAACCCCTGCAATCGAGGTCATACTGCTACCAAGGAGAAGCTGCCAAGTTACCAACCCTGTGCTGGAAGAAACTCGGGTCGAGGTACTTGTCGAATCTGTCATGGAAGAGAATCGGAGAATATTTCCACACAACCTTAACATAAATCCTATTTCGGAACGTCAGAGTGGCAGTTTGTGATTTTCCACGAGCTCTGCGGGTAAAAAAAGGACTGATGATCAGAATTCTGTAGTTAATACTTGCTTCTTTCTTTCACCGCACTCTCCGCTCTCCTTTCACCGCACATGTTATAAGCTTACCGTTTCCTCACCATCAGCATTTCTAATCTAGCCCTGAGCTTTGCAGAAAATCAATAAAAAACATTATTGCGTGGTGAAGTTTAAGCAATCATGCCAACGTTTGGCTCACTCATCATTTCTGAAAAACGGCCCGGGAAGGAACCCGCCTGTCAGGGATGGCAGAAATATTGATTGACATACTCGCCGAGAAAAGTTCAAAACAACTAAAAGGAACCTCATAGGAGAATTCTAAAACCGCTCCTGGACGTAATTCAACTCTGCCATCCGAAGTCAGATTGACGTCAACTATCTGAGCAAAAAAATTTATCATTTAAATTCATCATTGCAAAATAGAGACATAGTCATTCACTCCATGGAACCCCCTGAATTATCTCACGATCACACCTGATCGCTCAACTTTTATTATATCACCATAAACTTTCTCGATTGATCTTCTCTCTAGATTTCAAACTTTGTCCTAGGAAAAACCCTCAACACCTTTCTTCTTATTCACAATCGTATTATATAGCTTCATTCATTCTTTTATTCCAGTTAAACACGAAGCAACATGTTAAGTGATAAACGGATATATTGTCACAGATGTGAGCTCAGTATCACAGATGTGAGCTCAGTATCACAGATGTGAGCTCAGTATCACAGATGTGAGCTCAGTATCACAGATGTGAGCTCAGTATCACAGATGTGAGCTCAGTATCACAGATGTGAGCTCAGTATCACAGATGTGAGCTCAGTATCACAGATGTGAGCTCAGTATCACAGATGTGAGCTCAGTATCACAGATGTGAGCTCAGCTTCACACAGAGAAATTCCCAAAGTAAGAAAATGCTTTGAAAGAAAATGGAGAAGGAGAAGTTGTATCATGAAACAATCTCCGAGGCTAAAAACAGAAACCAGTTCACACACGCTAAGACATGATTATCTACCAGTGTGTTTCTCTAATGCATCTATGCGTGCTTCTAGAAGCCACACTGCATCTATGCGTGTTTCTTAAACCCACACTACATCTATGCGTGTTTCTAAAACCCACACTACATCTATGCGTGTTTCTCCAACCCACAGTGCACCTATGTGTGTTTCTAAAAACCACACTGCATCTATGCGTGTTTCTCCAACCCACACTGCATCTATGCGTGTTTCTCCAGCTCACAGTGCATGTATGTGTGTTTCTCCAACAAAAAGTGCATCTATGCGTGTTTCTCTGATCCACAGTTCATCTATGAGCTTTCAAAAAACTAGTGATACACATGCTCTGATCGTCTGCATCCTCGCTTTTACATCACACACCCTCCTTCTCTCAAAGGTCTTCCGTTCACTCATGATCAGTCTTCTTGATATTAGGGGTTAAATAGTCATGTCAGACCTTCTGTCCGCGGGCCTCTGTTTTCCAAATCATAAGGGGGGACCCTTTGTGAAAAAAGTTTTCCGCCTTCGGCGGGCGTCTGTACCCCCCCCCCACACTAAAAAACCACTCTTAGATTGAAAGCCTAATAACCTTCAACTACAAACACTAATTTATCGTGCCAACGAAAAGTTTTTGTTAAGGAATACTCCGGGTTCCGACCGGCTTAAAATTTTGTTTCGGAGGTGGTCAGTAGGAATACTTGGTTTCTACTTTCCAGAAAACTAGTTTTCACACCGACCTGTTTGTCGTTGTACCCAAGATCCAGTCTTTTGTGCGTGAAAATCTTGTATGACGGAGGGCTAACGCTGTTGTCGACCTGTGAATAACACAATTACATTTTGAAGACATTCTATAAACATTTTCAGGCACTCATGAGAAAGCGCTTTTCTTCCTATACGAGTTTCCAAAGAGAGCTTTGTGCTCCCTTTCGAGAAGCACAACGAATCTATAAATGCACCCATAGACTTAATTGCGCTCTCCACACGTAACAACAATCGTTTTCAAATATGTTTGCATATACAAGTTCTGTCTAGCACCATCAAGCAAGTAACCGACACTCAATCTCAATCAATCGATAACACATCTACAAGAAAAATTCAATATTTTTTGACGAATCAGTAGACTCACTTCTCCGACCATCCCCCAAATGGGCATGTCATCCAGGTACATCTGGTAGCTGTACGTGTTGGAGACGGCATACACAAACGTCTTGTACTCTTGTTCCGTTAGAGTCATCTTGCAGTAGACAGCTTTTGGCATGTTGGCTGAAAATATTTAGTTTTCTCTTTCATACTTCATTTGAAACATTTTCTTGCATAATTCATCATTACTCTTGAGCAGATTTCATCAAAGTTCTAGTGTAACTGTGTAAAATTGAAAAAAAGGACCACCGCTCTCCGATCAGGGGTGTCTCGAATAATGAAAGGCGAGCTGAAGGTGAAAAGCAGAGCTAGTCATTATTCTCGACTCCCTCGTTCAATAAACGGTCTTTTGAAAAACATATGAACAGTGATTGCGACCAAAACCTCTAAAAAGTAGATAAACGACCGTTCTTCGACCGAGGTAGTCAAGAATAATGAAAGCTTCTTCTTAATATGCCTTTCCCCACTAGCTTGCTTCTCTTCTTTTTCCAGACTCTTACGCTCAAAAAGCGGTCGTTATTTTTAAATTCCAAGAATTGCAGATGATATTTGTTGAACTATGTTTCCCATTCTAGAAAGGAAGATGTCATCGTACACACCAAGAGAACCCATGGGCCATGGAGCGGTCAATTGTTCCACCAAGTCAGGTCCTTAATCGGGCTTTTTAGTCGTTAACCATTCGTCAAAGAAGGGCGATGCCGGATTGATCTGGGCATGCCACCGGATAAAACATCATCCGATACTCCCCTATACTCTATGATAGCGAGTCAAGGCACCAGTAAAATAGCCTCTTGCCCTTTTCCGGTTGACGAATGGGGATCGCTGACTGCGGTGCGAGTGTAGACCGAGAAAATTTTTCCGGACTCAAAAGGATCCTCCCCTACCTATCCCAAAGGACTCCCCTCGACAGGACCTATGGGCAAACAACTACAACAACAGTCGTTATTCACAGTGCGGGTTGAAAAACACTTTGGCTTCATTTTTTGTTGTTGTTGAAAGAAACTTCAGCTCTCAATAAAACGTCAATTACGTAGTTTGTTCAACTGTTATCACAACACAATTCAAACAATCTATTAAGCATGCTATTTCATCGCTTTTACACTTATACAGCTTCTTTATTTGTATAGTCTTCGGTGAATACAAGATAACTCTGCTAGGCTCTGTAAACCAATGCCTTTATTCAATTCGCGGCTGAGCAAACAAATTTGTTTGCAAACAAAATTATTTCAGTCGATATGGCAACGAAAAATCAGATAAGGCTGCCAAAACTTATTTCCCTTATAATTCAATAAATTTTAAGTCAACAATTGTACCAATTTTGTGCCTTAGTCTCACCACGAATTGCCGTCAAAATGGCATTGGTATAATGTATGTTTGAACTTGCTACTTTTCGAACAGAGCCATCACTTTCGAACAAGATTAAGCAATAAGAAAACACCATAATCTATGTATTGCCATTTCACAGCAATTTGTTAGGATACTAAAAAAGGGTACTAAATCGGCGCTTCACTTAATTTTCCCTTTTTTGATGTTCAACGCTCCATAAATCCTTCGGCTCCGCTCTAAATCAATTGAATTTTTCAAAGCCTAATAGCAGGGGTTTTTTAGTGTTCAAGAAAAAGGCACAGACACCCGCCAAAATCGGAAATAATTGAGGGGTCCACCCTTATGATAAAAAACAATAGCCTGCGAAAAAATTTGTTTCTTTTACATAAGGGTCCTCCGTTACGATTTGGAAAAACTGAGGCCCGACGACAGAAGGTCTGACATGACTATTAAACCCTGCCTAGTAGTTAAGTAGATTTGAACAGGTCTTAAATCTGCTCAGATGGGATGAAAAAAACATAAATGAAAAAGCATTGAATGGTTAATTTTACATAGTTTTTTTTTGTTATCGTACACACCAGCAACAAACAGTTTTATCAACTGGTATTCTTGAGAGAGCGCATAAATTTACTCATAGATTTCAGGCTATTACTAAAGCACGCCACGCACGCCAAATCATCACTAATGCACGCCACTTAACTTTGCCCCATGTGCTTTATTCGGTTTTTTCCAAGTTTTTCATGTTTTTTCTGCTCAGGCAAAATTTTATGCTAACGAGGCCGTACGGCTTAGGCTAACGAGACCGTATCAAAAAATAACATATTAGTGCGTCAAACACTTCTTCTCTCCTTCCCGCGCAGCGGCGTGCATTAGTAATGATTTGGCGTAATTGGCGTGCTTTAGTAACGGCCAGATTTCACCCACCGTGTGGGTTAAAGAAATACCCCGAAACCAACTTCTGAACTTGATGTCAAGCCCGGAAAAGTCGAGTTCAACACCGAGGAGGGCCTCACCCATTGTTTCATGGTAGTGGCCAATCGATTCCTGAATAAAACTTTAGTTCTTAAAGACAATGATAAATGAAATCCATCGCACGGGCAAAAATTGGCACTCGGCTGGGACCGAACCTCCGCTGCCTAACCGGGGCTTGTAGAGCGTTAACCAATACACCAAAAAAAAGACAATGATACTTCTGATATATAGTCCGTATTTTTGAGAACGATGTGAATCATATTCAGCTATTTTACTTCGAACATTGCCCTTACCAGATTGAAAATCTTTGAATCGAATCATAGAGTATAAATAAATACACAAATTCTGAAGAATTTTTTGTTATATTTGTATATTGTATTCAAAAGGGATGAAAATGAAAAGAATAACACACTTTTCTAATCACCTGACAAAAAATACTTTCAAGTAATGAAAACATGAGTTAGGTTGGACTTTTGAAATTAGGTTGGATTTTTAAAATTCAACCTTTGTTCCGCGACAGAACGGCAAAGAGAAATAAGTGTACGTCTCTTGTAGATTCGAATAAGGACCGACCTTGAATATTTCTTTTTTTAATTTAGAGTTTGTACCAATGATCTTTCAATTTTCGACAACTATTATGCAGCTTATAAGAAATAATAACTACAATTTGAAAATATCTAAGTTTTTAACAATAAACTGAAATCTCTCTCTTTTAGTCACCATATTAGCGTTTAAAAAGTCAATTATCTTGGTTCGGTGATGATTCCCTTTCATTGAACTTTCTCTCTCATTTTCTTGTTTTTTTCTTATTTTGTCTCTCAAGAAAATCTCCAATACGGTATATACAGTATACTTATTTTGTCTCTCAAGAAAATCTCCAATACGGTATATACAGTATACTTATTTTGTCTCTCAAGAAAATCTCCAATACGGTATATACAGTATACTTATTTTGTCTCTCAAGAAAATCTCCAATACGGTATATACAGTATACTTATTTTGTCTCTCAAGAAAATCTCCAATACGGTATATACAGTATACTTATTTTGTCTCTCAAGAAAATCTCCAATATGGTATATACAGTATACTTATTTTGTCTCTCAATAAAATCTCCAATACGGTATATACAGTATACTTATTTTGTCTCTCAAGAAAATCTCCAATACGGTATATACAGTATACTTATTTTGTCTCTCAAAAAAATCTCATTTTGACTCTGGATAGCTTCATGGCGGAAATGTTTTTTTAATTCTCAGTTGAATAGGTTGACAAGAAGAGAATTGATTATGTTTGACATAGAGACCTCATCGTACATTATTCAGTTTCACCCATCTCAAAGCAAACTGATTTTTGTACGGTATATAGAATATACTTACTCGATCCGGACATTCGCTCTCGATTGACATAAAATCCTAGTTACCCAAAAACTGTCACTTCCAACTGACAGTGTTCATCCACAAGACGACTTCTTCATCTACTTCATACAAATGATCATGCTCATCCGCTCTGACTTTTGTGCCTGTCAGAATCAACAGGGACACCAATGATAGCCGCAGCATTACCATAGCTTCTCTCTGCAAACAACGCATTCGTACTTTTTGTATAACATTTTGAGACGTTGATGTTGAGAATCAACGCTCGTCAAGCAATTTATTCATCAAAGACCATGTTTCATTAGTCACAAGACCCCGTCCTTGTCCCTTTCCTTGTGGGATGCTGACCTTAGCGAACTTCTGATTTTATTATATTTTTCATGTTCGCCGGAAAATTTATCTTCACTAAGTACAATACCAAATATGTATCTTTTTGATGCTAAAAAGTCTCCCGTTGTAGGAGTCTCCCTTTATTTCCTTTTAAAAAGTCTCCCTTTAGAAATCCCATTCCAACGAATGGGATTTCTAAAGGGAGACTTTTGTTACACTGTTTAACATGTAATCAATATTTGTTCTCATTTGTTGTTGTTCTCTACAAGTCGGGCGAGAGTACGGTTGGAGACACAAAACGAAGCTCTGCGAATAATCAATCAAACATTCTACATTTCAGGAAGAAAAATTTAAAAGACGAATGCTGAAGCTTTGTAAACTAAACAAAAAATTCTTTTACCAGAAACTCAAAATTGGAAAAGTATCTTTGAGACTCCAAGATAATTGAGCCAGGACAATCCGTTGGCGGACCAAATAGACTAGAACCTTTTTTTTATTATTGAAACCAATTCTTGTGGTTAACACAAACCATTTTGAAGTCCTTAGACGGTACTTCTTGAATATTTCAAGACTTGGATTGGGTTATACTGTTGTTGCTGACTTCTCCCTCAACATATGACTCAGAGAATCTGGAAAACAAAGCTCTCTGATATGATGCCGTAAAAAAATCATTTTCAGTAACGAATGGCAATTTGCAACAGGAAATGCACGAATGAACTCCAATAACAATGAAACACGAAATGATGAGAATGAGTTAATTGAATTAAATGCTGAATCAAAGAAATGCTCGTCTTTCAGCATTGACTTTTCTCTTCCACGCGTTTGCAGGGAAGATGAAAATCTCTCAGATGATTCGGTCAAAATCCCATGACGAGCGAGGATGTAAAGAAATACGCAAGGAATAAAGAATGAATGAATGGAATAGCAGCAGGACGCGTAATCCGACTCGAGATCAATTAAGAATGAACGGATGGAAAAATGAATAATCGTTTTGAACATTCCAAAATACTGTTCGCAAAAGCTGTAATTTGATGAAAACCATTGACTGCTTAACTTTTTGAAGAAGAAAAATACCGATATTTTCTAATTAGCTACATTTAGCCAAAACAAGAGACAGCTGGATCTTTGAAATACACGGCTCAAAGGTTTCCAGTTTTTTTCAGTTGAAACTTGAAACTTTTTCAATTAAAGATTATCAATCGTCCGATCCGGATGATTTGGAGAAAAAAAACTCGGCTGCTTTTTGTTTCTACCACAGCTGAAATATGTCTTGATTTTTCAATAGGTCGATCGCCTGAGAATTTAAAAGTTTCTAATTTTTTATGGTTGAGTTATGAATAATGAGACTTTCAATTTAATACCTAAGATGTTTTACTTTCAATTATACTTTTGAAAAAGTCTTTCTGAGGTCGATGAGGGAAAGGGTCAGTAGGTCGATAGTATTAAAAAATTTATCGCCAGTTGGCAGTTAACCTATGTTTCTACATAACATCAGAATCGAGAAAATCAAAGGCAGCTTTTATAGTAAAGTGCAGCACATAGGAAACGTGAAGAAAAAATTAGAGCTGATAAAGTACCTAAGCAGTGAAAGTGGAAACTCACTTCACTTAATGAAGAAAAGTTTCAGAATAGAAATTTTTTACGTCAAGATACGTTTAACGTAAAAACGGATAATATAACTCCAAATCTTTCTGCGGACACTTGTCACCTTCAGACACATTTCTTCTAAACAAAGCTCGCGACCAGAGTTTGAGCTTTCTTTCTGTTGAAGCTTTAAAAGTTCACTTGGAAAACGTTCGATTTTTTTTCTTCAAATAATTGATGGAGCTTTTTTTTACACTTTTTAGAGTCGATTTGATATTAAAATGTTTTCATTTAAAAAATCAATGTAGATTTTTATGATTTAAGCACATTGAAGACGTATTTGTGCTGATTTAAGCACATTGAAGACGTATTCAGAAGAAAATATACTATTCGTTGTGTTGAGCCTTTTACTATGATATATTCACGAGAAAAATCATTTGATAAAGCAAAACTTTGACTATTCCTGTTCTTCAACAGCGCGTTCTACAAGGCACGATACAGCTATTAGTCCACTGTTTTCTTTATTAGATTTTTTTCACAATCACTCTTAATTGTGAGAAAGGAAGCAACACGCGACTACAAGTTAACACAATTTTTAAAGACTATTCAGCAGAAGAAAAAATAGAGATGAAATCTAGGTCAAAAGCTTATTCAACTTTTCCGACACTCCTCCATTCTTCTTTATTGCATACGTGGGAGAGGTGAGAGTGTAGACGTAAGAGAGAAGCAGAGAAACTAATACAGAGTACGCAATTCAATGGGAGTTAGGCAGCAGACAAATTATATCCGAACAGAAAAATACCGTAATCAGGGAGTTTCCTCGAAGTTTTGGAACTATGCCAATTCCGATTCTCAAAGAACGAATCTTGGGTCATACTAATAAACGGTTTTTAAACTGTTTATTTCCGAAGTCTAAATGAAAAGAAAACATGTTTACAAATTTTGTTCACTCAGAGTCTATTCACACGTATTTTTATCTCAACATCTTACCTCTTATCGCGTGTTCGAGATTGTCTTTTATTGAACAATCGGATGCAATTTCCAATCAAAAACGCAGCCTAAGAATTTTCAATCCGTATTAAAATTTAATAGAATTTTTTTAGGTTCATATTTTCAATCAAATTCACGCAGCCAATGAACAAGGTTTCAATATAAATGTTTTTTATTCGACAAAAAAGAGTATTCATTTCATACAATTTTATAGATTTCTCAACTCTTACATCTAATTCCAATTACCTTTTCAAATAAAGTGGACTATAGAATATAGTATTGTACGTCCAAACGTTCAGAAGGGAACTTCTGTTCTCAACTTCGGTTATCTGTTGACCAATACATGTAAAACTTTTTTATTTCCAGAAAACGGAATTTTTTCGGCATTAGAGGCTCTCTTTTCAAGTGTAATTGTATGGTTTTTTTTCTTCACCACCAGTTCCCCAAAATATGGAATTCGATTCCTTGCGCTAATGTGACTGTTCACCAATTCCCAAAAAGGTTTTTGTAAATTCCATACCGAATCAGTACTGAATCAACACAGTATATCCAAGCATGTGTGCCTACATATTCGATCAATATTTCCCCAATAAACAAGAATGGTCGTACTGTTCACAGTACTACATAAAAAGATTACCTTGCAAACGAGCGAAAACTTTAACTTTTTCTGTCTTTTCAAATAAATCTTTTTCACAACACACACTGTTACTGACCGATTACCATAATAATTCAAGAACTCGTTCCAAAAACTTGACGCACAACTAACTTGGAGATTCCCCGCAGGGGATGCTAGTCGACCAATCCTTTTACTGTGTAAATTGAAGATACTTGACACCCTATCCGAGGAAATGCAGCGGATCGAGTCGGCCATCTGCGCAGCCAAGAAGGCTCGTCCCTACAATGCCCTCATCACCGAAACATTTGATCTCGCGAGGAGACAGGCCAACAAGGCCATCCAGCGTGGCATCACACCCTTCCCTCTTGTCGTCAAGGACTGCTTCGCGTTAGTTGATTAGCAGTATCAGACAAGGCATCCAACAGTCAATCAAACAACCAAGCCGGCTGACTTATATACTTACTGCGTGACCGACTATGATGTTTTTTTATATTCACTTGAAGACTTCATCAGAAAATTTGAAAAATTTAAGAAAATTTTCGTTTATTTTGCTTCGCAAATGACTTTTAATGATTTGGGATGGATCTTGCAAGCAAGAGCATGAACACTGCATTCAAACTTGTTTTACTTACATGTTTTTTTTTATGAGGACTCCTCATTGATGAGCTTGAAGATTTCTTTCTGTTGTTCCAGTCTGGCGGGTTTTCCTCTAACTTGTGGCTCCAAGATGCTGGAAAAGTTCGTCCCACCGTACACTTCTACTGTAGTTCAAAGACTCATCGAGAAAGGTTAGCTTTCAGATGTGTTCAACCGCACAAGAAGAAGTGTTGTGCAAAAGGCTTATGCTGAAGGAACATCATGCTTAGTAGAAACAGCAAGACTGTGCGATGGAAGTGTAACTATGCCTCTTGGAAACCTCTAGTTAGGCATACATAGGGGTTAAATAATTTCCGAAACAGCTTTGTGGGCGCATACATGTTTGCGCCCGAAATGATCAACCTTCTATTTTCCTTTCGGTTCTAATTAACTTTTCCTCTACTTCTCTTTTCCCTATTTTCGCTTTTCCTCATCCCTTTTCAACTCGCTGGGCGCGCACAAACATGCCTTAGACCGGTCTCATTCAACGTCCGGGCATACAAATTTATACAATATCTCAGTTCCTGAATTCTCCGAAACTTTAATTCTTCCTAGCTATTTATCGGCTCATAAATAGTCTCCTGAACTCAGCTGTTCCCCTACCCCCTTAGTAAAGACGAGTAATCAATCATCAGGGTGTTTCTTAGTACTCGCACAACTTTTTCGAGCGCATATCTTTTTTTAAATTTTAGAGCTCAACATTCAATTTTTCTAATGACTTAGAATTTCCCAACGAAAAATCTTAAAAAAAGTTTCCAAGCGCATAGATTTAAATGTTTCTCGGAGTTTTGTGAGAGCGCATAGGTTTTTTTTTACCTGGAGTGCGGGTCAGAGAAACACCCTGGTAATCATCTTTACCTGGAGTGCGGGTCAGAGAAACACCCTGGTAATCATCTTTTACCTGGAGTGCGGGTCAGAGAAACACCCTGGTAATCATCTTTGTTCTTGTGCCCAGGAGGCTGCATCATCGGCAAGGGCAACATGGACGAGTTCTGCATGGGGACTTCCAGTGCTCTCGGCTACTTTGGACCAGTCAAAAGCGGCTTTTCTAAGGCATTATTTTTATTCGAACTTTTTCTTTTTAGTTACAAAGTATTTTAACCACATATTAAAACGTATTGATTCTGTTTAGTCCGGGCGTTGCATAGTGGTAGTGTGATAGACCATTGTGCGAATTTCCCGAGTTCGACTCCCACCCCGGACAGATCCACTCAAACCAAGGGGGTTAAGAAATGTTGGTAGTGCTCATGCACGAATCTGACTCTCCTCACTGCTGCTAATCACACTAGCAGTGATCTAGCAGGCAGCCACTGGTTCTACCAGGATAGGTCTGTCCTGCATCTCAGGGGAGCGCGTACCCTGCCGCGAGGCGGGAACAAGTGCGAGGAAGAAGAAGAAGATTAAAACGTATTGATTGTAGTTAATTACAAGTTCAACATAATTATACGGATTGTTGTTTTTCAAGAAATGCAAAAAAATGCCAAAGTTATTAATTGTAAAGGAGTTAGAAAACCTTATATTAAAAAGACTCTTCGGCAACAGTGCAACGTAAATAGTTCCACAATTGCTGCGCTGACGCAATTGTGTCAGGATTCGGCGACTTGTTACAGTAATCTTTCATCAAGTTGGTCTCAGGTGGAGAATCTGGAAGAGGATTGGCGAATCCCTGGAGGTTCCTCAGGCGGCCCCGCGGTCGCTGTTCAATTAGGAGTCGCTGATATGTTAGTATTAAAGTAGATCATGATAAAGAAGTAGAATTCATTGTTGTGATCAATCCAAAGGTTACTGTAGTGAGTATAAATATCCTGTCATCTAAATCTCACGGTAACAGTTGTTCAGTTACTTTGTTTACTTTTTCACAGGTTCAATCTCGGTTTTAGGCAGGTACGCGCTTCCCAGACATGAGATTACTGTAGTGAATTGAATGGTTAAAATCAACTACTGTTCTCTGGTTTACTGCAAGTCTTCGAAGCAGCGGAGAAAAAGGCGGGCGAGAACCAATGACATTTTGTGAGGCGGTTGGTTCGGGTCGATCAGCTAATATTTTTAAGGTCGAACTTAGAGCGCATCGCAGGGCCTATAACCAGGTGTTGAATGAGACCAGGGGTCAATAGTAATTTCAGACTTTCTGTCAGCGGGCCTCTGTTTTTCCCAAATAGGAGCATTTTGTAAAACGGGGGGGCCTTATGTACAGAAAACAAAGAAATTTTTTCCCTTTCGTCTATACCTTTTTTGCACACAAAAAATGCCCTGAATGAGACAGGTCTAAGACATACGCCGAGTGAGTTGGAAAAGGGATGGGGAGAGGCAAGAAGAGTGAAAAGAGAAGTAGAGGAAAAGTAGAATATAACGGATAAATAAGATAATGTAAATACATCATTCCCATTGCGAACATGTTCATATACGCCAACATAGCTGGTCAGGTAAATATTTGACTCCTGTCCATGTCCCCAAAGCGTGCGCTAGTATTTAACTCCTGCCCACAACACTCTCAACACTCTAGTTCTGTATGATTGTATTCAGCGGAATAGGCTCAGACACGGGTGGATCAACACGAAATCCAGCATCCTTCAATGGTCTTTTTGGACTCAAGCCAACTTACGGTGTGTGTTCCAGGTGAGACATTATTTTAGTGATCAAAATATTCCATGGACAAAAAGTAACCTCTCGAGGCGCGAACGAACTCAGCCCTCTAACGCTAACCAGGAGGGCGTTAGCTCTACGCAGCCCAAGACTTAGCGTTTGGTACGTCCTTAAAATAATTCGTAGGAATCTGTAATAATATTTCACAGAGATTCCGCTGTTGACCAAAGTAATCAGTTCTATCGAGTGATTGGGTACAGTATGTAAGAATATGCGTTTGAACCAAAAACGCAGTAGGTCGGAGCTGAAGACAGGCTTGCCATGGTAAAAAAAGGGCTTGACCATGTCATTCCCGCTGAGGACCGACTTATTATCTGTGTGATAGTGCTTCATAAAAGGCTTCTGGTGGTCCTAAATGCAGAGATAGTATTGAAAAGAAACAGTTTTGAGCAGTTCTTCCGAATGACCCTTACTCGGTTATTACTCACTGTAATAGACGAATCTCGACGAAGATCTCCGCAGTGTTTTTCGGAATTGAAAAAGTTGTGATATTAGCAGACGAGTCTTGACAACTCATCCTTTGATGGGTAAACTTATTTAAAATTCAGAAATGTCTCATTACTGGTAATGTCGAGATCAGGCTTGAACAAAAACTGGTCGAATAGATGTTTCTAAGCACCGAGCGAGTTGGAAAAGCTTAGAAATGAGGCTAATGAAAAATGGAAATGTTTTTAGAAAAAAAGTGAACTAGAACGGAAGGAATAGAGATTGTAGATCATTTTTGGCGCGGTTGTCTATTCTCCAATATAGCTGGTGTTTATTTAACCTTCGGTTGAGATTCGGCTTGGTTCCTCTGGTAAACTCCATGGATAGCCCATCTATCTTCGCTCACACTGCAGAGGATTGCTGGAAGACCCTGAGTGGGTTTGTGTCCAGACCCCTCTATCTGCTAAAATAACTAATGAAAATTATGTTCAAATTTTAGAAATTATCGTTTTTTGAAGCCAACGAATCTCACTGGAATCTCCGTAAGTTTAATACAAACAGGGGTTAAATGGAGCCGCCCAATTTGGGTTTACATGTATCAGCCGCTCAAAGTTTGGAGGATAGAAGAGGGGATGAAGGAAAAGCGTAAGAAAAGAAAACGAGTTTTTGTCGATAGTGTGTGTACAGTATCCGCCGACGGGATCGATCTGGTCACTATGGGACAAAACATCAGCCGATACTCCGCTATACTTTACAATGGCGAGTCGAGGCGCTAGTCAAATAGCCTCTTGCCTATCTCCGGTCAACGACAGGCGAGACGTCTCTACTCCCACCAAAAACAATGCTAGGCCGGCTTGACCACCCACTCACAAGGCCTATAGCATGAACAAGTTGCTACAACGATGTCCGCCTTCACAAGGTGCAGCATGACAGTCTCAGGACTGTAAAGGACATCAAAACCCTTCTCCGGACGCATCTTGTCCGAAGAACACGAGAACTTCTCTCATTAAAGAGAGTGTTCATAACCAAGTCTTCGATGTGGGATGCTTGCCGGCAACAACAACAACATCTGGTCACTATTTAACCCCTGAATACAAATAACAAACGAAACTTCATATTCTACTGCCGAGGTAAAGAGAACTATTTTTCTATGGTTTTCGTATATGTCAGAGGTAAGCGATTCGTAGACCAAATGTTCTCAAATCCTTCTAAGCGAAAAAAGTTCGTTAACACTGTTTCAGTCTATTGTGTTTAAACGTTGGGTGAGAACGTTTTTGAAAGTTGTACAAATTCCAATTATTTCTTTTAAGAATTTTCGAGAAGAAAAAAAATCACTTTTTTACCCAGGAATCATGGCTGGCAGAGATGAGAATGACTCTACATGCTTTGATCTACCGGAGCGGAAGCAAATTTCTAGCTTGAAGAGTCTCAGGGTGGGTCTACCAAAGGTGAGTAGGTGTGAAATAGGCCCATTCGCCAGCATGTGCATCCTTTTCTGTGTAGTTGTTGTTTTTCTGCTTTCATTTATAAAATGGTTACTGATATCAAGATCTTGCAATACTCCTTTTTGTGTCTGTATTTCGCTCTTTTTTCCTGTCAAGGTAATCTCTCTCTCTGTCTATCTCTCTCTCTCTGTCTCTCTCTCTCTCTCTCTCCCCCTTCTTCCCTTTCTCTCTATATCTCCCGTCGCTTCCCACGCTTCATTATTATTTTTTCCTCATCGATAGGAATACCACAACTCCTCTCTATCGGTCGCTGCCTGGTGTGCCTGGAATGCGGCAGCGAATGCTTTTGAGAGAGCGGGCGCCCACCTCCTGGAGGTCAGACGGTTTCCCATCCGTTAAAAAAAGAACCATCTTCTTTAAAACCAATTCTTTTTTCGGAGTGAAAAGCTCGGGTAGTGTAATGCGTCAGAAAGATACACCTATACCTGCGTTAAATTGAACTATGGCTCAATAAAGATAAATAAATAACTACAACAAAAAATGTTTTAAAAAATGCATTGTTTAGAGATAAAAGTCCGGGCGTGGCATAACTATTGTGCGGAGAATTCCAAGTTCAAATCCCACCCCGGACAGATCCACCCAAACTAAGTGGGTTAACAAATGTTCGTAACATCCTGGCAAGAATCTGACTCTATCCACGGCTGCACAGATTAACAGTCCCCGAGCGGGCAGCAGCCACTGGTTCTACCCGGGTAGGTCTGTCCCGCATCTCGGGGAAGCGCATACTCTGCCGCGAGGGGAAGCGCATACTCTGCCGCGAGGCGGGAACAAGCGCTAGAAAGATCATTATTGTTTAGAAATAAGGATTTACGGGTAAGTTTAAGAGATAAGAGAACATCCACAGAATTTCCAAGCAAGAATTGCAATCAGAAGGTAGGACTCGACTATTTGACTCCTGGTAATAAGACGAACAAAAGGTGTAAAGGTGAGTAAAAGATTGCGGCATGAAGATATGAAGTAATTATAGACCGAAGGCGAGCAAATAATAGTTTTTAAAAAAAAACTCTGAGGTTGTTAAAATGGAATCCCTTCAGGAAGCATATTTCATCAATGTTCAATTCAATCGTGGAAAAAACTTGAAGAAAAAACGACTGCTTTTCGAAGAATTCTGGAATGATTGAGCTAGAGACAAAAAAGGCATAGTTCCTCATTGTTTTAGACTCTTCCGCTCAGGAACGGTTGTTTTTTTTTAATGGCTGGGGATGTAAGAAGAGTCCTCCTATTCAAAACATTTGTTCTTTGGCAATAAATATTGAGTTGACAAATAGAAAGTG
This sequence comes from Allodiplogaster pararmata, assembly GCA_964056735.1. Lineage (NCBI taxonomy): Eukaryota > Metazoa > Nematoda > Chromadorea > Rhabditida > Diplogasteridae > Allodiplogaster > Allodiplogaster pararmata. Next base: position 16,614,067 of record OZ057405.1, read on the forward strand.
CAGGTGTGAGTCCGGAAAAAAAATTTTTTTCAGCTATAAAATGTAAGTACATCTTAGTCAGCTACATATAATAATAACACTTTATCGCAAGGGTGATTTCGCAAGGGGCAGATAGGGGATCAAATAGAGTATGCTAAATTTCATATAATTTTTCAGGTTTCACTCCCTTCGACAGAATATTCTTTGCTCTGCTATCACGTTCTCTCCTATGTGGATATCGCTTCCAATATGGCAAGGTTCTTCTTTTGTTAATATCCAATAGGTGAATGATTACGTCAATGATGTTAATCAGTTCGGTTCTCTTTTCTTATTCTAGAATGAGGTATACTGTCAATATTCGTTGTTGTTTGTCCATAGGTCCTGTCGAGTGGAGTTTTGACAGAGGTAATGGACCGACTAAAATTGTCAGCTTAATTATTTGACGCTAACTGTAACTCGCCTCTTGGTAAGAGATTTAGAGCCAGGGTTTTATGTCGATATTCAAGATTCAAATCATCTAGAAGCCTCCTTGAATCGATGAAATGGTGGAAAAAACCACTGTTGAAGTCCCTTTCAGGTGAACTGAAGTCTATTGAATACAGTACTTTCATAGAGCGTATTGGTGAGACGCCTAAGAGTAATGGCTTCGTGCTCACCATAGAAAATCTGGATGAAAAAAGGTTTTTGCGAACTCTTCGGCATTTTTCCTCTCAAAACCAGTTTGCGATAAAGTTTTTTATCCTTAATTTCGAAAGTTTCGAGGTTCGATGGAGTCTCATTTGGTTATCGATCGAAGACACCGGGATCGGACGCCTCGACTTATTCCCTACTAGCTGCTTCTAGGTAAACAGGTTTAGCTATAGGTCGCTTGCCGTAGATCACATGCAATTTTTTTGAAGTCGATATTGATTAAAAAAACTACAGTTTCACTAGCGGGGGGTCTAGAATAATCAGAAGCGAGTTTGAAGTAGAGAGAAAAAGAGAAAAACGTCGGGCGATATATGAGCGGTTAAGAGTGTTGTTGTTGTTTTCTTGCCCATAGGTCCTGTCGAGGGGAGTCCTTTTGGGATAGGTTGGTGGTGAGGATCCTTTTGAGTCCGGAGAGATTTTCTCCGTCTACACTCGCACCGCAGTCGGCGATCCTCTTGGTGAGACCCATTCGTTAACCGGAGAAGGGCAAGAGGTTATTTTACTGGCGCCTCGACTCGCCATTGAAAAGTATAGCGGAGTATCGGCTGATGTTTTGTCCGGTGGCATGCCCAGGCCGGTCCGGCATCGCCCTTCTTTGACGAGCTATACTACCCAGTTTTGGTCCGCGGCGGGATTTCTCCCGCTACCTCCCAGCACGAATTCTTCGTAGGGAGGCGTCCCTCTATCCGCCACCTGAGGTCGCGCTCGATTCTGGACTGGATAATCCGGCTCCATCCGTGACAGGCTCTCAAGGCTGTAGAGTCACGAATGGCCACTGTTGCCAGTGTGTTTCGAGGGTTAAGAGTGTGAAGACTCGATCGCCACTCAATAACCATCCTTCTCGTAGAGCGGTCGTTTTTTTTTCAACTTTGAAGTGAAAGTAGACGAAAATTAAAATTTGATTTGTTCTGAAGATTGGTTTTGGAAGAGTGCGTCGACGATTTGATTAGTCAAACCAGTGATGTTCGGTAGGATTCTGACCACTCTTCAAAGCAGCTTGTTTATCAAACAAAGACCAATCATGAAAAGATTATCGACTCAAGAGAGAGACCGAGTACAGGCGAAGAAAAAAAGAGAATGCGAAATAAACAAGACATTTGTATCTTGAAATTTTTTGGGTAAGAGAATTTCACCCGCAGTGCGGGTGAGAGGAGCACCCTGGTTATGTTTTTTTTTCTTTTCCAGAAGTGAGTCTTTGAATGATGTGGTCAGACAACGCATTTTTGCGGGCAACTACTTCGCGATGAAAGAGTTTGTTTTGAAAAAGATTATTTTTGTAGTATCGAGAGATAATCTTATGCAAGTAGAGTGACTGTTTTCCATGTTATCTGAAGCTAATGACTCAAATCTTATCACCCGGGGATGGAAAATTAGCGAATATAGTCAAACTTTAGTAAATTAAAAACGGAATACTTTGGATTTCGTCTAGTTTGATGACTTTTTTCCGAGTAAACGACTATCAACTATCAGGAACAGAGAACGGTTCTACGATCACGCTCTGCGAGTGAGACGGAAAATTGCTTATGAATTTCAACAAGTCTTCAAATCAGTTGGTTTAATTCTCAGAACAAGTTATATTACATATATGTAGAGACCGTAATAGCTAAAATCAAAATAAGAATAGGAAGTAAAATTATATTTTAATGTATTCTTGATCACTTAATTCTTTCAAGAATACATGAAAAAATCAAAAACAATCACTTCAATGCAGAAAAATTGACTGGGTTAGTTTCAACAATTCTGCCTCTAATAAATGTTGGTACGCTAGAGCGCGGAAGGTTGAGTGGGTCATGTTTGTTTTTTTATATCAAGTGAGTCAATAATAAAAATCTAAATTTTCTCTACCATTATGTAAACTTGAGTTTTGTCACTATTGAAAAGAAAAAATATCTTTGCTTTTAGCAATCTAACGTTCATCTTTTATATCAAAAACAAGGAAAATATTATTTTGTAACCTGAGGTCTGAGATTCCATAATAACACCAAAATCCCGACTAATAAAACCGATGAAGATTCTCGAACTGAAATGAGAATTTTTCGTAAATTGTTTTAAACGAATTGAGGCATAATAGAGTAGGACTAAATCGCTCAGAATAACACATAGAAAAAAGTTACATCCGTTGAGTGTTCAAAGTTATTAGATTCATCAAACAGTTTGAAATTACGAAATATTAGTGTGGTAGAAACGTCAGGCTTACCAAAATATTTTCTTTACGGTCTCTACATATATGTCTACGACTAGCTTAAAATTAATTTTAGATTTTCCGCCAAAAATAATCAAGTTTAGCATGGTTCTATCAAACACAATCTGTAAGATTCTTCACATGGTTTCTTTCCTCACTAGTGGTTATGTTCTATGAATATTTATCGTCCACGAGCTTATGAAAAAGGTAAGGCTGACCTTCATGGTTATGTTCTATAAATATTTATCGTCCACGAAGTCATGCACATCATTCTCTTCATTCAAACAAAGATTTTCTTGTGAGGAGTATAGGTCACCAGCACTGTTGAGTATTCCGCTGAACGACCGTTCTTAGAGTGAAGGAGTTTAGAAAAATGACTAGCTCTCGATTCTCCACTCTGCATCTAGCTTTCTTCTCCTTTTACCTGACTATTCTTCTAGAAGAGCGGTCGTTCTTTTTGAATTTTAAAAGGTACACTTTGTGAAATATGGTAATTACACCTAAACTCCTAGGTGGATGTGTTGTTGACGCCGACTGCGAGCGACGCGGCTCCTCTCTATTCCGAACTGGCGGAGTCGAGATTCGAGCGAGAGCATTCCGACGATTTTTATACGCAGCCAGCGAATTTGGCAGGTAATTAGTCCGTCGTGATTTCCTGTAAATTTATCAGAAAATCGGGCCGTATCCACGAATGTCGCGGGAAGCTAAAAAAGCTTCCCGAGCCTTCCCGCGGGCAAAAACGGAAAGTTCGGGCGAAATTTCGTATCCACCAATTACGCGGGAAGCTCCCGCGCCTTCCCACGGGCAGCTTTTACCTTCCCGCACCTTTCCCAATGTTTAGGTGCGGCCAAACCTTCCCGCGACTAAATTTTTCGATGAAAACCGTATTATTCTACTACTTTTCAAGTTTAAATGACAAACTTCAATCTAAATTTGTTTTTCGCTCATGTGACTGATTATATCTTGTTTGATTAAGTAGGATAATTGTTCTTTTTTCGATGAGAACTTACATTGGAGTACTTTTTTTACCTTTTACTTTTTTTTAACTTTTTACTTTTTTTTACCTTTTACTTTTTTTTTTACTTTTTACTTTTTTTTAAAACTTTTTTTTTTAAATTTTACTTTTTAAAAAGTACTTTTAAAAATTTATTCACCGTCCGGCCTTCCGCCTGCGAAATATTTAGTGACAATTTTAGGTGACCTATGTTGAGGACCCGTGTTCCGAATTTTCATTTCTGCGAGTGTTGTTCTTTTTAGTGTTTCTTCTGCGATTTCAATAACGCATAATAACATTTAAAAACTCAAGTTCAAGTATTATAATCATCCAAGGAAAAATAAGGTGAAGCATCATGAAAATTTAAATTTGAACTTCCCTCTAAAAAAAACTACAAGTACGCAAGGCCTTTGGTCTTCCAGCGGGAAGGCTCGGGAAGCTTTTTTTCCCGCATCTTCGTGGATAGCATTTTAGAAGATGCGGGCGAAAGCTTCCCGCGGGAAGCTAGTTGGAGCTTCCCACGCTGGCCCTTCCCGCGACATTCGTGGATACGGCCCCAGCTCTCTGAATCAAATTGCGCTTAATTAATTGAAAAAAATATGGAAATTGTGTATCTTTCGAATAATGACCGGAAATTCCAAGTATTCTTAGCTTGTAAATTTTTTTTATAACATACGAAATGATTCAAATAAACAATCACATGTACGGCGTATAGATAGGTTTGTGAAATTTGAGTGTGTTCATCCTACCATTTACACAACTCTTTGAACTTTTTATTACGCGAAGCATCACGTTAAAAATTGATTGTGCATGATGAGATGTATGTATAAGAGGGTGAAGGGAAGAAAACGGGGCTCGAAAAAGGCTGAAGAGCTTCTGATGGTGAGCAGGAGCATAAAAACGGTGTGAAGATCATTGATAGCCGTTCGAAACCAGCCATTGGAGAAGAGAGGGAGAAAGATGAATGATACGGCGAAGGGGTCAGAGTGGCTTCATATAAGAGGGGAGAGGTAAGAAGGAGAGCCGCTTCGTAACAGCCGTTTTTTTGAGGAAAGGGAAGGGAAGGCATTGATAGATTAGGCAAGTTATTCATCTCATGGAATGTATTTTGCAATATTTCTCTTTTTTATCGAAATTATGCGCTCAATACAATACTGCCCACCCTCTTCCGTTCTAAGCTAATCGCGTTTTAGAATGATAAAGAGTGTTTTCTTATGTCCATAGGTTTCTCCAGTATAACTATTGCTATTGTGGTTTGGGCTAATAAAACAACTATTCAAGACGGGCACGAAATAAGAAGAATTGGAGTATTCGAAGCCTCCTGATACGAATTCAATTGCAGGCGTTCCAGCTATTTCGGTACCGTTCCATGAGAAAGATGAGGATGAACTGCCTGTAGGAGTGCAGATTATAGGGGATCTTTTGATGGATAGAATGGTCATCGATGTGGCGGGATTACTGTATAAAGAGCTTAATACTGTAAAAAAAGAAAGGTTACGGTATAGTGAACAGGACAGTTGATCTTAACACGTTTTTGATAGATATCTCTCTCTCAGTTTATGATTGATTGTGCTAAAGTTTTCCATTATTATTTTCGCTTCGAGTGGAATCATTATTGAATAATTTTTCTCAGAGCAATAAATTTTTCACCCTGCTAAAACCTCTATACATATTGGAAAAGATGAAAAAGAAAACTGCGTTTTCTTTGGAAATGTTCGATTTCGGTGTGCAAGTACCACTCAGTTCCCGAGAAAAATTACTCATGGAAATTTGTCTGAGAAGAAAACCAATGTTTTCTTTGTTCTAGTTTGCATACATGACTTATATGAAAAGTAGAACAGACAGACGTGTGAACTTCTTTGAGCACGCCAACCTCTTTAAGGCGCATATTCAAACACCATTTTCAAACCAATTCCAGCCGGTGAGGGATTATTTTGTCTTAAAACCTTAAAATGATCTTTTTCTTACGTATTCCCCACGTAAACACCATTCTAACACTCAGCAAAACAGCTCTATTATCAAATTTTTTGGAATCCGTCTGTTTTGAAGCCAGATATTTAGGGCAATCGCCGAGAAAGGGAACCAAACCTATTCGAATCCTGACTCAGGCCTATCCAATCAGTTCTGCACGAAAAAAGCCGCCCAGCAGGCAATTTTTAAGTCCTGCTATAGCTTATTTACATACTGATAACGAGGCAGCCTAGAATCTTTGAACTAGTACAGCGACCTTTTTTAGAATAATTTTATTGCTTGACGCTCATGGTTTATTCACTGCGGTCAAGTGTTATACATCCCGAAGGCGGGTGTATTCAAACAAAGGTTATATGAGACGACGGATGGAGTTTGCGACAGTAGGAGTCAATATATTTAAACTTTTTTGTTCAAAAATGGATTTTGAGTTTTTCCTACTTAATTCTCAAGTGACTAGAGTAGAAGGGCGCAGCCCATGCTCTGGCCGCCCACTCAGTGACGTCATTACGATATTTCGCAACACGACATATCTCACCACGAAATTTTGCAAGACGACATATGACACCGCAACAACTTGTGTCCAAAATTTAGCAATATGCACACCGCCATTTAATTTTTCGTTGGAATTTCTGTTCTGAACTTCCGGGTACGAGTTGTCGCCGTGCGGAATGTTGTGGAACCCTCACTGAAACATCTCCGGATCTCTCATATTCTTCGAGAAGGCATAAGAAGAAACCCTAAACAAAGTTAATAAAGTGGCTCAAGATATCAAGAAATTGAATCTTTAAAAAATCGCTACAACTTTAGTGCAATGTCTTGCTGAAGACGCAAAGATTTAAAAAAAACTGAACATAAAGAAAGGAAGAATTGGGCATTGAAAAAACATGGTTAAGAACTTCTTCATACTTCGAAAATCGGGCAAACTTGGTGTGATGAAAAGGAATAAAATTGACACGGAATGGTCTGTTTCATCGCGAGACCTCGACCCTCCTCCCTTGAATTCTTAACTTAGTGAACAAAACGCAGAATCAGCTTCATAGGTCGTACTTGTAATAGACGTTGTCTCGATTCTCAAACAATCTTTTCAAAATTACAAAGATGATCTTTCGCCCGACGCATTCAACATGCGTTCATTCCAAGTGTGTACTTGCTGCGATTCTTAGCAAAAGCTATTCATTTGATGAAACTCCACTGTGTTGCAAACTAATATAAATGAAATCTGTGATTAAAAAGTTTATTGACGCTTTTAAACTTTAAATATGAGTATCTCATCGCATTAACAAGAGAGAGCAATGTAGTCGAAGCTGTTCAAATATCTTGCAATTTCGTGAACAGCTCTCAGCAGTTTTTCCCTTTCCCATTACAAGGAGCTTCAAAATGTTTTGCTGGGAATTACGCTATGATCTTCAAAAAAATAAGAACAGGAGCAAGTATGAGTGAGTGATGAGAAGGTGGAATGGTGCAGGATTTGACGAGGTACGAAAAGGGGGCAGATTATAAGACAGCCGTTCTGAGATATGGGTAAGAAGAAGTTGCCTTTTTGTTGTGTCCTCGCCTCCGAAAAATCTGCCATCGGTTGAGCTTCATTGACTGCGTAGACCCTGTTTAGCTTCAATAAGGTCTTAGAAGCATTCTTCCTAGCCTTGAAAACCTTCATAATTGAATGATTATTGATCGGTGAATCATAAGTTTTTTCCCCGTCCCTTCTATCCAGAATTTTCTCTTGTATTGCACATAAGAGTCTCTGAAAGCCTTAGAATGCTACAGTCTCATCATACTGAAGAGTCTGCGAGACTGGATTAAAAGTTTTCGGCTAGCAGAAAGGGAAAATAAGGAAAGACAAGAGAATAGAAAATGAAACAGAGAACAGAATAGATAAAAACATTAGAAGAGAGAGAAGAGAGAAATATATAAACAAAGGAAAGTTTAGAGATAGAAAGAGAGAGAGAGAGAGAAAGAATAAAGGCAAGAGAAACAGCGAGGAAAAAATAGCCTTTCTTTGAATTTAAAAGTTGATAGAGAAACAAAGGAAAACTAGTCGAGATAGAAAGCAACTCGGGAGGCTAATACATATAACACCAATACTGTATAACACCTAAGCCTCATATTCGAGGGAAATTTTTTTATAGGCCTCTGTAAAGTGAAGCATTTCACTTATGAGTGAGTAGACAAAAAGGACGCATACGTAGGAAAACGTGGAATCAGCAAACATAGGAAAACGTGGAATCAACTAACTTGGGCCATTTCAGAATGGTCCCCTCATCCTCGCAGAAACCAACTCGGCCCTTATTAAAAGGAGAACAGTGGTCCACTATTCTGTACACATATGTATCGCGTTATGTACAGGGTGGTCCATATAGTCGCAAACGCGTTTACAACCTTGTATCTCAGTGCATAAGTGAGCAAGAGTGTTCAAATTTGTACATTTATCAGCACACATTAATAAAAACATTGGGTCAAAAAATCATTCAATTCAGTCCCCTTTGGCACGAACGACAGCCCGGAGTCGCTTTGGGAACGCTTCGATCACTGGACGAAGGTACTTTTCGTCGATCTTCGACCACTCCTCCTGCAGGGATTTTTTTAGAGACTCCAGATTCAAGTGAGGATGAGCATTGACTTTGCTCTCAAGGTAGGACCACACGGAATAGTCCAGCGGATTGAGGTCTGGCGATGAGGAGGGCCCTTCTGCGCTGGAGATGAAATCGGGAAAATGAGCGTTGCAACATGCCTGTGTTCCGATAGCTTTGTGAGCAGGCGCAGAATCTTGCTGTAAGACCCAAGGTATATTACGGTAGTGGGAAGCAGACCAAGGAAACAATACTTTTCGAAGAATCTGCTGGCGGTAGTATTCCTGATTAATTTTGGCTCCTGGTTCGAACAAAACAAGGGGAGTTTTGCCGGTGGCGGACACTCCGTCCCAAACCATGACTTTTGCAGGATGGGAAGCTCTATGCATGAATCCACCGGTATGATTAGCTGCCTGTGAGTCCCGAGCAAGCAATCGCAAATTTTGAGGGTTGTAGGCCTCTTCCACAGTGAACAGCTTGTCATCCGAGAAGACTGTCCTGAGGTGAGCACTGTCGCGCGTCCAGAGGATTAGGGCGCGGCACCTTTTGAGTATTTTCTCCTTGTTCTTTAGAGTTAGGATGGCAGCCTTTTTAGTACGATATGGGGGGAGACTCAAGTCCTCTTCAACGATTCTTTGAAGAGTGTTGCGTGATAAGTTCATATCGGAGGCCGTTTTTTCAAGCTACGTCTAGCATTTCGACCGACTCGCTTCCTCATGGCCTCAATCTTGTTAGGGGTGCGCACTAATCGAGGATCACCTCTTCGGGGCAAGTCAGCAAGTGTACCGATCTGTTCAAACCATTTTATTGCTTTTCAGACAAGATTGCGAGGCGTTGAGATCTTTAGCGATGCGCGTATTTGATCGACCAAGTTTGTGCAAGTCCACAATGATAGAGCGTGCTCTATGAGAGACCATCATTCTTTTGAGAATTGATCAAATGATATGAAATTTGAACCATGTAATAAAAAACATATGAGAAGAAAATGTGTAAAAATTGGAGCTCAGCGTGTACTACAAATTGAATTATAAACGCCGAAAGATTGGTTTGCGAATATATGGACCACCCTGTACGTACTTTTTTCGGACAGCGTGTCGTGGAACTACCGTATCCAACGAAAAAGACTTTCAGGGTGAGTCCGAACTCTCTCAATCACAACCTTTTGGTTGTAATCTCTCCTAATCTCTAAAACTTGTTTGTAAGATTTGTTTTTTTTCCTCCGAGCCACTGGCCTGTTTTCTGACCTAAAACTTTTCAGAACAGTGTTTTCCTTGCACAAGCACTATGAGCATTTTTTGGCTCTGAACGGTCTTCATTATGTTTAAGAACTGCTTGTTACTGAAGCTCAACGAAGCAAATGTGAGCTTACGTTACTCGATTCTGATCGTTATCTGAGTTCCTTTTTCTCAATGGTATTGTAAGTCGCGAATTTGTGTGTTTTTCTGTTTACAATTACCTTCTGAGAAATTAATAAGCTTCTCTGAGAAGTTACTACGTTATTCTTTCCATTTCTATTAGTAGTATGAACTTGATATCAAAAAGAAGATTGGTGTATGATTTACACACAGTTTGTACATTGTTCATAAGAACTTCTTTTCTTATCGCAAGCGTTACTCAAATTCTCTCATTATAAGACACTAGCCCCTTATAATTGGCGCGACGGGTTTCACTTTAAATTTGTCTCAATTTTCTTCACTGGATTACGCCCTCTTTTGTCAAGATAGATATTGTTCGACTTCGTTTCTCTTACGGCATGAGTTATCTTCCTTTCTCTCACAAAACAGCATATAAAGATTTTTAGTGATTTACATGCCTATGTTTTAGCACAAAAATTTAGCTGAACGAAAAAGAAACCGGTTGATACTAATGGAGTTCAACTAAGAACCAAAAAAAGGAGATCACTGTTTCTTTTATACGGATGAGTATCTCACGTAAGCTTTTGTGAGCATTAATTATTCAAATTAAATTTCAACTTCAAACGCTTCATTCTCGATGTCATGGGACATGAAGCGCCATTATATTTTGAAACAGCTCCCAATTATCATGCTTGCCCTACCCCGTTATTCGTAGAAGACAACTCAACCCCGTCACAATTACTCTCTTCCTCCATACCTTCCCATTCACCATATCATCCCATCCATCCATTGCGATGAAAAAAAGATAAAAAAAGATATCGAACAGCTCCATCTGATTCTCCGGACAGTAAAGAAGAATGAGAATGTAAACTGAAGAGTCGATGATGGTTCCCACCAAGCCACCAATCATTCATACTTCAATTACCGTAAATTGTCATACATAAGTACTGATGAGGCACTAATATTCCTAGTTCCTTGCAAAGTTTGCAACAATTATGACGAGACAAATGTATATGTATAGCTCACTGCGATAACTGAATCTTACATAGTTCTATTTGAGCTTTGAGGCTACAGTTATAACCGATGTATACGTTAGTAGACCTAATATATGTACGTAATATAATATAATATAATATAATATAATATAGTATATATATATATATATATATATATATATATATATATATATATATATATATATATATATATATATATATATATTTTATCGACATTTTGCAATGCAAAGTTATGGTGAGAGACATTGTAAATAATATGTATTCAAGTGTGGCGACAAGTAAGGCAAATATCTAAAGTAAGGCAAATATCTAAAAGTAAGGCAAATATCTAAAGTAAGGCAAATATCTAAAAGTAAGGCAAGTATCTAAAAGTAAGGCAAATATCTAAATGCTACTAGTTATTCTCCAGGTCACATATCACATTCTCGTTACGGAGACGATTTATAAACTGCTCTACTGTTCTTGAATTCAGTATTTCACTCGGGATTACGTAAAACATTCTTGAAACACGTAAACCGAAACAATTGAATCTAGACGTCGAAGAAGTACATTCAATAGGAATACCATTCATATTAGTGCGGGTAGAGGAGGTGCTCTTGAAAATGCGTGATTTTTCAATAATAGACTTGTCATTGAAGATCTTCCAACCCATTTTAAGGTCGGCAATCACCCTTCTTTCGGCTAAAGTACTTAGGCCGATTAGATTCAGACGATCTCTGTAACATGGAAGGCTGAGAGGATAATCAGGCTGTGGGAAACATCGATAAAAGAGTATTCTAGAGAAAGATCTCAAAACCTTTTCTAGGAGATCAGAATCCTTCCGGTATATTGGATTCCATAGACAAGAGGCAAAGTCTAGATGAGGTAGAACATATGTATTGAAACACTTAACAAGTACTTGGGAATCATTGATGCTTATAGAGCGGAGCATAGCATACATCGCTTCAGTAGCCTTCATAGTTCGTTCAAGAATCGCGTCATGTCTGCGAAGAGATGGTACTAGTTGGACTCCAAGGTCTCTCACTTGAGTAGATACTTTTAAAACACAGTTATTTAGGTGATAATTGAAAGGAGGAGAAGTTTTGCCTAAGCGTAGATGATAGGTCTTGTTCGAAGATAAAGAAAGATGGTTGGCTACGCACCAATTATACACATTATCTAGACAATTCTGCATTTCGATAGTTCGTTCAGTTATATTGTGAGCACTGTGAGATACATATAACTTAATGTCATCAGCGTATGCTTGATAGCGTATATTCGGATAAGGGCTAAGCACATAATTCAATTCGCTAATGTATAGAGAAAACAGAAGTGGTCCTAATACGGAACCCTGTGGCACGCCAGATGTCACAGGTTGAGGAGCAGATATTGTCTTGCCCATTCGTACAGAAAAAATTCGACCGTCAAGAAAAGATTCTAGCCAAGACATCAAAGATAGGGACAAACCGAAACGTGCAAGTTTTGTCAATAACTTAGGTATACTTATCGTATCGAAAGCTTTGGTAAAGTCTAGATAAATCACATCGATAGATAAGCCTTTACTGATATCTTGTGTCCAGTCGTCTTCACAGACTAAAAGATTAGTAACAACAGAAGCACGGGAGCGAAAACCATGTTGATTTTGAGGTAACAATCCGAATTTCGCTAAATGTTCATCGATGATAGCTCTTATCAAACGTTCCATGACTTTAGAAGCAGGGGAGAGAATGGATATTGGTCTATACGAGGACGGTAGGGAAGAGTCTTTCGCTGACTTAGGGATAGCAGTAATCAGAGAATGTTTCCATACGGAAGGTGTCTTACCAAGCCATAAAGAGAAATTGAAAGTGTGAGTGAGCGGAAGAGCGAGTGATTTGGCACACTTTTTGAAAACTATTTGAGGAATTCCATCCGCACCGACGCTACCAGTAGGTTTGAGCTTGGAGAGAACTCGGTAAACATTACATGGCAAGAACAAATGATCATCTGGTTGGGGAGGAATAGAATCACCGTAGATTGGAGGAGGAAAGCCATCGTCTTTAGTGAAAGAAGATGCAAACTCGGAAGCTAATAAATCACATTTCGAGAGAGAATCAACAACAGTACAACCAGTAGCAGTTTTCAAACAGCGTGGGGGAGCTGATTTAGGTTTAGTGAGGGAAGCAATATGGCGATAGAGGTCAGCTGCTCTCTTCAGTTTTTTTCTCTCACAATACTTATTCCATTTCTTAACTTGTTTGAGAAGGTCTGAACTAGCTTTCATATAAATAGTGCGAATGAAGGGTATTGTAATATCAAGAAAAAGTGAATTTCTGTATTTGATGAGTCTATGTATATAGGAAGGATAAGAGGCAAATGGAGAACGAGGGAGTCGTCTCGGAACATGTAATTCTATCTCATCATGCACTATTTTACAGAAACGATTATACAAATCATCAATATCATGAAAATAGTCAAAACGATTCTCCCATTCTATACTTGAAAAATATTCATTCAGTGCTTCAAAATCAGTTCTAGCGAAATCAAGAATAACATCGCTTTCAGGAAGTACAAAGGAAAATTGCAAGGTGAACTGAATTCCAGAATGATCACACGAATGAAACGGTGGAATGATGCAAGGGCTAGATACAATATTCTTCTCAGTTGTCAAAAGCCAGTCTATACATTTGGTATGGCGAGTCGGATCATTAAGCATAAGATTATAGCCAGCAGTATCTACGAAAGACCGTAAAATCGTATCAGAAACAATTGACGGATTAGTTAAAAAGTCGCTGTTGAAGTCTCCTACTACGATAGCTGGGAAGTTACAAGATGCTGTTAAGTCTACTAACAAATCGCATAATGTAGTAGTTAGTTCAGCATTGTAATTTGGGGGACGGTAGCAAACTATTATACGACAGAATGAGTTTGCTAAGAACAAATCAACCGCAACAACTTCACATGTATCACAAAATGATTGTCTAGCGAAAGTTAAATGATCCCGCATTATGAGAGCCACACCTCCTCCTCTAGAGTCTCTATCATTTCTAATAACTTTGTAAGGAAGAAGACCGGTAATTTCTGAATCAGCTACTCTAGAGTTAAGCCAAGTTTCACTAAGAGCTACTACATCTGGTTGCTCTATTTCAAGAAAGGAACGGAACAATGAAAGTTTATTTTTAATTGAACGAATATTGAAATAGAAAGCTTTCAGACCGGTACATGATCTCAGTTTGACGTCTTCGGCGTAGGATTCGTCTGGCTTCGAATGAGAGCGCTGCTTGTTCGAGCCGACTTCGGAGCTCGTACTGTTATGTTCTGACTGCTTCGAGCATTTGGAAAGGCGGAGTAGCGCGGCTGTGCTGGAGATCGTCGCTTTTGGTCTGCTTCATTCCGGGGCATCAATTCACCATCGAAGATGACGTAGTCTTTTCCTTCCGATAATAACTTACGTTTCTCTTGTCTTAGCAAGTACTCTCTCTCTCTTTGCTCTTTAGTAAGACTGGGTCGGACATTGATTCCTCGGAATTGATTATTCTTGCGTAGTAAGGCACTCTTTGAAAGAAACAGTCTTTGATGTCCTTTGGTGGGGAAGATTACTTTGAGAAGTCTAGACGAACTCGTTTCTGGCGTATTCGGCGGCTTTCCCATTCTGAAGTGAGAGATTCCACCGACGGCGATACCAGATGCGTCTAGAAGACTGGTAATGAGTTGAGAATCGTGCTGAGTCTGTGCGGAAGGACTAGCATCGGTGTTTTCAGGAGCCCTCTCGATGACGACGGAGCGAAGCCTTCGATCTCCTTTCGGATGGTCTCTTGGCTGACCGAGCCCTCTCGATGACGACGGAGCGAAGCCTTCGATCTCCTTTCGGATAATCTCTTGGCTGACGGAGCTTGTGACGGCGATACCAGATGCGTCTAGAAGACTGGTAATGAGTTGAGAATCGTGCTGAGTCTGTGCGGAAGGACTAGCATCGGTGTTTTCAGGAGCCCTCTCGATGACGACGGAGCGAAGCCTTCGATCTCCTTTCGGATGGTCTCTTGGCTGACGGAGCTTGTGTAGAACTTGTCGAAAAGAGCGTTGCAGGTTCTCAGGAGAAGTACGACGTGGAGTGGAAGAGAAGGTGTCTTCTCTTCCGCGTCAAGAAAGTCTTTCAGAGATTTTTGTAGGAGAGCTGCATCTTCATTTGTTGTCGAGGCCGACATAATTGCGAATAAGCAGTAGAAATGGAAATTAATTGGAGCAAGTAGAAAGGTCACCGCTCGATATTGAGAACAGAGTGGTGAGTGAGAACAGAGTGGTGAGTGTAATATATATAATATAATATAATATAATATAATATAATATAATATAACATAATATAATATAATATAATATAATATAATATAATATAATATAATATAATATAATATAATATAATATAATATAATATAATATAATATAATATAATATAATATAATATAATATAATATAATATAATATAATATAATATAATATAATATAATATAATATAATATAATATAATATAATATAATATAATATAATATAATATAATATAATATAATATAATATAATATAATATAATATAATATAATATAATATAATATAATATAATATATATACATTGCTTACTGCAGTGGAAGTAAAGGAGCGTATTTTTTTCGCATTTTGCACCTTCTCAATTTTCTCTGTAGGCTCACAAGATTTCCTTCTGGTTTTATGAATTTGAAAAGAACTGATTTCTGAAAGAACCATGTGCTTCGTTTTAGTCAACCTTCACCTCATAGGCAATTCGAATCGAACATCGCTGAATTGCTCGTCTCGAAGCATTTCGTACTGCTGTTAAATTATTCTTTGAAGCTCGCAGCACTTAAGACCACCTGCTTCCGGTCTCTTCCATGCGAATATTTCTGCAGCTGAAAACAATTTGTAAGCGGTCGTTCGAACCGCTCGGGAAGAATCCAAAATATTCAGGTACTTCCGCTATTCATAGCAAAACATACAAGGAGAGACAACTCAGCTTATTTCTAAACAAAAGTTCCTCTTGCTCTCGCCTTCTCTTGCTCTCTCTATGTCTCGAGGATGGCGGCTCTGCACTCTGAGATTCCTTCTCTCATCGCTCGTCGCCACATCTTCATCAAATATAATTTAAACCCCTCAACCCTGCGATCTTGTACGATTTTTTAAACACATATTCAAACACATAGTTAACTCTGAAAGGCAACTGCAGAGGCTACTTCAAGATTTTCAAAAACAATAAGATTTTTAAAAGATAAATCTTCGCAAGTTCTTTATTTTATCGAGTCACGAAGACGTAGTTTCGTTTTTTCTACTTTTTAGTTTCTCCCGATATTAACCACTTCAGCCTCTGAAAGAAATTGAATGGAAAAAAATGCAACAACACATTTAAAAAAAAAGCTATCCTAAACAGATGTACAACCATGGAGCAATTTTACTTTCATTTCATTTATTCTTCTGCGCAGAGAAGAAGTAATGGCTCAGTGTTTCAAAAAAACTTACCCTGGTCATATGAACGCTATCAAGAATATTGGAATTTTTTTGAGTTTATCAACAATTGCTTGGAATCATTGCTGAACAAGGCGCAAGTTCAAAGTAAGTTTATTTTGAAACACCACAAACTACATACAAATTCTTCCGTTGCACGCTAGAAAATTACCAAAGGTGAACTGGGAACATTAATTCTTAACATTTAACAACGTTTAACCACAGTATGTGGGAACAGAAAAATAAAAGTTAGTAAGCATTGAGCGACAAGACTTTTTAGATGATGTAAATTTAGATGACATTGAAGAGGTACTTTGCGCTGTACTTTGTGAAAATACTACAGTTCACAGAACTCTTAAAGCATTTGAAAGCTGATTTTCTTTGATCTCAGCTACTTTTGTGCATATAAGCTTTTTACAGTAGAGGCTCATTACAACCGCCAAAACTCCAGAATACTCGTGGAGAGTTCACAGCAAACGAACGATGCGGGTCTAGTCATCGAATGCAATTCTCATACTGTACAAGTGCTTTGGGCGGCAGTCTCCTCCAGTGGTCGCACTCCTCTCGTTTTTGTGCCGAAAGGCGCCAAAATCGGTACTAACGCGTACATTGATGAAATTCTTGAGAAGCATCTTCTACCTTGGTCCCAGACTCACTTCAAAACCAACAACTGGACTTATCAACAGGACGGTTCCCCAGCACACAGAACCAAGAAAACTCAAGAGTGGTGCAAACATCATCCCAACTCCATACCGGCCAATTATTGGTCGGCTAATAGCCCCGACCTCAATCTACTCGACTTCTCCATCTGGGCTACTTTGGAGGTAAAGTCTTGTGCAAAATCTCACAAAAATTTGGAAGCGCTTAAAGTCTCCCTTACCCGAGCATGGGACACTGTTCCACAAGAGACACTGCGGGCAACCATCGAGGCATACCCTCGTCGTCTCAAAGCTATCATTAAGGCCAAAGGAAATCTTATTGAGTGACTGTTGTAAAACATGATTTTTGAAGTTGTTGATGAACATTTTTAATTATATTAACCTGATTCGCTGATACTGAATGAAAATAGAAGGTAAAATCTTTGTGCCAGTACTTTTGAAACACCCTGTATTTTATTGTAGGTAAGTAATTTTTGACTGATGCAATTTGAGTAACTTTTTTTTATTCTATTTGTTTTTTCATAGTGTTCATTCTTCATTGCATAACCAAACGGTCACATTCAATCAGGTAGATTTGATCTTCGTTCAAAATCTCAAAAAGATAACCGTTCTATTCGGAATAATTCTTCCACTCTCAAACTTGTTTAAAAAGTCTGCTAGTTCTAAACCATTCGCCTGTTCACTGCTCTAATGCAATGGATAAGAAACATAATGGGTGAATAAGATTCGATTCTCGCACCATATCACTATGATCTTTTTTCGGCCTCTGGTGGTCCCCACCCATCCAATTTGCAGTGACGTCGAGAAATACTAGTTGCCGAAAGTCAACGAAAAACCTTTCTCACTTTTGATCTTTATCGAATTCTCTTATTCCCATTGGAATCGTAAATTTCCAGCAACGTCCTTTTTTATCCTCCGAATATCACACATTTGCGCTCTTAACAACAAATACTACAATGATGTTAAGATTAATATGTATGATAAGTAAGTTGTTTTAAAGAGATACTTTACGTTATGGTTTACACACAGTTTTAACTGTGTTCATGAATCTTCTTGCGAGTGTTACTCAAATTCTCTCATTCATTAGATATCAGTCGTTTATAATCGGCGTGACAAAATTTACCTCAACTTTTTTTTCCTCTCAAATACGTTTTTTCTCAAGGTAATGGTGATGCTTTTCTCTCTCAACAAACATCACATCAAGATTTCGGCATTTTGCTTTCAAAGGTGAAACATTTTGTAGTACTCTGTAGAAGAATTTAGTTGAACATGAATAAAACCGGTTTTCGCTTATGTAGTTTGACAAAGAACCAGAGCGGAAAATTGAAATTGCTGTTTCATTGAACGGACGAACTTCTCATGCAAGCTCTTGCGTTAACCATTCGTGGTGAGAAATGTATTGCGAAAAGTTATCGTATACATATGTATCTTTGCAAGTACTTATGGTGAACCAAGTTTCATTTTTATTGCCAGCTTTTCATTTTAATGACGGCACATATGTACTATGATCTTTGAACTAATAAGTTTTTTCAATAAGCTGTATATAACTCGGCGTCTCGATGCACTTCGGACTACCGTATATGCAGCTGTCGAACTACGCAAAATCTTCAAGGTTCCTTCTCACCTTTCGTCGCCATCTGAGCTCATACTTATCTATTATATCCCAAACCCCTACCTCATACTTATCTATTATATCCCAAACCCCTACCTCATACTTATCTATTATATCCCAAACCCCTACCTATTATATCCCAAACCCCTTTTACACAACTTACTTCCTGAAAAGTTTGATTAGTGGTGGTTCAGTGGTAAGGTATATTGAGGTCAAGCCTCTTCGAAGTAAGGTGTAATGACTCGGAATCGATTGAACGATTTATTTTTGAACAAACAAAACAAAAACAAGAAAGGACTTCAACTACAATAAAACCAACTTCGAAATTCCAACAATAAATTATTCCATAAATACTAAATTACGAACAATGTATATCCGAGTTATATAATATCCGAGTTAGCAACGACTTTGTTGTCACCCCTACCTATTATATCCCAAACCCTCACCTATAATCTTCCTAATGTGATTTTTAACGATACTTTGCGTGATAAACAATGGGAGAAAACTATAGAGACTCGACTTCTAGTAAAACATTCTCTACTTTCACTCGTGCAAAGTTCTGTATCCAACAATTAGCCCTGTCCGAACACAATTTTCTGACTATTCTTTTCAACCCTT
This sequence comes from Allodiplogaster pararmata, assembly GCA_964056735.1. NCBI lineage: Eukaryota > Metazoa > Nematoda > Chromadorea > Rhabditida > Diplogasteridae > Allodiplogaster > Allodiplogaster pararmata. The sequence continues at coordinate 16,633,176 of OZ057405.1, forward strand.
CAATTTTCTCAATTATATATCTCTGAAGAACACGATTTTAAAGCGTCTTTAGAAAAAGCAAAAATAAAGAAAAAAACAGTTAACGATCTCGAAAGATTTAAAATGATTGATTCAACTCGTAATGCTTTTTTGAACACATTCAAGACAAGGAGGAATGAATGAGATGCTCTATTTCATATTTAATTGAGATGATCTCGCAAAGTTAATGGTATTTGAAAACCTTACCCAGTCTATCATTCATTGTCAGCTTCATGATCAAAATATAACTTGTTTGGAGTCCTCAATATTGCTGTTTCACAGGAGAGATTAAAAAGTAGAGAATTGGAAAGATAGATAAGATACTGTGGCGTCGTGCTGGAAATTCATAGTAGATTGCTCAGCGTGTGGTTCATATCTAAGATTTCAGGGAAAATAACGATTTCAGAGCGTAATCAGGAAGAGCTAGAGGGGAACGGAGCTACCGAGTGATGGAGAAAGTTGAAACTGATAAATGTCAAATTGACGTTGATATATGAAAAAAGCCTTTAGAACCTCAACGATGCAGGAATCTTGAGGAATGAATATACCTATCGAAGTTTGTTTTTAATTAAAAATTTAACCTGAGAAGTTAATGGTGACCACTCAATGTTGATCAAAAGACTTTCTTACATAATTCGTAGGCGATTATGCAGTTTCCGGTAGGACTAATCCGTTTAAACGGAAGGTTGAAGGATTAGCAACCACTAATTATGTTGTATGTGTGACTACTTAGTGAATTCCAATCTTTCAAGAACTTGGAATTAATTTCCGTTTTCTTAATTTATTTGATCGAGCTGCTTGTATTTTTACTTTTTCTGCTTTTTCCGAATTCAAGTACTCCGTTCTCTCACTGAACCGTAACGGAAATTCACTCAGTATTCATGCAACAGGTCGGTCTTTGAAAAAAGGTTTCATAACTTTTCAGATGCACCACAATGGAGCGATAAGTCGCCGAAAATGACCCACTACTTAAAAAGAATTGCCCCTTGTCATAAGCTAGCAAGACTAAGGAAATATTCTAGTGCTTATGAACACTTGCTTAACGATTGTAACTGCAAAACATTCATTTCAAAACAGATCAGCAACGTGTGATTACATACTGTAGCTTGGCATTCCGCCGCACGTTTAATCTCTGTATTAAATAGGTGAGCGGTTGTCGAACGGTCACCTGGCTCGTTGTCTGCGACATAAACTTTGTTTTTATCAGTGTAATTAACACAGAAGAAAGTAAAAGGTCGTACAAGAGAGATTGAGCTCATGGTTTTCTTTACGAACCCACTCTAAAACTACGACGTAAACAACGAGCAGTGCGAGAGAATGAAAAATAGTGCATAAGGTCAGAGAAGTAGAAATTTCATGGGCCAGCCTATTTTCATTACGAACAGTTTGGCTGTAATCAGTAGCAGCTCGTACAATTAAAAAACAGCAACATTGCGTCCGCTTACAGCAAAATGAAACAGTGTGACAACGTACGTTTTACTGTCATTCGAGCTTAATCAAGTTCATGAAAAATCTGTAGTTAATTCCTAAGGCAGCGAATTTGAACAAAACAGTTTTTAAAAAGTTTTTTGTTTTTGAACTGTTTTTCTTCTGTATTCTTTTTAAAGATTTCTGAGATGTTTCATAGAAGTATCTATCACAACAATACTGTCTCCAAGTTCAAAAATCAATTTTTTTTAAGGTCTGGTGATCTAAAACTCATGCCTAATCATGAATGAACTTGGAAAACTCAAGAAAATAAACTTCAAATGTTTATCAATTATATTACTTTTCCTAATATTTTATAACTTTTTCTCTCTAGAACAAAACAGTTTTTGTTTGAATCTCTCTTAAAAATTTCATCAAGTTTTTGGCGAAATTCACAAAGGGGTACATATTTAGTTCAAACTACAGAAATTTCAATTCAAGAGTGAGTAAAACGGAATCAAATTGCAATGAACGTGCCCTAATTGAACCTTATT
>OZ057405.1:16635354-16658864 GCA_964056735.1 Allodiplogaster pararmata
GTTAAAACAAGACGTTCACGCAATTCGAAAAAAACGCGATGTCATTATGCTTCATTATGTTTTCGCAAATAAAAAAACGGCATAACTGTGCTAAGGACGCTGTCACCGTAAACAAAGCTCATCTGCGAAAAACATTACGAGGGAGAGGCCGAGGGCAGAGAGAGAGGAATAACTCATTATTTGGGAACCACGCTCCCATATACGGTCGTTTTGAATTTTCTAAAAATGCAGTTAAGCTCTGCCCGGTCTTTTTTTGAAGTTTCGAGAACAAGTATGAGTATCAAGACCAAAAAACTAGTGTTTAGCTTACACGTTAGTTTCCTTTATATACACCTAATCTAACTCTCTCCGCCTCCCGTTCCCTTGTCCAAAAAGGGCCGAAAGTTTCTAATCTGAAGCGTTCACAACTGGTTTTCTCCTATTCGCTCATATAAGAACCGTCCCTTATGATTGGCTTGAACATTTTTCTTTGAAATTGAGGCTTTAGTGTTATATTCTCACCTGTCTTCTTGCTCGATTGGCTCTTCTTTGTTTCTTTATTATCTTTAGCTTCCAAGAATATTTCTCTTCTAATTTTCTGTTTTAACTTAATTTTGTCTTTTTCCATGTTCTTGCTTTTTTTCAATCGCTCACTTTTTCTCCAACCTTCTTAAGCTGTTCTTTCAATTCACTATCTCTCTGCCTTAATTCCTTTAAATCTTACCCTTTCACTCTCTATCTCTTCCTCTCTCTTTCACTCTCTATCTCTTCCTATCTCTTTTTCTCTCTCCATCTCTTATCTCTCCTCTTTCACTCTTTATCTCTTCCTCTCTCTATGAGGAAGAGAGTAATTGTATGGAGGAAGAGAGTAGTTGTGACGGGGTTGAGTTGTCTTCTACGAATAACGGGGTAGGGCAAGCATGATAATTGGGAGCTGTTTCAAAATATAATGGCGCTTCATGTCCCATCACATCGAGAATGAAGCGTTTGAAGTTGAAATTTAATTTGAATAATTAATGCTCACAAAAGCTTACGTGAGATACTCATCCGTATAAAAGAAACAGTGATCTCCTTTTTTTGGTTCTTAGTTGAACTCCATTACCATCAACCGGTTTCTTTTTCGTTCAGCTAAATTTTTGTGCTAAAACATAGGCATGTAAATCACTAAAAATCTTTATATGCTGTTTTGTGAGAGAAAGGAAGATAACTCATGCCGTAAGAGAAACGAAGTCGAACAATTTCTATCTTGACAAAAGAGGGCGTAATCCAGTGAAGAAAATTGAGACAAATTTAAAGTGAAACCCGTCGCGCCAATTATAAGGGGCTAGTGTCTTATAATGAGAGAATTTGAGTAACGCTTGCGATAAGAAAAGAAGGCAACAGTGGCCATTCGTGACTCTACAGCCTTAAGAGCCTGTCACGGATGGAGCCGGATTATCCAGTCCAGAATCGAGCGCGACCTCAGGTGGCTGATAGAGGGACGCCTCCCTACGAAGAATTCGTGCTGGGAGGTAGCGGGAGAAATCCCGCCGCGGACCAAAACTGGGTAGTATAGCTCGTCAAAGGAGGGCGATGCCGGACCGGTTTGGGCATGCCACCGGACAAAACATCAGCCGATACTCCGCTATACTTTTCAATGGCGAGTCGAGGCGCCATTAAAATAACCTCTTGCCCTTCTCTGGTTAACGAATGGGTCTCGCCAAGAGGATCGCCGACTGCGGTGCGAGTGTAGACGGAGAAAATCTCTCCGGACTCAAAAGGATCCTCAACACCAACCTATCCCAAAAGGACTCCCCTCGACAGGACCTATGGGCAAGACAACAACAACATAAGAAAAGAAGTTCTAATGAACAATGTACAAACTGTGTGTAAATCATACACCAATCATTTTTTTTTGGTATCAAGTACATGCTACTCATATGAATGGAAAGAATAACGGCTCTTATATGTACATATAACAAATACGCGAGTCACAATACCAATGAGAAAAAGAAACTCAGATAACGATCAGAATCGAGTAACGTAAGCTCACATTTGCTCCTTAGAGCTTCAGTAACAAGCAGTTCTTAAGCATAATGAAGACCGTTCAGAGCCAAAAAAATGCTCATAGTGCTTGTGCAAGGAAAACACTGTTCTGAAAAGTTTTAGGTCAACAAACAGGTCAGTGGCTCGGAGAAAAAAAAAACAAATCTTACAAACAAGTTTTAGAGATTAGGAGAGATTACAACCAAAAGGTTGTTATTGAGAGAGTTCGGACTCAACATGAAAGTATTTCTCGTTGAATGCGGTAGTTTCACGACACGCTGTCCGAAAAAAGTACGTACATAACGCGATACATATGTGTACAGAATAGTGGACCACTGTTCTCCTTTTAATAAGGGCGGTCCGAGTTGGTTTCTGCGAGGATTAGGGGACCATTAGTTTTCTCTCTGAAATGTCCCAAGTTAGTTGATTCCAGGGGCCGTATTCAGGGATCTAAGATGAACACATGAGTAAATTTTACCCTAGTATATTGTAGACCTAAGTTCAACTCAGTTCCATATTCAGAGACAAGACGGGTGAGCGTCTCAGATTTCCTACTAAACTTTAGTATAAAGTTCACCCTAAAGTCTACTTCCATTTTGGTGAAACTACAACTTAGTATAAAGTTTACCATAAATTTTAGTTTTGTCTGTGAATACTGCCCCAGGTTTTCCTATGTTTACTCGCTCATAAATGAAATGCTTCACTTTACAGAGGCCTATAAGGCCTATAAAAAATTTCTCTCGAATATGAGGCTTAGGTGTTATACAGTATTAGTGTTATATTGTATTGTATTGTATATTCCATAAACATAATGGGTCGGGAAGATGAGAAAAGGAAGAATGAGCTCTGGAGACATGGACTGTGTTTTGGTGTAAGGCACCAAAGAGGCTTTATGTATTAGCCTCCTGAGTTGCTTTCTTGCTGGACTAGTTTTCCTTTGTTTCTCTATCAACTTTTAAATTCAAGCAAAGACTGTATGTTCCTCTCTGTTTCTTTTGCCTTCATTCTTTCTATATATATATATATATATATATATATATATATATATATATATATATATATATATATATATATATATATATATATATATATATATATATACATACATATATATATTCATATCTCTTTGTCTCTCTAAATTTTTCCTCTGTTTTATCTATTTTCTCTCTTCTCTCTCTTCTCATTTTTTTCTATTCTGTTCTCTTTTTCATTTTCTATCTATTCTCTTCTCTGTCCTTTTTTTACTTCGGATCTCTCATCGCTCTCTCTTCTCTATATCTTATTTCTCTTTATGTTCTGCTTCTTTTCACTTATAACTTTCCTCTGTTTTTCTCTCATATCCATCTTACTACTTTCCTACTGTCTCTGTCCCTTGAATAATGTGTTTTCTGTGTTGAGTCGTTGAAAAGATGCAGTTTGGTTAGTCGTTTTTTGGACGTTTCGGCTATAAAGCCATCATCAGCAATTACCTCAAAAATTCGGAATAAAAACATGAGATAAAATAAATACGGGCTATGTCAAGAAAAAAACAATTGATTGTCTCTGTCCCTGTTACTCTGTCTCGCCCTCTTACTCTGTCTCGCCCTCTTACTCTATCTCGCCCTCTTACTCTGTCTCGCCCTCTTACTCTGTCTCGCCCTCTTACTCTGTCTCGCCCTCTTACTCTGTCTCGCCCTCTTACTCTGTCTCGCCCTCCTTTTCTCACATGTATCTTAGTTCTTATTTTCCGTCAATCCAAACGTAATGCTTAGTATCACATAACTTATCGTCCCTAAAAGTTTTAAAACTCATATGCGAAATCATTCTGGCTCGATCAAAAAAATTTACCTGACGCCCGATAACTCGGCTTTCAAATGCTAAGAGAATTTTGAAAAGTATAGTATTTCGGAAAGATCAGTCTATCTATATATCTATCTACCTCTCATGTAACCTCGAATGAAAGATCATTTTCTCCACGCCTGGTCCGTCATCGCCGGGAGAACACCCACTTTCGAGTGGCCAAAGACAGGCAACCATTCGAATGGAAATTCAATCAAAATCGATCAAAACCATCGTTTTTTTTGTTGATCGTGGAGCGGCCTTCACCAGCGTCGCTACTCCAGATCCTACTCAACATAGCGAGCGTGGAACTAAATCCTGGTCCCCCGAAGATATGGTACTGTTCCGTGTGCATGAAAAGAATGGCGAAGTCTAAGAGCATGGTGAGATGCATCAACTGCAATGGATGGCTTCATTTACACATTGAATGCTCAACACTGGTCAGCTTGAACGACTGGAAGTCGAACTACATTGGAAAATGCTGTGCAGTGAATACAGCAACGTCGAATACAGTGACAACAAGCAAAACAGCAGCAGTACCAACAAAAGCTCCCGCTGCAACAAACGCTTCGACTACCTTCACTAACACCTTCAATATCTTACAATGGAATGCGAATGGACTCCGAGGAAAGATAGAAGAAGTGATAAATTACATGCAGAAACATGATGTCGCAGCTGCAGCCATACAGGAGACGAAGTTCACTGATCGAACAGAACTCCCGAAGAATGACGACTTCTTCGTCATCAGATCGGACAGATCACGTAACAAAGGAGGAGGTCTTGCGTTAATACTCCATAAATCAGTGGCTTTCCGTGTCACAGATCTCTCTGAATCTTGAACGACGAACACCTGAAGACGCTGGCAATCAATGTCAGAGCATCGAGCTCTGCTGAAGAGGAAGTAGTATTGGTCAACGTATACCTTACCTCCCACCAGCAGCTGCCCGCCGAACCACCATCCCAACTGGGATGCACTACTACAGCTCAAAGACTGCCTGATTCTCGGCGACGTAAATGCGCATTATGAAGACTGGGATGTGCTTATCGACGAAGATCAGCGAGGAGTAGAACTGGCCTCGGCAATCGACAACTCAGACCTGGTAGTGATGAATGACTTCAGTCCAACTCGCGTTACTCCACCATGCAGCAGCTCACCCGATGTTACACTCGCTTCCTCCTCTCTAGCCTGTAGCATAACTTGGATGACTTCTACCGGCTTGAGCAGCGACCATATTCCAATAATAGTGCGACTCCAGAGACAAATCGTCCGAGAAGAGACTAAACGACGATGCTACACGAATTTCTCGAAAGCTGACTGGAAAGGTTTCCAAAACAGATGCGAAATGGAGCTTAGAGAAAACTCCTTCTCTAATATCTTCGAAGCTGAGCAAAAATTCTGCGAGGTGATACTGTTGTTATTGTTGCCGGATGTAGCCGGCTTCGAAGAACGTCTGTGTTATCCTTCGTTTCTTGTTCTTCTATATATTTTTTTCTTATAACTTCAAGAACGCTGCGACTTCCAGCGGCTTGGTTTATAGGTCGATTGGAGACAGCGCGGTCGGGTGGCACGGGCAGTCGAAGAAATGCGCAACGTCGTGAGGTTCGGAAGAGCAATCAGGACACACGTCGGGGATGGATTCGTCAATGCGGTGGAGGTAGTTGTTGATGAATCTGCTCTATCCCGAGCGGAGCTGGCTGAACGTGCATCTAGTCTTGCGGGGTAACTCTTCTCTTCTTCCTGGATTACGGGCGGAGGTCTGCCTCCCAGGATGACGGCACCCTTCATCGATTGGAGTTCGTTCGAGACCATCATTGAGTGTACGGTGTTTGCGACTGAATTCCCATTGTTCGGATCCTTTGACATCTTTTTTTGCGGCTTCGAAGTCTTCTTGCAGCTCAACACGAGGTTGTTCTTCATTGCACCAGGGGGCGCCGGGCAGTGGTGGATGTGTTCTGGGTCCAATGATCTCGCGAGGTACTGCGCGGCGAGCATGTTCAGATGGGATTTGGTGCGCATGACCTTTGATTCGCGATGAATATGGTCAGTGTCGGCCATTGGATGATTCCCTGTCACAACGCGGAGTCCGGAGTTCTGAGAACGTTGGATTTTGGCGTGAGCGGAGTCCGAGAGGAAGGTGGACCAGGCGGGTGCGGCGTAGTTCCAGATCGCTTGCGAGATGGCGAGGTGATGCTCTCCGCAGACCGCCGCTACGTGCCCGAAGGACGTATTCCCTGCATCCGCCCCGGCTTCCCTACTGACACCGCCTTGCTAGCAGATGAGAGAGATACTCCGTGAAGAAAATGCCGCTGATCCCAAGATCCGAGAACTGAACAAGATGATCCAGCGAAAATTTGACGAATACAGAAAAGACAAATGGTAACGCTACCTTCAGACGATGAATCTACAAGAAGGAGCCAAACGACTTTGGACCTGTCCGATCTATTGTGAATCCCACTCAAAAGAAGAACAACCACGCTATCAATTTTTCCGGAATCTCAGTCTACAACCGAAAAGAAGCTTCCAACGCTTTTAATAAACAGTTCACCCCGGCAAGTGAAGTCCATCCAACCAAGTCTGCTAGACGCGCAAGAAGAGACCTTCACTGAACCAAGATGACAACTCAGCCCGTTTTTACAGAATCTGAAGTTTCAAAGGCAATAAAAGGAAGCAAATCTAGTGAATCTGCCGGCCCTGACGGGATTACTATGATCCACCTCAAACACCTCGGTCCCACTGCTCACCGCTATCTAACATCGATATACAACAACAGCCTGGGAACCAGCCAAATTCCATCTGTTTGGAAACTGGTCAAAGTAATACCTTTTCTTAAAGCAGAGAAACCAGAAGAAATGTCATCATCTTACCGTCCGGTCTCCCTCCTCTCACCAGTCGCAAAAGTTCTTGAACGTCTGCTTCTTCCATACATACAACAAGCGATGCCTCCAGCAAACCATCAACACGGGTTCACCAAAGGAAGATCTACTACGACTGCTCTTCACACGTTCAACGACTACATTGCCAGAGGACTCAACGAGAAGAAACCTGCTAGTCGTACGGTCTCAGTTGAATTGGATCTCAGCCAAGCTTTCGACTGCGTGGACCACAACATTTTGATCGAAGATATAGCAAATGCACCGCTACCAGACAAAATAGGAAGATGGATTTGTGGCTACTTGAGAGGACGACAAACCTACGTCGAATTTCAAGGAACCCAAAGCAAGAAACGTAAACTCCGTGCTGGAGTTCCGCAAGGTGGTGTTCTTTCACCAACTCTCTTAAACCACTACCTGTCACATATGGCTTCACCTCCGGAACGGATCGAATTCGTCTCATATGCTGATGACTGCACTGTTTTGTGAAATGGTCCGACATCGCTCCATTATGCAACAAAATCAACAGCTACCTTGACGAACTAGCACAATGGTTCGACTCCAGACGACTGAAATTAGCTGCAGAGAAAAGCGCGGCAATGATATTCACGCTGAATAGCAGGGAGGTCAATTAGCAGCTCGACATCCGTATAGATAACATCACTGTTCCAACTGTCCGTTCCAGCAAAATCCTAGGCGTCACCTCCGACACGATGTACTCGTTCGGATCTCATGCGAAGAAAACTAGGACGACACTCCGAAACCGGAATGCAGCATTACGTGCACTTGCTGGAGCTTCCTGTGGAAAGGAAAAAGATCTCTTGGTGACTACCTACAAAGTCGTCGGCATATCAGTTATCAACTAAGCCGCACCGATATGGTCTCCGAAAGCCATTGGAAAGAACTTCAAGCTGCCAAAAATGTTGCGCTGAGAGCAGCAACAGGATGCGTCAAGATGACACCCATAGATCATCTTCACATGGAATCCGAAGTCCTCCCGATGAAGCTTCACAACGACATGCTATGCAAGCAATTCCTTCGGCTACATAAACGAGACCACATTGACCACGACACAACCAAGAGGCCACCTCCTCCCAGACAGTTGAAGAGGGCGAGATCCCTTTTCCGTGAACACCAAAACAGAATTGCTCCATTCCTTGACGAAGATGGGGAAGTGAAAGCAGAAGAAACGTACCGCGAAGACATAAAGAAGATACACACCGATACAGTCACAGCGGTGAAGAACAAATACTCACCGCCTGTGATACTGGGAGGATACCCACGAAAACCTATCTCCAGAGAAGTGAGAAATCTTTCGAGATCTACAAGACGAGCACTCGCCCAGCTCCGGTCTGGATACAGCCCATTTCTGCGAAGCTATATGTCCAAAATCGTGGAAAGATGTCCGGACTGCGACGAACCCGGACCCACAACCACTCACATCTTCTCCTGTCCAGATAGGCCGACTAGTTTGACGGCTAGGTCTCTCTGGACCGACCCAGAAGAAGCTGCAAAGTTTCTAAAATTACCGATCACCGAAGACGATGCCGAATAGAAGATCCGGTCGGCTACAACAACAACAACAACAACAACAACAACAAACAAAACATCATTAATTTATATCAAAATCATCGAACATGGAGTCCAGAAGTTCCCAGTTTCGAAATTTTATTTCCGTTTAATAAGGTTCAATTAGGGCACGTTCATTGCAATTTGATTCCGTTTTACTCACTCTTGAATTGAAATTTCTGTAGTTTGAACTAAATATGTACCCCTTTGTGAATTTCGCCAAAAACTTGATGAAATTTTTAAGAGAGATTCAAACAAAAACTGATTTGTTCTAGAGAGAAAAAGTTATAAAATATTAGGAAAAGTAATATAATTGATAAACATTTGAAGTTTATTTTCTTGAGTTTTCCAAGTTCATTCATGATTAGGCATGAGTTTTAGATCACCAGACCTTAAAAAAATTGATTTTTGAACTTGGAGACAGTATTGTTGTGATAGATACTTCTATGAAACATCTCAGAAATCTTTAAAAAGAATACAGAAGAAAAACAGTTCAAAAACAAAAAACTTTTTAAAAACTGTTTTGTTCAAATTCGCTGCCTTAGAAATTAACTACAGATTTTTCATGAACTTGATTAAGCTCGAATGACAGTAAAACGTACGTTGTCACACTGTTTCATTTTGCTGTAAGCGGACGCAATGTTGCTGTTTTTTAATTGTACGAGCTGCTACTGATTACAGCCAAACTGTTCGTAATGAAAATAGGCTGGCCCATGAAATTTCTACTTCTCTGACCTTATGCACTATTTTTCATTCTCTCGCACTGCTCGTTGTTTACGTCGTAGTTTTAGAGTGGGTTCGTAAAGAAAACCATGAGCTCAAGCTCTCTTGTACGACCTTTTACTTTCTTCTGTGTTAATTACACTGATAAAAACAAAGTTTATGTCGCAGACAACGAGCCAGGTGACCGTTCGACAACCGCTCACCTATTTAATACAGAGATTAAACGTGCGGCAGAATGCCAAGCTACAGTATGTAATCACACGTTGCTGATCTGTTTTGAAATGAATCTTTTGCAGTTAAAATCGTTAAGCAAGTGTTCATAAGCACTAGAATATTTCCTTAGTCTTGCTAGCTTATGACAAGGGGCAATTCTTTTTAAGTAGCGGGTCATTTTCGGCGACTTATCGCTCCATTGTGGTGCATCTGAAAAGTTATGAAACCTTTTTTCAAAGACCGACCTGTTGCATGAATACTGAGTGAATTTCCGTTACGGTTCAGTGAGAGAACGGAGTACTTGAATTCGGAAAAAGCAGAAAAAGTAAAAATACAAGCAGCTCGATCAAATAAATTAAGAAAACGGAAATTAATTCCAAGTTCTTGAAAGATTGGAATTCACTAAGTAGTCACACATACAACATAATTAGTGGTTGCTAATCCTTCAACCTTCCGTTTAAACGGATTAGTCCTACCGGAAACTGCATAATCGCCTACGAATTATGTAAGAAAGTCTTTTGATCAACATTGAGTGGTTACCATTAACTTCTCAGGTTAAATTTTTAATTAAAAACAAACTTCGATAGGTATATTCATTCCTCAAGATTCCTGCATCGTTGAGGTTCTAAAGGCTTTTTTCATATATCAACGTCAATTTGACAGTTATCAGTTTCGTCACTGATATACTTTATCCTTCAACTTTCTCCATCACTCGGTAGCTCCGTTCCCCTCTAGCTCTTCCTGATTACGCTCTGAAATCGTTATTTTCCCTGAAATCTTAGATATGAACCACACGCTGAGCAATCTACTATGAATTTCCAGCACGACGCCACAGTATCTTATCTATCTTTCCAATTCTCTACTTTTTAATCTCTCCTGTGAAACAGCAATATTGAGGACTCCAAACAAATTATATTTTGATCATGAAGCTGACAATGAATGATAGACTGGGTAAGGTTTTCAAATACCATTAACTTTGCGAGATCATCTCAATTAAATATGAAATAGAGCATCTCATTCATTCCTCCTTGTCTTGAATGTGTTCAAAAAAGCATTACGAGTTGAATCAATCATTTTAAATCTTTCGAGATCGTTAACTGTTTTTTTCTTTATTTTTGCTTTTTCTAAAGACGCTTTAAAATCGTGTTCTTCAGAGATATATAATTGAGAAAATTGAAGGGTTGAAAAGAATATTCAGAAAATTGTGTTCGGACAGGGCTAATTGTTGGATACAGAACTTTGCACGAGTGAAAGTAGAGAATGTTTTACCAGAAGTCGAGTCTCTGTAGTTTTCTCCCATTGTTTATCACGCAAAGTATCGTTAAAAATCACATTAGGAAGATTATAGGTAAGGGTTTGGGATATAATAGGTAGGGGTGACAACAAAGTCGTTGCTAACTCGGATATTATATAACTCGGATATACATTGTTCGTAATTTAGTATTTATGGAATAATTTATTGTTGGAATTTCGAAGTTGGTTTTATTGTAGTTGAAGTCCTTTCTTGTTTTTGTTTTGTTTGTTCAAAAATAAATCGTTCAATCGATTCCGAGTCATTACACCTTACTTCGAAGAGGCTTGACCTCAATATACCTTACCACTGAACCACCACTAATCAAACTTTTCAGGAAGTAAGTTGTGTAAAAGGGGTTTGGGATATAATAGGTAGGGGTTTGGGATATAATAGATAAGTATGAGGTAGAGGTTTGGGATATAATAGATAAGTATGAGGTAGGGGTTTGGGATATAATAGATAAGTATGAGCTCAGATGGCGACGAAAGGTGAGAAGGAACTTTGAAGATTTTGCGTAGTTCGACAGCTGCATATACGGTAGTCCGAAGTGCATCGAGACGCCGAGTTGGTTTTATTGTAGTTGAAGTCCTTTCTTGTTTTGTTTTGTTTGTTCAAAAATAAATCGTTCAATCGATTCCGAGTCATTACACCTTACTTCGAAGAGGCTTGACCTCAATATACCTTACCACTGAACCACCACTAATCAAACTTTTCAGGAAGTAAGTTGTGTAAATGGTGCATCGGCACTATTAAGACCCGAAGAGCAGCTAAAAATTTCCTTCACGTAAGGTCGACACACACAATACCCCATTCCTCTCTTGAAGAGTCGACGGTATTGTGCTGTTATTCCCTTATCGTTGAAGTCGACATACAGAACAACCAGTCCTCTAGACGAGTCGACGTTGTTCTGCGATAAATCCTTTCTGTTGAAAGTCGACACTTGTGAAAAAACTCAACTCAGGAGTAAGAGTTGAGATCGCCCTCAAAGAGAGTGATAAAACAAGAAGGAGCATGGACACCGCAAGAGTGCCAGAAACTGCGAATCCGGAAAACCCTTCCTGGAACATGGAAGAAAAAAGGGAATCAATTCCAACAAAACAACACTCAAGACAGAAGGAAGACACAGAGAGAACTGCGAAACCAGACATAAACTACACCAGAGCTCAGTAAGGTCTGAGTGACCTCAAACGACAAACGAAATTTGTCGCAACTTCACTGAAAGATGCGAAAGCAACACTGGAAAGCTTCAACAGCTCAAACTCGAATTCCTTTGATAAGGAAACCCTGATAAATATGAAGCAAATGCTGCTGAATCAAGAGAAAGCTGTAAAGACAGACTGCTTGGCAATGACCAAAATAGAAAACAGTTTTATCACAGCAAGCAACAAAATCAAAGAGAACGACAATTATGAAGAAGTTATCCAGCACAGGAACCAATGGATCAGCGAAGACGAGCCCGCACGATGCCCACTCTTTCTCAAAAGAGAAGCGGGCAAGACACAGAGGAACCTAGAAACTGCAATCATGACTCTTGAACGTAAAATCAATCAAAAAGAAAATCAGATCATGGCATCTTCACCGATAAGCTTCGAAGATAATCCAAGGTCCCCACAAAAATCACCCTATGCTCAACATGGACTCAACGAATCAGGAGAAACGGAGAGAACGAGAAACCAGCCTATTATGGAAGGGATCACGAACGAATTTTCCAGAATGAATCCCCAATTCCATGACGACCAAAGACAACCTCCAACACAGACATGGACAACTCGGAATTTTCAACCACAGCAATACAACCTGCCCAAAGTGGAAGTCCGATTACCAGAGTTCCACGGCGTTCATGCGGGCTACAGGTCATTCGTGGAGCATTTCGCACTCTTGGTGGACAAAAGACAGGACATCTCGAACCTGGAAAAAATGCTTCACCTCAAATCCTGCCTGAAAGGATAAGCTCTCGAACTAATCCAATCTCTCCCAACACTCGGAGAGTATTACGAGGAAGCCAAACGCATGCTTGACGTGGTTTATGACAGAAAACATGCGGAGCTTCCACTTCTACTGGACCAGTGGGAGAAGTATTGTCTACCAGGAGAAAGTATCCCTTTTCAAACCAAGGGACTGAACGAGCTGAGATGCCTCATAATCAGAATAAACCAACTGTCTTCCATCGAGAACGATATATCGATGGCGAGGTCATTGGTGGGAAAATTCCCTGGTCGAACAAAGCGACACATCGCAGAATGGGAATTCACAATGAAAAACACAAGTGAATTACGCAACATTCCATTGTCGCACTACATCAATGAAATCGGAAATTTCTTAGCGAAGGAGGAGTACACGGCGGTTGCGTTCCCAGATTCAGGAGGAAAACGATGGTTTAAACATGAGCCTGAAAGACAGCGACAACAGAATATCCACGTAGTGATGCCGAAGACCGCCCAAAACAAAGAGACTATACGACCGAGAACAGGACGCGACGGAGAAGTTACTCGACCTACGACCACCCCAGAAAGAGACGAATCCTGTTGGAAAACTAATCGTGACAAAAAGCTGACACCGGCAAAAAATTTCGAAAGCTTACCAACCAAGTCAAACTCAGCGGAAGTATCGACGTGTATTTTCTGCGGAAAACATGCGAAATCGATACTATGTTTCAGAGTCAAAACAGGCAAAGAAAGAACAAGCCTGGCTTTGAAACAAGGCCGAAGCCTTCGGTGTCTACAAAAGGGTCATGGTGCAAAGAATTGTGAGGTGTGTTGCTCAATATGTGGCGGCCCACACAACATCGTACTCTGTTACCAACTGAAACCTCCTCGTCAACCAACAGGGAGAGTCAGAGCAGTGAACACTCTTCTAGAATCAGACGAGAGCGAGAGAAAAAATTTCTATCACGAAGAGCGACAAAATTCGCCCGACCAGGAGGAACCACCTCACCAAACAAACTCGGAAAACGTTACAACGGCTAAGTCTGGTTCGGCGAGGCTACTCATAGGAGATGTCAACATACAGGTCTCGAACAGACAAGAAGTGAGGAAATCCTTTCTAATCGACACAGGAGCATCGATAACCATAATATCAAAACAATTGGCACTCGAACACAACCTCACAAAGATTGGAAAACGGAGGTGCAAAGTCAGCGGTTTCGGAGGAAAATCCGATGGTTCGAAGCTATACGATGAATCCAAAATCACCCTTGTTTCAAAAAATTTTTCAATCGAGGGAATAGCGCTCGCTCACGATGAACCCATCACAAGCCCAATATCCGTCACAAGCATTTCTGATTCGGACCTAGCCTACATAAGGCGCAAAAACATTGTCCTCGCCGACAGTTACGAAACCGACAAGAAGGTTGTTCCCCAAATCATAATTGGGATGGATATGCTATGGGAAATCTTGCAGTTGGAAAAACCCATGAAAATTCTACCAAGTGGTTTGAAACTAATGAATACAAAATTCGGCCACATTGCGTTTGGACAGCAGGATTCTGAGAAAAGGAAAGAAATCGCATACCTCTTCATTGAAAACACAATTCCCTCCCTCGAACTTGGTATGGAACGATTTCTGGGACTTGATGAAATGGAAAGCGGTGAAACGGAAAAAGAATTGAAGTCAAAAGAACTTCAAGCAATAGACAAGCATTTCGAAAACAACATTTTGTTCGAAAACGGCAGATACACTATCAGGTACTATTTGAAAGAAAATATCTCCAATCTAAGTGAAAACTACAATGTCTCATGGAAAAGACTGAAAGCCAATACCTTGAAATTGTCGAAGCAAAAAATGTTGCAGGAATATGACAAGGTGATTAGGAACCACCTAGACGAGAAACAAATAGAAGAGGTGAAACCTGGTCAAATAGACGGCTCTCATATATCGTATTTGCCACACCAAGGAGTCCTCCGCCTAGACAAACCAGATAAACCAATCAGAGTGGTGTTTGACGCCTCAGCGAAAGAAAAAGGTAGACTGTCTCTGAACGAGTGCATGGGAACCGGGAGATCATTCATCGAACACATCCCAAGGCTACTGATCCGAGCTAGAGCCGCAGAAAAATTGATGACAGCGGACATTCAAGCAGCATTCTTACAAGTGGGAATACATCAAGATCAGCTGGATCTACTGAGATTTCTCTGGTTGAAAGACATCAGTAAGCCAGTATCCAATGAAAATGTCATCACCTACAGATTCACTTCTGTTCCATTTGGAGCGGCACAGTCCCCATACTTACTCATGTCAACAATCAACTACCACTTGAAGCGGGAACTACTTCAGACAAATCTCACCCCGGAACGCAAAACCATAGTTGAACGCGTGTTAGCCAACACGTACGTAGACAATCTGATCATCGACGTCAGCGAAATGAATTTATGGACAGTCTACAACACAATCAAAGAGGTTTTTGCCGATATGGGAATGAATGCCCGAGAATTCACATGCAGTACAAGCACATTCACAGAGCGCATACCTGAGAAAGACAGGGGAAAGACTGGCGACCAAAAACTGTTAGGAGTACAGTGGGACAACGTTGAAGACAAAATAAAGTTCAACATCGATTTGGGGGAGAATTTCACGAACCCCACCAAAAGAACTATGTTAAGCGAATTTTCCAGTGTCTTTGACCCGCTAGGACTTCTCGTCCCTGTTATGCTCCCTTACAAACTGTTCATTCAAGAAATATGGAAAGAAAAACATGGATGGGATGCCCCAATACAGGAGAACAAAATAAAGGAATGGATTCAAATCAAAAAGAACCTGAATCAAATCGATTTGTCCATTCCACGCGTCACTCCTTTCAAAGGTCACATATTTCTCGTCGACTTTTCAGATGCATCCGCTCTCGCTCTGGGAGCCGCTGTTTATGCAGTCACTATGAAAGAACCTCCCATACTCATCATGAGCAAATCAAAACTAGCTCCATCCAGAATACAACACACTATACCAAAACTGGAGCTATCGGGAATTCTGCTAGCGGCTAAGCTGTTGGAATACGTTTCTAATTCCATCAGCAAGTGTTTCATGGTATCCGAAGTAGACTACATCTTGTTTTCAGACTCTGTCATCGCCCTGAGTTGGTTGCACTCAGACAAACAAACGAGTGTTTCATGGTATCCGAAGTAGACTACATCTTGTTTTCAGACTCTGTCATCGCCCTGAGTTGGTTGCACTCAGACAATTCCATCAGCAAGTGTTTCATGGTATCCGAAGTAGACTACATCTTGTTTTCAGACTCTGTCATCGCCCTGAGTTGGTTGCACTCAGACAAACAAACGAGTGTTTCATGGTATCCGAAGTAGACTACATCTTGTTTTCAGACTCTGTCATCGCCCTGAGTTGGTTGCACTCAGACAAACAAACGAGTGTTTCATGGTATCCGAAGTAGACTACATCTTGTTTTCAGACTCTGTCATCGCCCTGAGTTGGTTGCACTCAGACAATTCCATCAGCAAGTGTTTCATGGTATCCGAAGTAGACTACATCTTGTTTTCAGACTCTGTCATCGCCCTGAGTTTGTTGCACTCTGTGTGATGTGGATGTCCCTGTGACCGGTTCTCATCGATTGATTTAAAGGGGCGTGTCACATTGAGAGACTTTTTCTCTGACCACAAAGAATCACTCCAGCTGATCTTTATCTTTCTCTCTTTCTCTATTTATCTTTCTTTCTCTCTCTTTTTTCTCTCTCTCTCTCTTTCTCTCTCTCTCTCTCTCTCTTTCTTTATCTCTCTCTCTTTCTCTCTATCTTTCTCTCTCTCTCTCATTTCTCACCCTCTTTTATCTCTCTCTCTTTTTATCTCTCTCTTTCTCTCTCTCTCTTCTCTCCTTTTCTTTCTCTCTATTTCTCTATTTCTCTCACAATCATACACTATTTCTTTCTTTTTCTCTCTCTCTCTTTCTCTCTCTCTCTCTCTCTCTCTCTCTCTCTCTCTCTCTCTCTCTCTCTCTCTCTCTCTCTCTCTCTCTCTCTCTCTCTTTATACTCTGTCAGATATTTTTTCTCTGAATCTCTTGAAAAACATAACCATCCACGATGCTTTTATCTGCGTCTCTCAATATTACAAGTTATTTTCTTTTACGCTCTCTAACGTTTTTCTCTTACAGTGCAGTCTTTCTCAGAAAGACACACTTTTTATACACTCCCTCCGATGTGTATTTTTGAATCTTTTATTAGACAATTTTTTATCACGTGTTTCCAATAATCACTGTTTTCATACACGCATAATCTATGGATACGATCTTGGAAGGAAGCCATCTCCTACTCTCGCAACTTGCACTCTTTGCGGTAAAGAATACGTGACGTATTCTTCCGCCTTTGTAGAACAAAGAACACAAAGATTAGCAACATCATTTTATCATCTCAAAGACAAAAAGAAACATGCAATAGAGGAAAATTAACTACATAGCTTAGTATTTTATTACGTAGAGAAAAAAAAAAAGCAAACCGAGTAATAACAAATCAGAATACGTAATGTATTCTTTCGACTTTGTAGAAGAAAAAAAAAACAAAGATTAGCAACAACATTTTATCATCTCAAAGACTAAACGAAACAAACATTAGACGAAAATGAACTAAATAACTCAGTATTTTATTAATTGGAGAAGAAAAAAAAAAAGCAAAGCGAGTAATAAAAAAAAAATCTAATTTCAACAGTTCATTTAGATAAATCTACATCATCACTTATATCCATAAGGGTTAGTGTTGTACGTCCCCCGGACGATAACCCTTTTGTCAAACACGGCGTTCAACTTCTTCTTTTGAAGAAGAGATGTCACCACGTGACTTCTCTCTGTGACTATTCGGTCATAGACGACTGTGACCGGGAAAGGTTTCTCACCTTTCTTCATTTCCCTTACAAACTGTCGCATCTGCTCGAAATGGATCTTCTGCGATGCTTCGGACGTGAGAGGGAAGCCTTTGCACTTTACCACGCTCTTTTCCTGCAAGAAATCAAGACGTGTTTCTCCAATTTGAAATCCTCATGACCCAATGAATGTAAAACTCTCACCATGCCGTCATGCGTGACATATTTGTATGCATAGGCTTTCGGTCCCTGCGACACGAACTCTGTTCCTTTTCCAGGAATTTCGTCCGTCAGGTCCCCGAGAAAGTTCCCCTTCAGCTCCTCCAGGGGGTCCACTTCACTATCTTTGTGAAGGTAGATGACCGAATCCGTGTCTAAAAAAAAAAAAATAGGGTTGAAACAAAAAGAATTGGAATATACAGCAAAGAATAACGAAAAAATTTAAACGAACCACAATACAGCAGTCTGGAGCTTTGCACACGCGAGATGATATTGTAAAGTGTCACTCTCGCGTAAGCCGTCGTGAGCACAGCCGACGCCAGGGAAGTTGTGCTTATCGGCTCGGAGTGGCCAGTCTTCTTCTTGAAGGAGACCCAGAGCTTCTCATCGGTGAGGACAATAATGTCCCCAACCTCGGTCTCGGCCTCGATCAGAAGGCTGTGCAGTCTTTCGGGGGAGATAATCATTTCCTGTTGTTTCCTTCCCGAGCGTTCTCCGAGTTTTCCCCACTGAAAATTCAGAATAATTTGTTTGTAATTATCTAATACACAGAAAGAATCTTACCAAGGAATTGAGCATCAGCTTGGCGACTTGTCTTGCTGCGCTGTTTGGCACCATCTTTGTAGGGTCGAGCGTCACTCCTTCTCTTCGCTTGAAGGCCTCAATGTACTCGGCCTGCTTCATGACGTCATCGCCAACGTCTCTAGGCCATCCGCTTGCCTCCTTCAAACAGCTTCATTTTTGAAAAGATCATATGAGAATCAACAACACGCTACTAAACAATAATTAAAATCACTAACCGTTTTGAGCTTCACAAATGTATTCATGTACTCGGAGAGAATGCCGTGACGTACATGCCCGCTTTCAGCATTCATCTCGTATTGGCTCCAGTTCTCATAATGTCTTCCCTGAATTGTAGTAATGAATGACTGTGATATATGTATATATATATGAAAAGGGACTACCTCATAGGCGTTCAGAACTGTATAGCCAGTTCTCAAGGCGAGCTTGATCTCCTCCGTGGCCCATGTTCCTTCGAAAGCTCTCTCCTCATCCGTATGCGAGCATGAAGTTCTCTCTGGGGACTTTTCCAGAGCACATTGTTGACATAGTGCGTAGATGCACTTTCCTCCCACTCTCATACATAGAACCGGTAGATGCAGTTTGGATGGTGCCAATACCTGAACAATAGTATTGTAAATAAATAACAGGAAAGCGTTACAAGTTCATCAAGAAAACATACTCTGCACTTGAGGAATCCATTTACGCCCAAATCTTGTGCTTCGTTGATTGGGCACGGGATATCCTCTCCAGAAACGTAGACTCCAACTCCGATGGGATATGGCTTGTACTTGTTGGTGAACGGGTACAGGCTGAAAGTAGATTGTTGAACATAAAAAATACCACGACAAAGAGATAATCAGTAACCTGCAAACATCTTGATAGCGGATGCTCCATCCTTCTTGACATTTTGCGTGTAGTTTGAACGTCTCAGTTCTTCCTCCAAAGAATGCATCGTTGATATCAAGAGGCTCCTCAATTATAAATTTATAAGTAAGTCATTTAAGGATAAAACAAAAAGAAAACTTACTAGAATTCGATGCTTCATGAAGATTGTCCTCATCTCCTCGTCCCGACGCAGCATCATGTTGATTTCGCACTCTCGGTAGACCTTCACCTTGTAGTTTGGCTCGAGTACGCTGAGCCTCAACTTGTTGTCACGCCTTATTTCGGCAGCGGTGCGGCCTAGTATGACGGCGTCATCCTGGTACGAGCATGTACATGCGTGGTAGTAGCATCCATGTACCTACAAAATATTGTTTTAAAAACCCAAATGTTTCAACATTATCAGCTAACCTCGATAGCGATCGGCTTCTTGCCCTCTCTAGGAATGTAGCCGTCCACGTGGTATCTTGTTCCGGGGACTCTGTGTTCCCCTCCGTGCGTTGCATCCTGAATCCTTTGTCCCTTCGTCTCACGAAGGTATCTGCAATAGTTTAAAATTGAACAAAGCACAAAGAGATTGAAATTTATTTGAGTAACTTACGTCAGAAACTTGAGGGCTAGGATGCTCTGCCTCTTGCATGGAAGTATCGGTGCTTCAATCGCCAGATTTTCCTTTTTCAGAAAATTTCTCCGGAAGATGAGCATAGCTGCACTTGCAGCTGTGACACTCTCATGGAATACGTGGGTGCCCGATATACGGAAGCACTCCGTGTCGAAGGCCGTTGCTCCTCTGCTGAGCAATGCTACATCAGAGTAGCAGTAGGCCAAAATTTCCTGCCGAAAGTTGAATTGTACTCCGCTTTGAGCCGCATGCCACTCCAAAAACTGCTTTTTCCCTTCCTCCTTCATTTGAGTGGGATTGTAGAAAGTGGAGTCAGGAACGGCTCCAATGTAGCTGTAGTTTTGCGGGCTGTTGAAGAGATGAGGGAAGTAGCCTGAATTGAAAATATTTTACAAGAGATGAGGAAAATAATTTAAATTGAAAATTTCTTACATCAACTGTTCTTGAAAGAGAATACAACAAACCTTTCTTTAGTTCCGGTATTCCAAATGCCTTAGGGAACGATGCGAGTGGCATCTGCAGGAAGTTTAGCGTGTCCACAAACCGCACGCTCCTGTTGACCATGTGCATGAGCTTTAGTCCCGAGAGTATCATCTTACTCGGGACATCGTCGCTCGACATCATGGTTCTCAGCAGAAATTGGCCATCATACCTCAAGCAATACATGATTGAAGAGGGAGAGAAAACGAAAGAAATATATGAGTGTCAAGAGAGTAAGAAATTTGACTTACCCCTTTAGGTTATGCGCGAGAACCGTTGCGTTACGGTTTTCCTTCAGGTTCAGCCACTTTACGAACTCGCTGACAAGGTCCCTGTTACCTCCATCCATATCGTGCCATACATGGACACGACGCCCTCCGCATTGATTGCACGATTCTTGAGAATCGTGAGACTCTGGCGTGTTGTGCTGGCAGGCACAGCACGAGCGGATGGCGATGATGACGTTCGGCTTGTGAACGTTTTTGCCATTCTCGCTCACAACTGTCGACTGAACAAACGAATCGTTGAGGGCTAGTTTTGAGAGCTAGTGAGAGAGAAGAACTAGTTTTAAAAAGAAAAAATGTACTACCTCAATATCGAAGGCGATAGTCTTGAGTCGAAATCTTGAGGAGATGGGGCTCGCTGGCGTAACAAAGCACGTTGGATGGTCTTTAGGCATATCCGTCTTGCATCGAGGGCAAAATGACATGCCACACACGTGAGCTCGTCCTTTTCTTCCTTCGTCAATAACCTTCAATAGTATCGTGTTATGCCTTTTCCAAGGTGAACAAGTCAAGTACATTACAAGTACAACAAGTCAAATACATGTAAATTGAATAACCTGATTGCACGTCTCGCAGATTTGAACGCGCTCGCATCTTGGTGCACCTCCTCGGACACCTTGCTCCAAATGACGTTTGAAACAGTCCTCGTTGTTGAAGACGAATCGACACTGAGCGCATTCTTTATGCAGCTGGCCACTACACTCTTCAATGCGCGGATGGGTGCAGAGAGAGCACCTCATGGGGCAATTGTAATGGGCATCTCTGTTCATGTAGAGCGAGTTGCAATTCCCGCAATAGTACTCTCTGTCTGCAAAGAATTTTCTTGTGAATCTTTGTAATTAAAAAATTAAACTGTCAAATAATCAAAGAATTTTTCTCTTTTGGGTCTTGATTATTAAACATTAAACTGTCAACTAACAAAAGATTTTTTTTTTTTTGTTGTTGCTCTTTTGGTTCTTTGTTATTAAAACATTAAACTGTCAACTGACCAAAGAATGCAGGGATTTTCTTGATGTGGTCGTAGTGACTGGTCTTGAGTCGCAGTCCAATGACCTTACCATCTCCAGCGAAAGGGCCTCGGAATAATGGATGCTTGGCTCCATCAAATACTATGAGCTGGTAGTCGGTGAGTCTCTCCTGCATCTCCTTGACATCCTTGAGATCGTACGATTCCTTTGGGGGTAGTCCCAATCGGTTAAGCAGTTCCAGCGCAGCCTTCTGCTGAGGCTTCATGAACCGAGAAATAGCTCTCCATTTGAGGGAGTCTCTTTCTCGATTCAAGTAGGCAATGCCTACGGCGATGGCTTTCGGGAGACAGTTGTTCCCTTAATCAACATAGTTGGTCAGCATTTCGTTCTCGTACATCTTTTATGAAATGTATAGATGGTATGTCTAACCATTAGTTTTAAACAAATTGTAATTTCACCAACACCAACCTATGACTTTGGTGATGTTGTCGTCTCGACGAGACGCGTTGCTGGTCGGGTCACCCGATCCTGATGGCATATCCACCCAGGAAACACGCATTTCAAGCTGAAATTATACATTTGAGGGGTGAGAAAAGTGAAGCAAGGCTTTGAATGTTTACTAACGTTTCCGAGAACCAAAGGGGTGATGATGCCGGTACTCGTCTCGGCGGTTGTCATCTCGCGCCGAAGCGTAGAGGTACTGAACCTCGGATAAGGGATGGCCCTCATCCCAAAGTTCTTTGTGCTTCCGTCCTGTGTGACTCCCACGGACACGTACAAATTGCCCCCCCGCCGGTTTCGATGTTTCTACGAGGTCATGGACTACCTGTAAAAGAAGCATTTTCTATGTTGATATCGAGTATGCAACTATATAATAATAACTCAATAAATCATGTTATTAACCTTGTCGAAGAGATCCTCAATGGAGGACGTGTCATTGGCCAACTCATTCAGCCTGAAGGTCAAGTTCTTTTGAACTACTCCAAATTTTTTTAGAGTAGCTGTTGTCTTCCGCGGTGAGGTTGTAAAAGTCCCTCACATCATGCTGGACGCCGTTCACGATGAGACAGTCCTTTAAAAACGCATTCTTTAGTACAATTATCAAGTGATATTTTCTCAAGATTTACCTTTTCAATCTGATCCTCGTCTGAGTCATCTTCGTCGGAGGATGAGGGCTCCGAACTCTGCATTTCAACATCCAACGATGTAGAGGGTCCCCCCTCCATAATGTATTCTGTCCTGCTCCATCATCTCGACGTCCTCATAAGGGCAAGGCATCTGCTCCTGGAAACTTTAGGGTAAAATGTTAATTTTTTTTTTTTAGAATGATAAAATGTAAAAGCCCCTCACACTGCTCAAGACATATCGAGTCAATTCTTCAATATACATTCTTTAGTACAACTATTAGCTGTTTTTGATGTTATATGAAGATATACCTTTTCAGTCTGCTCAGCGTCAGAGTTGTCTTCTTCAAAAGTAAAGGACTCCAAATTCTGCATCTCAACAATCGAGGATGTTGAGGGCTCGCCTCCATACTGTATTCTATCCTGTTCCAGCATTTCGAGGTACTCCTCATAAGTGCACGGCATCTGCTAAAATAAACGTTGTGTTTAAAATGATTGTTTATTATTAAAATAATAAAGTATAACCATTTCAGAATTCTGATAAGCGTCCATGGCCGAGGCTAGATCTGACGTTAGTTATCTGGAACAGTTAGACAAATTAATAACGCAATAATTCAGTTGACAGATTGGTTCTTATCTGGAGAAAATACAAGACCCGTAGCCGAAAATAAGATTCGTGCTGACGGACAAGGATACGAGAAGTCTGGTAATATTAAACCTATGGTTAAAGAACTAATACTAATGACTTTTTGTTGCAAGGTTAACGAATCTAAAGAAAGTATCGAGAAGGAGAAGCCGATTCAATACGTCTCCAACATTGAGAAAGGGAACAAAGTCGTCTCCAATTTTCACACCTTCAAGTTTAAGTTGACGTCATCTTATACTTATCAAAACAATCACTCTCCCCACCTCCACCCACATCTTCCGGATCTCTCTCTCTTTCTTTCTCTCTCTCTCTTTTACACACTATTTCTTTCTCTTACTCTCTCTTTGTTCCATGATCTCAAGCTTCGCTAAAGGAATGTCTGGAGATTGCAGAAGCTGATAACAATAATCATCGGCCAGAAACTCGATATTTA